>CALNHX010000899.1:0-272210 GCA_940337035.1 Agriotes lineatus
AGTCTGCATTTACTTGTTAGATTCACTTACTGCGTCGCTGTGGGTCCAAGCCTATAAATAATTAAGGGATGTGAGGCTGCATCTCACACAGTGACGAATTATCATCCCGTTAAGTGGCATGACTAAGCTGTCTTAAAGCGGAAACTGCTGTCTCAGTTCTGCGCTTAACATAAGGGATGGAACCAGCAAAATAACGTAACGGACGCCTGATTTCCACAGCCTCCAGGCGAATCTGTTCATGGTCCTTCGAGCCGGATCTGTCTACAACTAAGAAGAGGTACATCCCGAGAAGAAAACAACATCTACCAACCCACCCGGTTCCCCGAAAATGGCAAACAATATGGAGGAATTCAATCAGCTAGCTGTCGCCCAAGAAGGACTCGGCCAGAAGATCACGCAGGTATTTTCCAACAGCAAAAAGGACCCTGCCAGCCGAAAAACAGAAGCTTACATCGCCAGCCGAAACAAGACGCTGGACGAAACTTGGAACGCCGTGACCAAAAATCACGCCAAAATGGTGCAGCTAAGTATTCCTACACATAATTATTTTACCACAGGGTATTACGAACAAATTAAAGCCATCTACTGCGAAGCAAAAAGTTATTTGCAGAGCTGTTTAAAGGCAACTGAAAATCCCGACCCCTCTGAAACTAGGAGGCGAGAGGAAACAGTTGTAAATCCCGAGCAAAAGGTTCGTATCCGAAAACTGCAGATTCGGATGCAGAATTTTAAGCAATCTTTGGACGACGCCGAACTGGAACAAGCACTCGGAAGGCCCGCCATCACAAAGAGGGAATTAAAGGAAGAATGGGACCGGGTGATCGAGATGGACGAAGAAGTCATGTCTAACGAGATGTATTCAAACCAGACGCACTTCAGTCCTGAATTTACTACGTTGAAAGACAGGTACCGAAATTTAATTAATTTGTTACAAGCACCAACAAGGAACGAGCAAGCATCAGCCATCTCGCTTCCTCAAGTTAAAATCCCCATATACGAGGGAAATTATGAGGAATGGGCCACTTTTAAGGACCTATTCACCAAATTAGTAGATGACAACCAAAACATGGATGATGTCATCAAAATGCAGTATTTAAAAACGCATGTCAAGGGAGAGCCCAGCCGACTAATCCAGCATCTCGCAGTGACTCAAGCCAACTACAACACCGCTTGGAATTTGCTGCAACAAAGGTATCAAAATAATCGCCTTATTCTAACCAAATTGCTAGACACCATCTTCGATCAGCCGGTCCTCTCCAAGGAATCAGCCCAAGGGTTGAAAAGATTGCATGACTCCACTAAGGAATGTGTGGAAGCAATCAAAAATTTGGGCATTTCCACCGACAGCTGGGGTCCGTGGATTAACCGAGTTATTACTCGAAAATGGGATCCTGAAACTAACAAATTATATGAGCAGTCGCTTCAGTGCCCAAATGAAGTTCAGGATCACCAAACTCTAATGGCCTTCTTACAAATGCGGTTCCAATTCTTGGAATCCATTGATGGAGCTCGAAAACCAACTCAGGACAAGCCACAGAAAAATTACGCTGCCGGATATCTCAACTGCAAGATGTGCAATGGGGATCATTACATCGATAACTGTGGTCAATTCCAGAGGCTCTCCACCCACGAAAAGCAAGAAGTGGTAAGAACCTACCGATTGTGCTTTCGATGTTTGCGACACGATTCTAATATACAATGTCGTTCGTATTATAACTGCAAAATCTGCCGCTTTCCACACCATACTCTGCTTCACAAGGCACAGCCGCCATCAAAGCCGATACCTGCTCCGAAGATGAAGACGTTTTCTCACGCAGCAGCCATGCAGACCTCCAACGCTCCAGAGAAGAAGCCAAAACCCACAATCATTGCCGCCAACCTAGGCGCAAAGAAGAGCCAAGTGCTACTGGCCACAGCAACGGTTCAAGTTAAGGCAGCATCCGGGATGACTCATCTCTTGAGGGTCTTGATAGATCCAGGGTCTCAAGGTTCCTTCATCACCGAAGCCGCAGCCGAATTATTAGCGCTACCCAGGACCAAGGTTCGAGCAGAAATCTCCGGAATTGGGAACAGCGAAACAAAAGTCGCAAAATGGAAAATCACAGGTTTGATTACGCCAAGATTTCCAAGTAAATTTTCCTTACCTGTTACTTTACTGGTACTTCCCAAACTTACAAAAACCATGCCTTCATCACCCATTCCGAACATAAAAATGGATGCCTGGAAACATGTCTTCATCGCCGATCCAACCTTCAACCGACCTGGCCCCATAGATATACTTCTAGGCGCTGAAGAATATTCCCAAATAATTCTCGAGGGAATCAAGAAATCCAAAGATGGCATCCTAGGACAGAATACCGAATTGGGATGGATCTTATCAGGAACCATTGGAAGACGACCTCCCACCAGCCTTAAGGTCAACACCATGGTTGCCAAAATTGAAGAGGATGAGCAGTTGCAGAAATTCTGGAACATTGAAGAGGCTTCTCCTCAAAGGAAACTTTCCCCAGATGATCAGGTATGTGAAAATAAATTCACAGACACAGTCCAGCGAGACGTAGATGGAAGATACGTAGTAAGGATTCCATTCAAACAAACTCCAGTACACATGGGAAGGTCCAAACCCTCAGCATTGGCACGATTCATACATCTGGAGAAGAAATTAGGACAAGATCAAGATCTAGCAGTCCAATACAAGAAATTCATGCAAGAATACTTGGATTTAGGACATATGGAAAAGGTGGCAAAGGAAGATGAGAATAACGGCAAGTATTACATTCCCCACCATGGCGTCATCCGAGAAGCAAGTTCATCAACCAGGCTTCGTGTCGTTTTCGATGCCTCTAGCAAGGCCTCTCACGGAAAATCCTTAAATGAGATGATGTACGCTGGACCTAAACTTCAGCAAGAACTGGTCGACATTCTACTTCGATGGAGAACACACAGGATTGTTTTTTCTGCAGACATTGAAAAAATGTACCGACAAATCAGAATGAACAACCAAGACCAGGAGTACCAAAGAGTCCTATGGAGATTCGACAAATCACAGCCAATCAGGGAATATAAGCTGTGCACCGTCACTTATAGAACCGCATCAGCTCCCTATCTTGCCATTCGAACCTTGCATCAACTCGCAGAGGACGAAAAGGTCTCATTTCTATTAGCTTCAGAAGCAGTGAAGAAAGATTTCTACGTGGACGACGTGCTTTCTGGGGCCGACACTGTGGAAGAAGCGATCCAACAACAAGGCCAGCTCATTTCCTTACTAAAGCGTGGAGGCTTTACTCTACATAAATGGTGCAGTAATGAGTCAGCCATCATTCAAGAACTCCCAGAAGAGTTAAAGGAACAAACATACCTCGAAATAAGTGAAGACGGCGTAAAAAAGTCCTTGGGCATTCACTGGTCTCCATATGAAGATGTTTTCTGTTTTAAGGTAGACGTTAAGCAACAGGAATCCACCAAACGCACCATACTATCCGAAGTTGCCAAAATTTTCGACCCATTGGGATGGTTAGCACCCGTCATCATCACTGCCAAGCTACTCATCCAAGAACTATGGCTCGAAAATATCAAATGGGATGACCCAGTGTCTGAAAATATCCAAGGCAAATGGGAGACGCCCAGGTCTCAACTCAAGGCAGTGGAAGAAATTACTTTACCAAGGTGGTTGTTTATCAAAAGGGAATCTCTAGTAGAGCTGCATGGATTCTGTGACGCTTCCGAAAGAGCTTTCGGGGCCGCGATTTATACCAGAGTCACCACATCATCCGGCCAAGTCAAGGTATCCTTATTAATAGCCAAATCCAAGGTGGCACCAGCCCGAGCCAAGACGACATTACCAAGACTGGAACTCTGCGCAGCAGTACTCCTTTCCAATCTACTTCAAAGGGTAATTGCAGCATTAGACCTTCCTAAGGTGTCTATCTTCGCCTGGACCGACTCCATGGTTACATTAGGATGGATAAAAGGAGACCCGGTACGATGGAAGACGTTCGTCGCGAATCGAGTAGCCGAAATCAACAATCTAATTCCGGCTCAACATTGGAACCACGTCAAATCCGAAGAGAATCCTGCAGACGTTATCTCCCGAGGCATTAGTCCAGAAAAACTAAAGAATCATCTCCTATGGTGGGACGGACCGAGCTGGCTAGTTAACAAGAGTTCATGGCCGTGTCAACCAGACACCGCAACCACCGAGGAAGAAGCAAGAAGTTACACTGTGCATCAAACTACCATTCATCAAGACGAGAACGAAGTCGTTCATCGTTTTTCTTCTCTAACAAGAATGGTACGAGTCATGTCACATTGCCGAAGATTCATCAACAAGTGTAAGCGACTTCCCACCCAATCAGGATGCCTATCAGTGAAGGAAATGGACGACACCATCCTCCTACTCGTTAAGGTCATCCAAGGAAGTGATCCTATTTTGAGGGCAACAGGATCTCAACTCCGGCAGAACAAATATGTGAGTTCCAGTAACAAGCTTGCCAACCTCAATCCCTTCATCGATCAGCATGGAATAATCCGTGTTGGAGGAAGATTAGAAAATTCCACCTTGTCCTTCAATGAAAAACACCCAATCATACTCCCGTACTCCAGTCATATTTCCAAACTAATAATCCAAGAGGCGCATCTACGCACGCTGCACGGTGGCACCCAACTCACTCTCTCATATATCCGAAGAAAATATTGGATCATCAACGCGAAGAAAGCAGTCAGCTCCAGCATCCAGAAGTGTTTCCGATGTCTACGATACAAAGCAGAGGCAGCACAGCAACTGATGGGAAATCTTCCATCAACCAGAGTGAATTCAACTCCTCCATTCTTCCATTCCGGAGTGGACTACGCCGGCCCAATACAGATCCGAACATCCAAGGGAAGAGGGCATTCTTCGCACAAAGGGTACATTGCTGTTTTTGTCTGTCTATCAACCAAGGCAATCCACCTAGAGGCCGTCAGCGACATGACAACCAACAGCTTCCTAGCAGTCTTCAGGAGGTTTACTGCCCGAAGAGGACGCTGTGCACACCTATACAGCGACAACGGAACAAACTTCGTTGGCGCAAGAAAAGTGTTGGACAAGGAGACCCGCCAAACAATTGAAGGCCCAGTTGTCCAAGAAACCTTAGCAACCGGTGGTACCCAATGGCACTTCATCCCTCCAATAGCCCCTCACTTCGGAGGGATATGGGAAGCAGGGGTAAAATCAATGAAGCATCATCTGAAGAGAACTATTGGCCACGCTACTCTCACCTTTGAAGAGTTAACAACTCTTCTCTGCCAAATTGAGGCCTGCCTAAACTCACGTCCTCTATGTCCACAAGGCAACGATATTGAGGACACAACTGCTCTGACGCCAGGCCATTTCCTAATAGGGAGGGAAATCATATCGCCACCAGACCCAATCAACACTCCAATATCTTCAAATCTATCGAATCGTTGGAGGATAATCCAAAAGATCAAGCAAGATTTTTGGAAATCATGGAGCTCGGACTACCTTCATGGACTACAGCAACGAAACAAATGGAAGAAACCATTGGAGAACACTAAAGTTGGAGATTTAGTGTTAATCAAAGAAGATAGTATCAATCCTAGTAAGTGGCCTTTAGCAAGAGTCACTGCAACTCATCCAGCAGCCGATGGATCAGTACGAGTAGTGACGCTCCAGAAATCAGGAGGACATCAGCTAAAACGATCCATAGGCAGCATCATTCCATTACCAGCAACTACCGAGGAATCGCAGGAACCAGAGGCAGAAGATAAAATTTCAACTAACATTATCCAGACACGATCATCCCCAGCACCAAGGAAATCTGTCGCGTCCAAATGGAAATTGCTGTTACTCATCTTTACCCTTCTTACCACCAATACATTAAGTAAAGCAGAATTTAATATCCAAAAACCAGACAGCGGGTACTATGTAGAACACATTGGACACGGGAAGATGGAGAGAGGAACATTCCGGATCGAAATCCAGTTCGAGAGGGGGAAGATCGAAGAAGACTTCGAAACAGTCACAGACATGGTAGACAAATTCGACAATCTCTGCGACTCTGCAAAAGAACTGTCCGAAGACACATTATGCAAGACACTGGTGCATCATCTTCTGGAACAGAAAAAGCATATGGAATGGATTAGAGATGGTATGGAAGAAATAATAACAAGACGAGAAAAAAGAGGAGTCCTTGGCACAGTATTAACATCAATTTTTGGAGTCAACGATGAAGTCTATCAAGATATAGACAGGCTAGACAAGAATCAACAGGAACTAATAAAAATGGACAGTCAACAATCCAAATTCTTGCTATCAGCACTTTCCAGGTTTAATGAAACCGAAGAACGAATCGACAAGAAGCTGGAACATTTCCAAGAAAAATTAAACCAAGGAATCCGGGCCATTAACAACATGGACAAATGGTATAAAGCAACCGACTCCAACCGACTAAATATTCACATCATCAGTGTGTACCAAGTCGCCACAAATGTAATTAGTGAACTGTGCAACTACCATATTCACATCTTAAACGTTCACTTCCAGCAAGGTAATCTGTACGAGCTAATAACACCTGCTCAAATTAAACAGATCCTCGCTAATGCAACCAGTAAACTTTCACCAAATTTGGAGATATTACCAACGCCAATTCTAAAGGTTGACATTGGGCATGACGACATCTACATCAACGTCCAAGGGTATTTCATCATAGTGGAAAAAACGGAATACTCCTTAATTAAAGTGACACCAATTCCTCTCCAAATCAGCAATGGATCCTACTGGATGATCGATGTGCCGAAAGGAATCTTCGCTGTGGATTACAACCTACAAATGTACTTCCACGAAACAGATGAAGAATTCAAAGAAGAGCTACAAATTTCTCCCACTACCTATGTTTGCAGTCCAACGGTAGTTAAAGGAATTGAAAACAACCCAAACTGCATCATTGACGATATATATCACCGAGTAGAAACCAGTCAATGTCTCCT
Organism: Agriotes lineatus; assembly: GCA_940337035.1. Taxonomy (NCBI): domain Eukaryota; kingdom Metazoa; phylum Arthropoda; class Insecta; order Coleoptera; family Elateridae; genus Agriotes; species Agriotes lineatus. The sequence continues at coordinate 6,985 of CALNHX010000899.1, forward strand.
ACGAAGACATCGCATCCAGTCCATTATTTGGAAACAATTGTACATGGAAAACACCTGGCTATTTGTAGTCAGTAAGCCAACCCGCATAGCAATCACTTGTAGTGGAAACAGGGAAGAAGTCACCGTCAACACTACAGGTGTCATTCAAATTTCATCGGATTGCATCATCCAAACTGCGAGGAATACATTAACCCCAAGGCACAACAGAAAATACAAGATCCTGGCTGGATACTCCAAGGCTATCAGTATCAATATTACCAACCCAATCACAACAAACTCATTTTCAGAAATCGCAGAGGAACCTGTACTAACTCAGTCAGACCACTTCGAAGACCTACAAGCATCGCAGTTAGATTTCCAGGAGCATATAAAAAACTTCACCTGGAAAGCCATCCGACATCATTCTCACCTGTCTATTGGGGTCACAGGCAGCCTTTTGGGAACCGCTGCCCTACTAGGAGCTATCTACTACATTCGGCAACGAATAACACGAAGGAAGCCACCACCCGCACAACCCCAGGCAGAAGAATATCCTCTCAAAACGCTCAATCTCGAAGAAACAATATAATTTATCGGTTTGCTTTTTTGTGGCTTAAAATTGGCAATATGTTTAATCTTGTCTTTAACAGATTAACCAGATATAAATTTATAATTATTCATTTAAATTTTACGAAACATTCTAAAAATTAAAAGCCACCAAAAACGCAATATTGCATTATGCAAGCGCGGCGACCTACTCACAGTCAAGTTTAAACACCTCGCAGTCGCCGCTCAGCATTTTTACACGGCTTCGCGTACACAATTACGCAAGGCCGTGACAAGGTTTAAATGCCTACAATCGCAGCTCAGCATAAAAGACGCTCGAGTTCATGGAGTCCATATCATATCACGGAAGCAAAACCGCTGAGTATTGTTTTGCAATACTAGTAAATTAACCTACTGAATATAATACATTGCACCTGTTATTAGAAATGAACTTTGTATATTACTATGATCTAAGCAAATTTGTTTGTATATATAGAACAATTATTTTTGTAATAAACCAGTCTGCATTTACTTGTTAGATTCACTTACTGCGTCGCTGTGGGTCCAAGCCTATAAATAATTAAGGGATGTGAGGCTGCATCTCACACAGTGCGAATTATCATCCCGTTAAGTGGCATGACTAAGCTGTCTTAAAGCGGAAACTGCTGTCTCAGTTCTGCGCTTAACATAAGGGATGGAACCAGCAAAATAACGTAACGGACGCCTGATTTCCACAGCCTCCAGGCGAATCTGTTCACCCAAGCTAAGCAGCAAGCCAAACGCCAAGCCACGCGCCAAGAAAAGCGCTAAGCCAAGCGCCAAACCACGCGCCAAGCCACGCTCCAAAAAAAGCGTCAAGCCAAGCGATAAGCCAAGCGCCAAGCCAATCGCCCACCCAAGCGCAAAGGAGAGCGCCAAGCCATGCGCCAAACCAAGCGCTACGCCAAGCGCAAAGCCAAGCGCCAAGCCAAGCGCCAAATCGAGCACCAAGCCAAGCGCCAAAGAAATCACCAAGCCAAGCGCCAGGGCAAGCGCTAAGCCAAGCGACAAGCGAAGCACCAAACCAAGCGCCAAGCAAAGCGCCAAGCCAAGCGCCAAATTGAGCACCAAGCCAAGCGCCAAAGAAATCACCAAGCCAAGCGCCAGGTCAAGCGCTAAGCCAAGCGACAAGCGAAGCACCAAACCAAGCGCCAAGCCAAGCGCCAAACCAAGCGCCAAACCAAGCGCCAACTCAAGCGCCAAGCCAAGCGCCAAAGCAAGCACCATGCCAAGCGCCAAAAAAATTACCAAGCCAAGCCCCAGGGCAAGCGCTAAGCCAAGCGCCAAGCCAAGCGCCAAACCAAGCGCCAAGCCAAGCGCCAAATCAAGCGCCAAGCCAAGCGCCAAACCAAGCGCCAAACCAAGCGCCAAGTCAAGCGCCAAGCCAAGCGCCAAAGCAAGCACCATGCCAAGCGCCAAGCCAAGCGCCAAGTCAAGCGCCAGGGCAAGCTCCAAGCCAAGCCCCCAACCAAGCGCCAATCCAAACGCCAAACCACGCGCCAAGCCAAGCGCCAAAGCAAGCAGCATGCCAAGCGTCAAGCCAAGCGCCAAGTCAAGCGCTAAACCAAGCGCCAAACCAAGCGCCAGGGCAAGCGCTAAGCCAAGCGACAAGCGAAGCACCAAACCAAGCGCCAAGCAAAGCGCCAAGCCAAGCGCCAAATCGAGCACCAAGCCAAGCGCCAAAGAAATCACCAAGCCAAGCGCCAGGTCAAGCGCTAAGCCAAGCGACAAGCGAAGCACCAAACCAAGCGCCAAGCCAAGCGCCAAAAAAATTACCAAGCCAAGCCCCAGGGCAAGCGCTAAGCCAAGCGCTAAGCCAAGCGCCAAACCAAGCGCCAAACCAAGCGCCAAGTCAAGCGCCAAGCCAAGCGCCAAAGCAAGCACCGTGCCAAGCGCCAAGCCAAGCGCCAAGTCAAGCGCCAGGGCAAGCTCCAAGCCAAGCCCCCTACCAAGCGCCAAGCCAAACGCCAAACCACGCGCCAAGCCAAGCGCCAAAGCAAGCAGCATGCCAAGCGTCAAGCCAAGCGCCAAGTCAAGCGCCAAACCAAGCGCCAAACCAAGCGCCAAACCAAGCGTCAAAATAGGCGCTAACCTAAACACCAAGCCACACGCCAAACCAAGCGCCAAGCCACACGCCAATCCAAGCGCCCAGCCAAGCGCCAAGCCACGCGCCAAGGGGAGCGCTAAGCCATTCGCCAAGACAAGCGCCAAAAGAAGCGCCAAGCCATGCGCCAAGCCAAGCGCCAAGCCAAGCGCCAAATCGAGCACCAAGCCAAGCGCCAAAGAAATCACCAAGACAAGCGCAAGGGCAAGCGCTAAGCCAAGCGCCAAGCGAAACGCCAAACCAAGCGCCAAGCCAAGCGCCAAAGAAATCACTAAGCCAAGCGCCAGAGCAAGCGCTAAACCAATCGCCAAGCCAAGCGCCAAACCAAGCGCCAAGCCAAACGCCAAATCAAGCGTCAAACCAAGCGCCAAGTCAAGCGCCAAGCCAAGCGCCAAAGCAAGCACCATGCCAAGCGCCAAGCCAAGGGCTAAGTCAAGCGCCAAACCAAGCGTCAAGCCAAGCGCCCAGCCAAGCGCCAAGCCACGGGCCAAGGAGAGCGTTAAGCCATGCGCTAAGACAAGCACCAAGCCAAGCGCCAAGTCAAGTGCCAAGCCACGCGCCAAGAAAAGCGCCAAGCCAAGCGTCAAGCCACGCGCCAAGTCAAGCGCCAAGCCACTCGCCAAAAAGAGCGCCAAACCATTCGACAAACCACGCGCCAAACCACGCGCCAAGAAAAGCGCCAAGCTTAGCGCCAAGCCAAGCGCCAAGCCAACCGCCAAGCCACGCGCCAAAAAAAGCGCACCGCCATGCGCCAAGACAAGCGACTAGACACTCGCCAAGAAAGGCGCCAAGCCAAGCGCCAGGGCAAGCGCTAAGCCAAGCGCCAAGCGAAGCGCCAAACCAAGCGCCAAGCCAAGCGCCAAACCAAGAGCCAAGCCAAGCGCCAAATCAAGCGCCAAACCAAGCGCCAAGTCAAGCGCCAAGCCAAGCGCCAAAGCAAGCGCCAAGCCAAGCGCCAGGGCAAGCGCCAAGCCAAGCGCCTAGCCAAGCGCCAAGCCAAGCGCCAAACCAAGCGTCAAGCCAAGCGCCAAATCGAGCACCAAGCCAAGCGCCAAAGAAATCACCAAGCCAAGCGCCAAGCCAAGCGCCAAGCCAAGCGCCAAGCCAAGCGCCAAGCCAAGCGCCAAGCCAAGCGCCGAACCAAGCGCCAAGCCAAGCGCCAAACCAAGCGTCAAACTAAGCACCAAGCCAAGCGCCAAAAAAATCACCAAGCCAAGCGCCAGGGCAAGCGCCAAGCCAAACGCCAAACCAAGCGCCAAGCCAAGCGCCAAACCAAGCGCCAAGCCAAGCGCCAAATCGAGCACCAAGCCAAGCGCTAAATAAATCACCAAGCCAAGCGCCAGGGCAAGCGCCAAGCCAAGCGCCAAGCCAAGCGCCAAACCAAGGCCAAGCCAAGCGCCAAACCAAGCGCCAATCCAAGCGCCAAAGAAATCACTAAGCCAAGCGCCAAAGCAAGCGCCAAGCCAAGCGCCAAGCCAAGCGCCAGGCCAAGCGCCAAACCAAGCGCCAAGCCAAGCGCCAAATCGAGCACCAAGCCAAGCGCCAAAGAAATCACCAAGCCAAGCGCCAGGGCAAGCGCCAAGCTAAGCGCTAAGCCAAGCGCTATGCCAAGCGCCAAGCCAAGCGCTAAGCCAAGCGCCAAGCCAAGCGCCAAGCCAAGCGCCAAACCAAGCGTCAAACTAAGCACCAAGCCAAGCGCCAAAAAAATTACCAAGCCAAGCGCCAGGGCAAGCGCCAAGCCAAGCGCCAAGCCAAGCGCCAAACCAAGCTCCAAACCAAGGGCCAAATCGAGCACCAAGCCAAGCGCCAAAAAAATCACCACGCCAAGCGCCAGGGCAAGCGCTAAGCCAAGCGCCAAGCGAAGCGCCAAACCAAGCGCCAAGCCAAGCGCCAAACCAAGAGCCAAGCCAAGCGCCAAATCAAGCGCCAAACCAAGCGCCAAGTCAAGCGCCAAGCCAAGCGCCAAAGCAAGCGCCAAGCCAAGCGCCAGGGCAAGCGCCAAGCCAAGCGCCTAGCCAAGCGCCAAGCCAAGCGCCAAACCAAGCGTCAAGCCAAGCGCCAAATCGAGCACCAAGCCAAGCGCCAAAGAAATCACCAAGCCAAGCGCCAAGCCAAGCGCCAAGCCAAGCGCCAAGCCAAGCGCCAAGCCAAGCGCCAAGCCAAGCGCCGAACCAAGCGCCAAGCCAAGCGCCAAACCAAGCGTCAAACTAAGCACCAAGCCAAGCGCCAAAAAAATCACCAAGCCAAGCGCCAGGGCAAGCGCCAAGCCAAACGCCAAACCAAGCGCCAAGCCAAGCGCCAAACCAAGCGCCAAGCCAAGCGCCAAATCGAGCACCAAGCCAAGCGCTAAATAAATCACCAAGCCAAGCGCCAGGGCAAGCGCTAAGCCAAGCGCCAAGCCAAGCGCCAAGCGAAGCGCCAAACCAAGCGCCAAGCCAAGCGCCAAAGAAATCACCAAGCCAAGCGCCAGGGCAAGCGCTTAGCCAAGCGCCAAGCCAAGCGCTAAGCCAAGCGCCAAATCAAGCGCCAAACCAAGCGCCAAGCCAAGCGCTAAGCCAAGCGCCAAATCAAGCGCCAAACCAAGCGCCAGGTCAAGCGCCAAGCCAAGCGCCAAAGCAAGCACCATGCCAAGCGCCAAGCCAAGGGCTGAGTCAAGCGCCAAACCAAGCGCCAAGCCAAGCGCCAAGCCAAGCGCCAAGCCAAGCGCCAAATCAAGCGCAAAACCAAGCGCCAAGTCAAGCGCCAAGCCAAGCGCCAAAGCAAGCGCCAAGCCAAGCGCCAAGCCAAGCCAACAACCAAGCGCCAAGCCAAACGCCAAACCAAGCGCCAAGCCAAGCGCCAAAGCAAGCACCATGCCAAGCGTCAAGCCAAGCGCCAAGTCAAGCGCCAAACCAAGCGCCAAACCAAGCGCCAAGCCAAGCGTCAAAATAATCGCTAACCTAATCACCAAGCCTCACGCCAAACCAAGCGCCAAGCCGCACGCCAAGCCAAGCGCCCAGCCAAGCGCCAAGCCACGCGCCAAGGGGAGCGCTAAGCCATTCGCCAAGCCAAGCGCCAAGAGAAGCGCCAAGCCAAGCGCCAAGCCAAGCGCCAAGCCAAGCGCCAAGCCACGCGCCAAGGAAAGCGCCAAGCTACGCGCCAATGAGAGCGTCAAGCCATGCGTTAAGTCAAGCGCCAAGCCAAGCGCTAAACTGCGCGCCAAAAAAAAAACGCCAAGGAGAGCGCCAAGCCATGCGTCAAGCTCAGCGCCAAGCCAAGCGCCCAGCCAAGCGCCAAGCCAAGCGCCAAAACACGCGCCAAGAAAGCGCCAAGCTAAGCGCCAAGCCAAACGCCAAACCACGCGCCAAGAAAAGCGCCAAGCCAAGCGACAAGCCATGCGCCAAGAAAAGCGCCAAGCCAAGCGCCAAGCCACGCGCCAAGTCAAGCGCCAAGCCACGCGCCAAAAAGAGCGCCAAACCAATCGACAAACCACGCGCCAAGCCACGCGCCAGGAAAAGCGCCAAGCCCAGCGCCAAGCCAAGCGCCAAGCCAAGCGCCAAGCCACGCGCCAAAAAAAGCGCCACGCCATGCGCCAAGCCAAGCGACTAGCCACTCGCCAAGAAAAGCGCCAAGCCAAGCGTTAAAGAAATTACCAAGCCAAGCGCCAGGGCAAGCGCCAAGCCAAGCGCCAAGCCAAGCGCCAAACCAAGGCCAAGCCAAGCGCCAAACCAAGCGCCAATCCAAGCGCCAAAGAAATCACTAAGCCAAGCGCCAAATCAATCGCCAAGCCAACCGCCAAGCCAAGCGCCAAGCCAAGCGCCAAACCAAGCGCCAAGCCAAGCGCCAAATCGAGCACCAAGCCAAGCGCCAAAGAAATCACCAAGCCAAGCGCCAGGGCAAGCGCCAAGCCAAGCGCCAAGCCAAGCGCCAAGCCAAGCGCCAAACCAAGCGTCAAACTAAGCACGTCGCCAAGCGCCAAAAAAATCACCAAGCCAAGCGCCAGGGCAAGCGCCAAACCAAGCGCCAAGCCAAGCGCCAAGCCAAGCACCAAACCAAGTGCCAAGCCAAGCGCCAAATCGAGCACCAAGCCAAGCGCCAAAGAAACCACCAAGCCAAGCGCCAAGCCAAGCGCCAAACCAAGCGCCAAGCCAAACGCCAAATCAAGCGCGAAACCAAGCGCCAAGTCAAGCGCCAAGCCAAGCGCCAAAGCAAGCACCATTCCAAGCGCCAAGCCAAGGGCTAAGTCAAGCGCCAAACCAAGCGCCAAGCCAAGCGCCAAGCCAAGCGCCAAGCCAAGCGCCAAGCCAAGCGCCAAGCCAAGCGCCAAACCAAGCGTCAAACTAAGCACCAAGCCAAGCGCCAAAAAATCACCAAGCCAAGCGATAGGGCAAGCGTTAAGCCAAGCGCCAAGCCAAGCGCCAAGCCAAGCGCTAATCCAAGCGCCAAGCGAAGCGCCAAACCAAGCGCCAAACCAAGCGCCAAAAAAATCACCAAGCCAAGCGCCAGGGCAAGCGTTAAGCCAAGCGCCAAGCCAAGCGCCAAACCAAGCGCCAAGCCAAACGCCAAATCAAGCGCCACACCAAGCGCCAAGTCAAGCTCCAAGCCAAGCGCCAAAGCAAGCACTATTCCAAGCGCCAAGCCAAGGGCTAAGTCAAGCGCCAAACCAAGCGCCAAGCCAAGCGCCAAGCCAAGCGCCAAGCCAAGCGCCAAGCCAAGCGCCAAACCAAGCGTCAAACTAAGCACCAAGCCAAGCGCCAAAAAAATCACCAAGCCAAGCGCCAGGGCAAGCGCCAAGCCAAGCGCCAAGCCAAGCGCCAAGCCAAGCGCCAAACCAAGCGCCAAGCCAGGCGCCAAATCGAGCACAAAGCCAAGCGCAAAAGAAATCACCAAGCCAAGCGCCAGGGCAAGCGCTAAGCCAAGCGCCAAGCGAAGCGCCAAACCAAGCGCCAAGCCAAGCTCCAAAGAAATCACCAAGCCAAGCGCCAGGGCAAGCGCTAAGCCACGCGCCAAGCCAAGCGCCAAACCAAGCGCCAGGCCAAGCGCCAAATCAAGCGCCAAACCAAGCGCCAAGTCAAGTGCCAAGCCAAGCGCCAAAGCAAGCACCATGCCAAGCGCCAAGCCAAGGGCTAAGTCAAGCGCCAAACCAAGTGCCAAGCCAAGCGCCAGGGCAAGCGCCAAGCCAAGCGCCAAGCCAAGCCCCCAACCAAGCGCGAAGCCAAACGCCAAACCAAGCGCCAAGCCACGCGCCAAGGAGAGCGCCAAGCTACTCGCCAAGGAGAGCGTCAAGCCATGCGTTAAGGCAAGCCCCAAGCCAAGCACTAAACTGCGCGCCAAAAAAAAAAAAACGCCAAGGAAAGCGCCAAGCCATGCGTCAAGCTAAGCGCCAAGCCAAGCGCCCAGCCAAGCGCCAAGCCACGCGCTAAGCCACGCTCCAAGAAAAGCGCCAAGCCACGCTCCAAGCCAAGCGCCCAGCCAAGCGCCAAGCCACGCGCCAAGCCAAGCCCCAAACCAAGCGCCAAGCCAAACGCCAAACCACGCGCCAAGCCAAGCCCCAAACCAAGCGCCAAGCCAAGCGCCAAGTCAAGCGCCAGGGCAAGCGCCAAGCCAAGCCCCCAACCAAGCGCCAAGCCAAACGCCAAACCACTCGCCAAGCCAAACACCAAAGCAAGCACCATGCCAAGCGTCAAGCCAAGCGCCAAGTCAAGCGCCAAACCACGCGCCAAGCCAAACACCAAAGCAAGCACCATGCCAAGCGTCAAGCCAAGCGCCAAGTCAAGCGCCAAACCAAGCGCCAAACCAAGCGCCAAGCCAAGCGTCAAAATAGGCGCTAACCTAAGCACCAAGCCACACGCCAAACCAAGCGTCAAGCCACACGCCAAGCCAAGCGCCCAGCCAAGCGCCAAGCCACGCGCCAAGGGGAGCGCTAAGCCATTCGCCAAGCCAAGCGCCAAAAGAAGCGCCAAGCCATGCGCCAAGCCAAGCGCCAAGCCAAGCGCCAAGCCAAGCGCCAAGCCAAGCGCCCGGACAGGCGCCAAGCCACGCGCCAAGGCAAGCGCCAAGCCAAGCGCTAAGCTGCGCACCTAAAAAAAACGCCAAGAAAAGCGCCAAGCCACGCGCCAAGCCAAGCGCCAAGCCAAGCGCCCGGACAGGCGCCAAGCCACGCGCCAAGGTAAGCGCCAAGCCATGCGCCAAGCCAAGCGCCAAGCTAAACGCCCAGCCAAGCGCCAAAACACGCACCAAGTCACGCGCCAGGAAAAGCACTAAGCCAAGCGACAAGCCACGCGATAAGAAAGCGCCAAGCCAAGCGACAAGACACGCGCCAAGAAAGCGGCAAGCCAAGCGTCTAGCCAAGCGCCAAGCCAAGAACCAAGCCAAGCGACAAGCCACGAGCGAAGAAAGCGCCAAGCCAAGCGTCCAGCCAAGCGCCAAGCCACGCGTCAAGAAGAGCGCCAAGCTATGCGCCAAGCCAAGCGCCAAGCCAAGCGCCAACCCAAGCGCCAAGCTACGCGCTAAGCCAAGCGCCAACTCAAGCGCCAAGATAGGCGCTAACCCAAGCACCAAGCCACACGCCAAACCAAGCGCCAAGATAAGCGCCAAATGAAGCGCCAAAACATGCGCCAAGCCAAACGTCAAGGCAAGCGACAAGCCAGGCGCTAAGCCAAGCGCCAACTCAAGCGCCAAGATAGGCGCTAACCAAAGCTCTAAGCCACACGCCAAACCAAGGGCAAAGCCAATCGCCAAGAGCCAAACCAAACGGCCAGCCAAGCGCCAAGCAATGCGCCAAGTCAAGCTCTAAACTAACCACAAAGCCAAGCGCCAAGGCAAGCGCCAAGCCAGGCGCTAATCCAAGCGCCAAGCCAAGCGTCAAACCAAGCGCCAAGCCACACGCCAAGGCAAGCGCCCAGCCAAGCGCCAAGCCACGCGCCAAGGGGAGCGCTAAGCCATTCGCCAAGACAAGCGCCAAGCAAAGCGCCAAGTCAAGCTCTAAACTATGCGCAAAGCCAAGCGCCACGGCAAGCGCCAAGCCAGGCGCTAATCCAAGCGCCAAGCTAAGCTCTAGGTCAAGCGCCAAACTAAGCGCCAAGCCAAGCGCCAAACCAAGCGCCAAGCCACGCGCCAAGCCAAGCGCCATGCCTAACACAAAGCCAAGCGCCAAGCCAAGCGTTAAGCCAAGCGCCAAGCCAAGCGCCAAGCCAAGCCCTAAGCCATGCGCCAAGCCAAGCGCCAAGCCAAGCGCCAAGCCAAGCGCCAAGCCAAGCGCCTAGCCAAGCGCCAAGCCAAGCCCCAAGCCAAGCGCCTAGCTAAGCCCCAAGCCAAGCGCCAAGTCAAGCGCCAAGATAGGCGCTAACCAAAGCACCAGGCCACACGCCTAGCCAAGGGCAAAGCCAATCACCAAGCCAAGCGTCAAACCAAGCGCCAATTCAAGCGCCAAACCAAGCGCCAAGCCAAGCGTTAAAGAAATTACCAAGCCAAGCGCCAGGGCAAGCGCCAAACCAAGCGCCAAGTCAAGCGCCAAACCAAGGCCAAGCCAAGCGCCAAACCAAGCGCCAACCCAAGCGCCAAACAAATCACCAAGCCAAGCGCCAGGGCAAGCGCCAAGCCAAGCGTCAAACCAAGCGCCAAACCAAGCGCCAAACCAAGCGTCAAACTAAGCGCCAAGCCAAGCGCCAAAGAAATCACCAAGCCAAGCGCCAGGGCAAGCGCCAAGCCAAGCGCCAAGCCAAGCGCCAAGCCAAGCGCCAAGCCAAGCGCCAAGCCAAGCGCCAAGCCAAGCGCCAAGCCAATCGCCAAACCAAGCGCCAAGATAAGCGCTAAATGAAGCGCCAAGACATGCGCCAAGCCAAACGTCAAGGCAAGCGCCAAGCCAGGCGCTAAGCCAAACGCCAACTCAAGCGCTAAGATAGGCGCTAACCAAAGCTCCAAGCCACACGCCAAGCCAAGGGCAAAACTAATCGCCGAGCCACGCTCCAAGGAGATCGCCAAACCAAGCGCCAATCCAAATGCCGAGCCAAGCGCTCAGCCAAGCGCCAAGCAACGCGCTAACAAAAGCGCCAAGCCAAGCGCCAAGCCAAGCGCCAAACCAAGTGCCAAGCCACGCTTCAAGAATGCGCCAAGTTAAACGACAAGCCACGCGCCAAGAAAGCGCCAAGCCAAGCGTCTAGCCAAGCGCCAAGCTAAGCCCCAAGCTAAGCAGCAAGCCAAACGCCAAGCCACGCGCCAAGAAAAGCGCTAAGCCAAGCGCCAAACCACGCGATAAGCCACGCTCCAAAAAAAGCGTCAAGCCAAGCGATAAGCCAAGCGCCAAGCCAATCGCCAAATCGAGCACCAAGCCAAGTGCCAAAGAAATCACCAAGCCAAGCGCCAGGGCAAGCGCTAAGCCAAGCGACAAGCGAAGCACCAAACCAAGCGCCAAGCAAAGCGCCAAGCCAAGCGCCAAATTGAGCACCAAGCCAAGCGCCAAAAAAATCACCAAGCCAAGCGCCAGGTCAAGCGCTAAGCCAAGCGACAAGCGAAGCACCAAACCAAGCGCCAAGCCAAGCGCCAAACCAAGCGCCAAACCAAGCGCCAACTCAAGCGCCAAGCCAAGCGCCAAAGCAAGCACCATGCCAAGCGCCAAAAAAATTACCAAGCCAAGCCCCAGGGCAAGCGCTAAGCCAAGCGCCAAGCCAAGCGCCAAACCAAGCGCCAAGCCAAGCGCCAAATCAAGCGCCAAGCCAAGCGCCAAACCAAGCGCCAAACCAATCGCCAAGTCAAGCGCCAAGCCAAGCGCCAAAGCAAGCACCATGCCAAGCGCCAAGCCAAGCGCCAAGTCAAGCGCCAGGGCAAGCTCCAAGCCAAGCCCCCAACCAAGCGCCAAGCCAAACGCCAAACCACGCGCCAAGCCAAGCGCCAAAGCAAGCAGCATGCCAAGCGTCAAGCCAAGCGCCAAGTCAAGCGCTAAACCAAGCGCCAAACCAAGCGCCAGGGCAAACGCTAAGCCAAGCGACAAGCGAAGCACCACACCAAGCGCCAAGCAAAGCGCCAAGCCAAGCGCCAAATCGAGCACCAAGCCAAGCGCCAAAGAAATCACCAAGCCAAGCGCCAGGTCAAGCGCTAAGCCAAGCGACAAGCGAAGCACCAAACCAAGCGCCAAGCCAAGCGCCAAAAAAATTACCAAGCCAAGCCCCAGGGCAAGCGCTAAGCCAAGCGCCAAGCCAAGCGCCAAACCAAGCGCCAAGCCAAGCGCCAAATCAAGCGCCAAGCCAAGCGCCAAACCAAGCGCCAAACCAAGCGCCAAGTCAAGCGCCAAGCCAAGCGCCAAAGCAAGCACCATGCCAAATGCCAAGCCAAGCGCCAAGTCAAGCGCCAGGGCAAGCTCCAAGCCAAGCCCCCAACCAAGCGTCAAGCCAAACGCCAAACCACGCGCCAAGCCAAGCGCCAAAGCAAGCAGCATGCCAAGCGTCAAGCCAAGCGCCAAGTCAAGCGCCAAACCAAGCGCCAAACCAAGCGCCAAGCCAAGCGTCAAAATAGGCGCTAACCTAAACACCAAGCCACACGCCAAACCAAGCGCCAAGCCACACGCCAATCCAAGCGCCCAGCCAAGCGCCAAGCCACGCGCCAAGGGGAGCGCTAAGCCATTCGCCAAGACAAGCGCCAAAAGAAGCGCCAAGCCATGCGCCAAACCAAGCGCCAAGCCAAGCGCCAAGCCAAGCGCCAAGCCAAGCGCCAAGCCACGCGCCAAGGAAAGCTCCAAGCTACGCGCCAAGGAGAGCGTCAAGCCATGCGTTAAGGCAAGCGCCAAGCCAAGCGTCAAGCTAAGCGCCAAGCCAAGCGCCCAGCCAAGCGCCAAGCCACGCGCCAAGCCACGCTCCAAGAAAAGCGCCAAGCCACGCACCAAGCCAAGCGCCAAGCCAAGTGCCCAGCCAAGCGCCAAGCCACGCGCCAAGGAAGGCGCCAAGCCATGCGCCAAGCCAAGCGCCAAGCTAAACGCCCAGCCAAGCGCCAAGCCACTCACCAAGTCACGCGCCAGGAAAAGCGCTAAGCCAAACGACAAGCCACGCGCCAAGAAAGCGCCAAGCCAAGCGACAAGACACGCGCCAAGAAAGCGGCAAGCCAAGCGTCTAGCCAAGCGCCAAACCAAGAACCAAGCCAAGCGACAAGCTAAACGCCCAGCCAAGCGCCAAGCCACTCACCAAGTCACGCGCCAGGAAAAGCGCTAAGCCAAACGACAAGCCACGCGCCAAGAAAGCGCCAAGCCAAGCGACAAGACACGCGCCAAGAAAGCGCCAAGCCAAGCGTCCAGCCAAGCGCCAAGCCACACGTCAAAGAGAGCGCCAAGCCATGCGCCAAGCCAAGCGCCAAGCCAAGCGCCAACCCAAGCGCCAAGCTACGCGCTAAGCCAAGCGCCAACTCAAGCGCCAAGATAGGCGCTAACCCAAGCACCTTGCCACGCGCCAAACCAAGCGCCAAGATAAGAGCCAAATCAAGCGCCAAAACATGCGCCAAGCCAAACGTCAAGGCAAGCGCCAAGCCAGGCGCTAAGCCAAGCGCCAACTCAAGCACCAAGATAGGCGCTAACCAAAGCTCTAAGCCACACGCCAAACCAAGGGCAAAGCCAATCGCCAAGATCCAAACCAAACGGCCAGCCAAGCGCCAAGCAAAGCGCCAAGTCAAGCTCTAAACTATGCGCAAAGCCAAGCGCAAAGGCAAGCGCCAAGCCAGGCGCTAATCCAAGCGCCAAGCTAAGCTCTAGGTCAAGCGCCAAACTAAGCGCCAAGCCAAGCGCCAAACCAAGCGCCAAGCCACGCGCCAAGCCAAGCGCCATGCCTAACACAAAGCCAAGCGCCAAGCCAAGCGTTAAGCCAAGCGCCAAGCCAAGCGCCAAGCCAAGCCCCAAGCCATGCGCCAAGCCAAGCGGCAAGCCAAGCACCAAGCCAAGCGCCAAGCCATGCGCCTAGCCAAGCGCCAAGTTAATCCCCAAGCCAAGCGCCTAGCCAAGCACCAAGCCAAGCGCCAAGTCAAGCGCCAAGATAGTCGCTAACCAAAGCACCAAGCCACACGCCTAGCCAAAGGCAAAGCCAATAACCAAGCCAAGCGTCAAACCAAGCGCCAATCCAAGCCCCAAACCCAGCGCCAAGCCAAGCGTTAAAGAAATTACCAAGCCAAGCGCCAGGGCAAGCGCCAAACCAAGCGCCAAGTCAAGCGCCAAACCAAGGCCAAGCCAAGCGCCAAACCAAGCGCCAAACCAAGCGTCAAACTAAGCGCCAAGCCAAGCGCCAAAGAAATCACCAAACCAAGCGCCAGGGCAAGCGCCAAGCCAAGCGCCAAGCCAAGCGCCAAGCCAAGCGCCAAGCCAAGCGCCAAGCCAAGCGCCAAGCCAAGCGCCAAGCCAAGCGCCAAGCCAAGCGCTAACCCAAGCACCAAACCACACGCCAAACCAAGCGCCAGGATAAGCGCCAAATCAAGCGCCAAGACATGCGCCAAGCCAAACGTCAAGGCAAGCGCCAAGCCAGGCGCTAAGCCAAACGCCAACTCAAGCGCTAAGATAGGCGCTAACCAAAGCTCCAAGCCACACGCCAAGCCAAGGGCAAAACTAATCGCCAAGCCAAGAGCCAAACCAAACGGCCAGCCAAGCGCCAAGCAAAGCGCCAAGTCAAGCTCTAAACTAAGCGCAAAGCCAAGCGCCAAGTCAAGCGCCAAGCCAGGCGCTAATCCAAGCGCCAAGCTAAACGCTAGGTCAAGCGCCAAATTAAGCGCCAAGCCAAGCGCCATGCCACGCGCCAAGAAAAGCGCCAAAAAAAGAGCCAAGCCAAGCGCCAAGCCAAGCAGCAAACCAAACGCCAAGCCACGCACCAAGAAAAGCGTCAAGCCAAACGCTAAACCAAGCGCCAAGCCAAGCGCCCAGCCAAGCTCCAAACCACGCGCCAAGGAGAGCGTTAAGCCAAGCAAAAAGCCAAGCGCCAAGCCACGCGCCAAGAAAAGCACCAAGCCAAGCGACAAGCTACGCGCCAAGAAAAGCACCAAGCCAAGCGACAAGCTACGCGCCAAGAAAGGCGCCAAGCCAAGCGCCAAGAAAAGCGTCAAGCCAAACGCTAAACCAAGCGCCAAGCCAAGCGCCCAGCCAAGCGCTAAGCCAAGCGAAAGCCAAGCGCCAAGCCACGCGCCAAAAGAAGTGTCAAGCCAAGCGCCAAGCCAAGCGAAAAGCCAAGCGCCGAGAAACGCGCCAAGAAAAGCACCAAGCCAAGCGACAAGCTACGCGCCAAGAAAAGCGCCAAGCCAAGCGCCAAGCCAAGCGGCCAGCGAAGCGCCAAGCCACGCGCCAAGAAGAGCGTCAAACCATGTTCCAAGCCAAACGCCAAGCCAAGCGAAAAGCCAAGCGCCAAGCTACGCGCCAAGAAAAGCACCAAGCCAAGCGACAAGCTACGCGCCAAGAAAAGCGCCAAGCCAAGCGCCAAGCCAAGCGCCCAGCCACACACCAAGTAACGCGCCAAGAAAAGCGCCAAATCAAGCGCCAAAACATGCGCCAAGCCAAACGTTAAGGCAAGCGCCAAGCCAGGCGCTAAGCCAAGCGCCAACTCAAGCGCCAAGATAGGCGCTAACCAAAGCTCTAAGCCACACGCCAAACCTAGGGCCAGGGCAAGCGCCAAGCCAAGCGCCAAGCCAAGCGCCAAGCCAAGCGCCAAGCCAAGCGCCAAGCCAAGCGCCAAGCCAAGCGCCAAGCCAAGCGCCAAGCCAAGCGCCAAGCCAAGCGCTAACCCAAGCACCAAACCACACGCCAAACCAAGCGCCAAGATAAGCGCCAAATCAAGCGCCAAGACATGCGCCAAGCCAAACGTCAAGGCAAGCGCCAAGCCAGGCGCTAAGCCAAACGCCAACTCAAGCGCTAAGATAGGCGCTAACCAAAGCTCCAAGCCACACGCCAAGCCAAGGGCAAAACTAATCGCCAAGCCAAGAGCCAAACCAAACGGCCAGCCAAGCGCCAAGCAAAGCGCCAAGTCAAGCTCTAAACTAAGCGCAAAGCCAAGCGCCAAGGCAAGCGCCAAGCCAGGCGCTAATCCAAGCGCCAAGCTAAACGCTAGGTCAAGCGCCAAATTAAGCGCCAAGCCAAGCGCCATGCCACGCGCCAAGAAAAGCGCCAAAAAAAGAGCCAAGCCAAGCGCCAAGCCAAGCAGCAAACCAAACGCCAAGCCACGCACCAAGAAAAGCGTCAAGCCAAACGCTAAACCAAGCGCCAAGCCAAGCGCCCAGCCAAACTCCAAACCACGCGCCAAGGAGAGCGTTAAGCCAAGCAAAAAGCCAAGCGCCAAGCCACGCGCCAAGAAAAGCACCAAGCCAAGCGACAAGCTACGCGCCAAGAAAAGCACCAAGCCAAGCGACAAGCTACGCGCCAAGAAAGGCGCCAAGCCAAGCGCCAAGAAAAGCGTCAAGCCAAACGCTAAACCAAGCGCCAAGCCAAGCGCCCAGCCAAGCGCTAAGCCAAGCGAAAGCCAAGCGCCAAGCCACGCGCCAAGAAAAGCACCAAGCCAAGCGACAAGCTACGCGCCATAAAAGCGCCAAGCCAAGCGCCAAGCCAAGCGGCCAGCGAAGCGCCAAGCCACGCGCCAAGAAAAGCACCAAGCCAAGCGACAAGCTACGCGCCAAGAAAAGCGCCAAGCCAAGCGCCATGCCAAGCGCCCAGCCACACACCAAGTAACGCGCCAAGAAAAGCGCTAAGCCAAGCGACAAACCACGCGCCAAGAAAGCGATAAGCCAAGCGACAAGCCACGCGCCAAGACAGCCCCAAGCCAAGCGTCCAGCCAAGCGCAAAGCCACGCGCCAAGGAGAGCGCCAGGCCATGCGCCAAGGCAAGCGCCAAGCCAAGAGCCAAGCCAAGCGCCAAGCAACGCTCCAAAAAAGCGCCAAGCCAAGCAACAAGCCACGCACGAAGAAAGCGCCAAGCCAAGCGCCAAGCCACGCGCCAAGAAAAGCGCCACGCCATGCGCCAAGGAGAGAGCCAAGCCAAGCGACATTTTTTTTTTTTTTCATTTTAATCTTAATAGCCTGATTTCTTGAGAATCTAACTCAGACCGTAATTTGCTTCTATTCACATTTTCCAAAATTGTTCTATTATTTTTTACTTAACCTACCATGCTACATGCTAAGATTCTAAAACCTAACATGCATGAAACATAAAAAACATTACATGACATCACAAAGAAAAATTCCTACACCAAACAGAACATGCTAAAAAAATTATAATTTTTTTGGTTGACTTACATCTGGGTTTCCTGATTTAGTTGTTTTCGTAATCTGCTAATTGCAGTTGTTTGTTATCCCCTTCTTAAGCCTAGTCTAATTTTTTATGATTACAGTGTGTTGTTTTTTAATTTTTTTGTGGTCAGCTGCTTGCTGGTCCGGTACTCCATGACCTTGCGCAACAGCTTTATTTTATTCTATATTTCCTTCCCTATCCTTAAGTCTAGTCTTATTTCCTATTTTTATTAATATTAAAAATTGTCTTTTAAGTGTCTCTTTCACTTTCACTGTTTCACTGTTACTTGGTCCGGTAATTCCTGGACCATGTTAGACAGCTTAGTCGTTTCCTTTGTCATTGAGTGTTACCTCGTGGATTCGTGGAATTGTTGTTGTTGTGTTTATGTTATTGTTGTGCTCATTTCTTGGGTAGCAGATTTCAGTAGCCCTTTCATCCCTTGACTCGGAGAACTTAGTGCCAAGAGACTCCAGGACTCCCTTCCTCTGCAGCCCCATTCCATGCTTTGTCGTTATATGTTGTTGTTTATCATCATCTCATCATCATCAGCCAAGCGACAAGCCACGCGCCAAGCCACGCGCCAAGAAAAGCGCCACGCCAAGCGATAAGCTACGCGCCAAGCCACGCGCTTAGAAAAGCGCCAAGCCAAGCGACAATCCACGCGCCAAAAAAAAACGCCAAGCCAATCGCTATGCCACGCGCCAAGCCAAGCGTTAAGCCACGCGCCAAAGAAAGTTCCAAGCCAAGCGATAAGCCACGCGCCAAGCCACGCGCTTAGAAAAGCGCCAAGCCAAGCGCCAAGCCACGCGCCAAGCCAAGCGCCACGCCAAGCGACAAGCCACACGCCAAGAAAAGCGCCAAGCCAAGCGCCAAACCACGCGCCAAGAAAAGCGCCAAGCCAAGCGACAATCCAAGCCCCAAGCCAAGTGCGAAGCCAAGCAACAAGCCAAACGCTAAGCCACGCGCCAAGAAAAGCGCCAAGCTAAGCGGCAAGAAAATCGCCAAGCCAAGCGCCAAGAAAAGCGCCAAGCCATGTGCCAAGCCAAGCGAGAAGCTAAGCGGCAAGCCAAATGCCCAGCCAAGCGCCAAGCCACGCGCCACGCCAAGCGCCAAACCAAGTGCCAAGCCACCGCCAAGAAAAGCGCCAAGCCAAGCGCAAGCCATTCGCCAAGAAATTGCCAAACCACGCGCTAAGAAAAGCGCACGCCATGCGCCAAGCCAAGCGACAAACCACGCGCCAAGCCAAGCGCCAAGCCACGCGCCAAGAAAAGCGCCAAGCCAAGCGCCAAGCCACGCGCCAAGCCAAGCGCCACGCCAAGCGACAAGCCACACGCCAAGAAAAGCGCCAAGCCAAGCGCCAAGCCACGCCCCAAGAAAAGCGCCAAGCCAAGCGACAATCCAAGCCCCAAGCCAAGTGCCAAGCCAAGCGATAAGCCACGCGTTAAGCCACGCGCTTAGAAAAGCGCCAAGCCAAGCGCCAAGCCACGCGCCAAGCCAAGCGCCACGCCAAGCGACAAGCCACACGCCAAGAAAAGCGCCAAGCCAAGCGCCAAGCCACGCGCCAAGAAAAGCGCCAAGCCAAGCGACAATCCAAGCCCCAAGCCAAGTGCCAAGCCAAGCAACAAGCCAAACGCTAAGCCACGCGCCAAGAAAAGCGCCAAGCTAAGCGGCAAGAAAATCGCCAAGCCAAGCGCCAAGAAAAGCGCCAAGCCATGTGCCAAGCCAAGCGAGAAGCTAAGCGGCAAGCCAAATGCCCAGCCAAGCGCCAAGCCACGCGCCACGCCAAGCGCCAAACCAAGTGCCAAGCCGCCCGCCAAGAAAAGCGCCAAGCCAAGCGCAAGCCATTCGCCAAGAAATTGCCAAACCACGCGCTAAGAAAAGCGCACGCCATGCGCCAAGCCAAGCGACAAACCACGCGCCAAGCCAAGCGCCAAGCCACGCGCCAAGAAAAGCGCCAAGCCAAGCGCCAAGCCACGCGCCAAGCCAAGCGCCACGCCAAGCGACAAGCCACACGCCAAGAAAAGCGCCAAGCCAAGCGCCAAGCCACGCCCCAAGAAAAGCGCCAAGCCAAGCGACAATCCAAGCCCCAAGCCAAGTGCCAAGCCAAGCGATAAGCCACGCGCCAAGCTACGCGCTTAGAAAAGCGCCAAGCCAAGCGCCAAGCCACGCGCCAAGCCAAGCGCCACGCCAAGCGACAAGCCACACGCCAAGAAAAGCGCCAAGCCAAGCGCCAAGCCACGCGCCAAGAAAAGCGCCAAGCCAAGCGACAATCCAAGCCCCAAGCCAAGTGCCAAGCCAAGCAACAAGCCAAACGCTAAGCCACGCGCCAAGAAAAGCGCCAAGCTAAGCGGCAAGAAAATCGCCAAGCCAAGCGCCAAGAAAAGCGCCAAGCCATGTGCCAAGCCAAGCGAGAAGCTAAGCGGCAAGCCAAATGCCCAGCCAAGCGCCAAGCCACGCGCCACGCCAAGCGCCAAACCAAGTGCCAAGCCACCCGCCAAGAAAAGCGCCAAGCCAAGCGCAAGCCATTCGCCAAGAAATTGCCAAACCACGCGCTAAGAAAAGCGCACGCCATGCGCCAAGCCAAGCGACAAACCACGCGCCAAGCCAAGCGCCAAGCCACGCGCCAAGAAAAGCGCCAAGCCAAGCGCCAAGCCACGCGCCAAGCCAAGCGCCACGCCAAGCGACAAGCCACACGCCAAGAAAAGCGCCAAGCCAAGCGCCAAGCTACGCCCCAAGAAAAGCGCCAAGCCAAGCGACAATCCAAGCCCCAAGCCAAGTGCCAAGCCAAGCGATAAGCCACGCGCCAAGCCACGCGCTTAGAAAAGCGCCAAGCCAAGCGCCAAGCCACGCGCCAAGCCAAGCGCCACGCCAAGCGACAAGCCACACGCCAAGAAAAGCGCCAAGCCAAGCGCCAAGCCACGCGCCAAGAAAAGCGCCAAGCCAAGCGACAATCCAAGCCCCAAGCCAAGTGCCAAGCCAAGCAACAAGCCAAACGCTAAGCCACGCGCCAAGAAAAGCGCCAAGCTAAGCGGCAAGAAAATCGCCAAGCCAAGCGCCAAGAAAAGCGCCAAGCCATGTGCCAAGCCAAGCGAGAAGCTAAGCGGCAAGCCAAATGCCCAGCCAAGCGCCAAGCCACGCGCCACGCCAAGCGCCAAACCAAGTGCCAAGCCACCCGCCAAGAAAAGCGCCAAGCCAAGCGCAAGCCATTCGCCAAGAAATTGCCAAACCACGCGCTAAGAAAAGCGCACGCCATGCGCCAAGCCAAGCGACAAACCACGCGCCAAGCCAAGCGCCAAGCCACGCGCCAAGAAAAACGCCAAGCCAAGCGCCAAGCCACGCGCCAAGCCAAGCGCCACGCCAAGCGACAAGCCACACGCCAAGAAAAGCGCCAAGCCAAGCGCCAAGCCACGCCCCAAAAAAAGCGCCAAGCCAATCGACAATCCAAGCCCCACCAAGCCAAGTGCCAAGCCAAGCGATAAGCCACGCGCCAAGCCACGCGCTTAGAAAAGCGCCAAGCCAAGCGCCAAGCCAAGCGCCAAGCCACGCGCCAAGCCAAGCGCCACGCCAAGCGACAAGCCACACGCCAAGAAAAGCGCCAAGCCAAGCGCCAAGCCACGCGCCAAGAAAAGCGCCAAGCCAAGCGACAATCCAAGCCCCAAGCCAAGTGCCAAGCCAAGCAACAAGCCAAACGCTAAGCCACGCGCCAAGAAAAGCGCCAAGCTAAGCGGCAAGAAAATCGCCAAGCCAAGCGACAATCCAAGCCCCAAGCCAAGTGCCAAGCCAAGCAACAAGCCAAACGCTAAGCCACGCGCCAAGCCACGCGCCAAGCCAAGCGCCACGCCAAGCGACAAGCCACACGCCAAGAAAAGCGCCAAGCCAAGCGAAAAGCCACGCGCCAAGAAAAGCGCCAAGCCAAGCGACAATCCAAGCCCCAAGCCAAGTGCCAAGCCAAGCAACAAGCCAAACGCTAAGCCACGCGCCAAGCCACGCGCCAAGAAAAGCGCCAAGCCAAGCGACAATCCAAGCCCCAAGCCAAGTGCCAAGCCAAGCAACAAGCCAAACGCTAAGCCACGCGCCAAGTCAAGCGCCAAGCTAAGCGGCAAGAAAATCGCCAAGCCAAGCGCCAAGAAAAGCGCCAAGCCATGTGCCAAGCCAAGCGAGAAGCTAAGCGGCAAGCCAAATGCCCAGCCAAGCGCCAAGCCACGCGCCACGCCAAGCGCCAAACCAAGTGCCAAGCCACCCGCCAAGAAAAGCGCCAAGCCAAGCGCAAGCCATTCGCCAAGAAATTGCCAAACCACGCGCTAAGAAAAGCGCACGCCATGCGCCAAGCCAAGCGACAAACCACGCGCCAAGCCAAGCGCCAAGCCACGCGCCAAGAAAAGCGCCAAGCCAAGCGCCAAGCCACGCGCCAAGCCAAGCGCCACGCCAAGCGACAAGCCACACGCCAAGAAAAGCGCCAAGCCAAGCGCCAAGCCACGCCCCAAGAAAAGCGCCAAGCCAAGCGACAATCCAAGCCCCAAGCCAAGTGCCAAGCCAAGCAACAAGCCAAACGCTAAGCCACGCGCCAAGAAAAGCGCCAATCCAAGCGCCAAGCCAAGCGCCAAGCTAAGCGGCAAGAAAAGCGCCAAGCCAAGCGCCAAGAAAAGCGCCAAGCCATGTGCCAAGCCAAGCGAGAAGCTAAGCGGCAAGCCAAATGGCCAGCCAAGCGCCAAGCCACGCGCCACGCCAAGCGCCAAACCAAGTGCCAAGCCACCCGCCAAGAAAAGCGCCAAGCCAAGCGCAAGCCATTCGCCAAGAAATTGCCAAGCCCAGCGCCAAGCCAAGCGCCAAGCCAAGCGCCCAGCCAAGCGCCAAGCCACGCACCAAGAAGAGCGTCAAGCCATGCGCCAAGCCAAACGCCAAGACAAGCGCCAAGCTAAGCGCGAAGCCACGCACCAAGGAAAGCGCCAAGCCATGCGCCAAGCCAAGCGCCAAGCTAAACGCCCAGCCAAGCGCCAATCCACGCACCAAGTCACGCGCCAGAAAAAGCGCTAAGGCAAGCGACAAGCCACGCGATAAGAAAACGCCAAGCCAAACGACAAGCCACGCGCCAAGAACGCGCCAAGCCTAGCGCCAAGCCACGCCCCAAGCCAAGCGTTAAGCCACGCGCCAAGAAGAGCGCCAAGCCAAGCGACAAACCACGCGCCAAGAAAAGCGCCATGCCAAGCGCCAAGGAGAGCGCCAAGCCAAGCACCACGCCAAGCGCCAAGCCAAGCGCCAAGCCAAGCGCCAAGCCAAACGCCAAACCAAGCGCCAAGCCACTCGCTAAAAAAAGCGCCAAGCCATGAGCCAAGGAAAGCTCCAAGCCAAGCGCCAAGCCAAGCGACAAGCCAAACGCCAAGCCAAGCGCCAAGCCACGCGCCAAGAAAACCGCCAAACCATGCGCCAAGCCACGCGCCAAGGAAAGCGCCAAGCCAAGCGCCAAGCCAAGCGCCAAGCCAAACGCCAAGCCAAGCGCCAAGCCACGCGCCAAGAAACGCGCCAAGCCACGCGCTAAGAAAAGCGCCAAGCCATGTGCCAAGCCAAGCGAGAAGCTAAGCGGCAAGCCAAATGGCCAGCCAAGCGCCAAGCCACGCGCCACGCCAAGCGCCAAACCAAGTGCCAAGCCACCCGCCAAGAAAAGCGCCAAGCCAAGCGCAAGCCATTCGCCAAGAAATTGCCAAGCCCAGCGCCAAGCCAAGCGCCAAGCCAAGCGCCCAGCCAAGCGCCAAGCCACGCACCAAGAAGAGCGTCAAGCCATGCGCCAAGCCAAACGCCAAGACAAGCGCCAAGCTAAGCGCGAAGCCACGCACCAAGGAAAGCGCCAAGCCATGCGCCAAGCCAAGCGCCAAGCTAAACGCCCAGCCAAGCGCCAATCCACGCACCAAGTCACGCGCCAGAAAAAGCGCTAAGGCAAGCGACAAGCCACGCGATAAGAAAACGCCAAGCCAAACGACAAGCCACGCGCCAAGAACGCGCCAAGCCTAGCGCCAAGCCACGCCCCAAGCCAAGCGTTAAGCCACGCGCCAAGAAGAGCGCCAAGCCAAGCGACAAACCACGCGCCAAGAAAAGCGCCATGCCAAGCGCCAAGGAGAGCGCCAAGCCAAGCGCCACGCCAAGCGCCAAGCCAAGCGCCAAGCCAAGCGCCAAGCCAAACGCCAAACCAAGCGCCAAGCCACTCGCTAAAAAAAGCGCCAAGCCATGAGCCAAGGAAAGCTCCAAGCCAAGCGCCAAGCCAAGCGACAAGCCAAACCCCAAGCCAAGCGCCAAGCCACGCGCCAAGAAAACCGCCAAACCATGCGCCAAGCCACGCGCCAAGGAAAGCGCCAAGCCAAGCGCCAAGCCAAGCGCCAAGCCAAACGCCAAGCCAAGCGCCAAGCCACGCGCCAAGAAACGCGCCAAGCCACGCGCCAAGAAAAGCGCCAAACCACGCGCCAGTCCAAGCGTTAAGCCACGCGCCAAGGAGAGCGCCAAGCCAAGCGATAAGCCACGCGCCAAAAAAAGCTCCAAGCCATACGCCAAGCCAAACGCCAAGCCAAGCGCCAAGCCAAGCGCCAAGCCAAGCGCCAAGCCAAACGCCAAGCCAAGCGCCAAGCCAAGCGCCAAGAAAAGCGCCAAGCCATGCGCCACGCCACGCGCCAAGCCAAACGCCAAGCCAAGCGCCAAGCCACGCCCCAAGAAACGCGCCAAGCCATGCGCCAAGGAAAGCGCCAAGCCAAGCGCCAAGCCAAGCGCCAAGCCAAGCGCCAAGCCAAACGCCAAGCCAAGCGCCAAGCTACGCGAAAAGAAAAGCGCCAAGACATGCGCCAAGCCAAACGCCAGGCCAAGCGCCAAGCCAAGCGCCAAGCCAAGCGCCAAGCCAAACGCCAAGCCAAGCGCCAAGCCACGCGCCAAGAAAAGCGCCAAGCCATGCGCCAAGCCACGCGCCAAGCCAAACGCCAAGCCAAGCGCCAAGCCACGCGCCAAGAAACGCGCCAAGCCACGCGCCAAGGAAAGCGCCAAGCCAAGCGCCAAGCCAAACGCCAAGCCAAGCGCCAAGCTACGCGAAAAGAAGAGCTCCAAGCCATGCGCCAAGCCACGCGCCAAGGAAAGCGCCAAGCCAAGCGCCAAGCCAAGCGCCAGGCCAAACGCCAGCCAAACGCCAAGCCACGCGCCAAGAAAAGCGCCAAGCCATGCGCCAAGCCAAACGCCAAGCCAAGCGCCAAGCCACGCGCCACGAAAAACGCCAAGCTAAGAGCCAAGCCACGCGCCAAGCCACGCGCCAAGCCACGCGCTAAGGAAAGCGCCAAGCCAAGCGCCAAGCCACGCGCCACGAAAAACACCAAGCCAAGAGCCAAGCCACGCGCCAAGCCAAGTGTTAAGCCACGCGCCAAGGAGAGCGCCAAGCCAAGCAATAAGCCACGCGCCAAGAAAAGCGCCAAGTTATGCGCCAAGCCAAACGCCAAGCCAAGCGCCAAGCCAAGCGCGAAGCCAAGCGCCAAGCCAAGCAATAAGCCACGCGCCAAGAAAAGCGCCAAGTTATGCGCCAAGCCAAACGCCAAGCCAAGCGCCAAGCCAAGCGCCAAGCCAAGCGCCAAGCCAAGCGCCAAACCAAGCGCCAAGCCAAGCGCCAAGCAACGCGCCAAGAAAGGCGCCAAGCCATGCGCCAAGCCACGCGTCAATGAAAGCGCCAAGCCAAGCGCCAAGCCAAGCCTCAAGCCAAACGCCAAGCCAAGCGCCAAGAAAAGCGCTAAGCCATGCTCCAAGCCAAGCGTCAAACCAAGCGTCCAGCCAACCGCCAAGCCACGCGCCAGCGCCAAGCCAAGCGCCAAGCCAAGCGCCAAGCCAAACGCCAAGTCAAGCGCCAAGCCACGCGCCAAGAAAAGCGCCAAGCCATGCCCCAAGCCAAGCGCCAAGCCAAGCGCCAAGCCACGCGCCACGAAAAACGCCAAGCCAAGAGCCAAGCCACGCGCCAAGCCACGCGCTAAGGAAAGCGCCAAGCCAAGCGCCAAGCCACGCGCCACGAAAAACGCCAAGCCAAGAGCCAAGCCACGCGCCAAGCCAAGTGTTAAGCCAAGCGATAAGGAGAGCGCCAAGCCAAGCAATAAGCCACGCGCCAAGAAAAGCGCCAAGTTATGCGCCAAGCCAAACGCCAAGCCAAGCGCCAAGCCAAGCGCCAAGCCAAACGCCAAGCCAAACGCCAAGCCAAACGCCAAGCCACGCGCCAAGGAAAGCGCCAAGCCAAGCGTCAAGCCAAGCGCCAAGCCAAGCGCCAAACCAAGCGCCAAGCCAAGCGCCAAGCCAAACGCCAAGCCAAGCGCCAAGCCACGCGCCAAGAAAGGCGCTAAGCCATGCGCCAAGCCACGCGCCAATGAAAGCGCCAAGCCAAGCGCCAAGCCAAGCCCCAAGCCAAACGCCAAGGCAAGCGCCAAGCCACGCGGCAAGAAAAGCGCCAAGCCAAGCGCCAAGCCAAGCGTTAATCTACGTGCCAAGGAGAGCGCCAAACCATGCGCTAAGCCAAGCGCCAAGCCAAGAGGCAAGCCAAGCGCCAAGCCACGCGCTAAGCAGCGCCAAGCCATGCGCCAAGCCACACGCCAATGAAAGCGCCAAGCCAAGCGCCAAGCCAAGCGCCAAGCCAAGCGTTAATCCACGTGCCAAGGAGAGCGCCAAACCATGCGCTAAGCCAAGCGCCAAGCCAAGAGTCAAGCCCAGCGCCAAGTCACGCGCCAAGACAGCGCTAAGCCAAGCGCCAAGCCAAGCGCCAAACCAAGCGCCAAGCCAAGCGCCAAGCCAAACGCCAAGCCAAGCGCCAAGCCACGCGCCAAGAAAGGCGCCAAGCCATGGGCCAAGCCACGCGCCAAGGAGAGCGCCAAACCATGCTCTAAACCAAGCGCCAAGCCAAAAGCCAAGCCACGCACCAAATCACTCGCCAAAAAAAGCGCCAAGCCATGGGCCAAGAAAAGCGCCAAGCCATGGGCCAAGAAAAGCGACAAGCCATGGGCCAAGCCACGCGTCAAGCCAAGCGCCAAGCCAAACGCCAAGCCACGCGCCAAGAAAAGCGCCAAGCCAAGCGCCAAGCCAAGCGCCAAGCTAAGCGGCAAGAAAAGCGCCAAGCCAAGCGCCAAGAAAAGCGCCAAGCCATGTGCCAAGCCAAGCGAGAAGCTAAGCGGCAAGCCAAATGCCCAGCCAAACGCCAAGCCACGCGCCACGCCAAGCGCCAAACCACGCACCAAGAAGAGCGTCAAGCCATGCGCCAAGCCAAACGCCAAGACAAGCGCCAAGCTAAGCGCCAAGCCACGCACCGAGGAAAGCGCCAAGCCATGCGCCAAGCCAAGCGCTAAGCTAAACGCCCAGCCAAGCGCCAATCCACGCACCAAGTCACGCGCCAGAAAAAGCGCTAAGCCAAGCGACAAGCCACGCGATAAGAAAACGCCAAGCCAAACGACAAGCCACGCGCCAAGAACGCGCCAAGCCTAGCGCCAAGCCACGCCCCAAGCCAAGCGTTAAGCCACGCGCCAAGAAGAGCGCCAAGCCAAGCGACAAACCACGCGCCAAGAAAAGCGCCATGCCAAGCGCCAAGGAGAGCGCCAAGCCAAGCGATAAGCCAAGCGCCAAGCCAAGCGCCACGACAAGCGCCAAGCCAAGCGCCAATCCAAGCGCCAAGCCAAACGCCAAAAAAGCGCCAAGCCACTCGCTAAAAAAAGCGCCAAGCCATGAGCCAAGGAAAGCGCCAAGCCAAGCGCCAAGCCAAGCGACAAGCCAAACGCCAAGCCAAGCGCCAAGCCACGCGCCAAGAAAACCGCCAAACCATGCTCCAAGCCACGCGCCAAGGAAAGCGCCAAGCCAAGCGATAAGCCACGCGCCAAGAAAAGCTCCAAGCCATACGCCAAGCCAAACGCCAAGCCAAGCGCCAAGCCACGCGCCAAGAGAAGCGCCAAGCCACGCGCCAAGCCAAGCGTTAAGCCACGCGCCAAGGAGAGCGCCAAGCCAAGCGATAAGCCACGCGCCAAGAAAAGCTCCAAGCCATACGCCAAGCCAAACGCCAAGCCAAGCGCCAAGCCAAGCGCCAAGCCAAGCGCCAAGCCAAACGCCAAGCCAAGCGCCAAGCCAAGCGCCAAGAAAAGCGCCAAGCCATGCGCCACGCCACGCGCCAAGCCAAACGCCAAGCCAAGCGCCAAGCCACGCGCCAAGAAACGCGCCTAGCCATGCGCCAAGGAAAGCGCCAAGCCAAGCGCCAAGCCAAGCGCCAAGCCAAACGCCAAGCCAAGCGCCAAGCTACGCGAAAAGAAAAGCGCCAAGCCATGCGCCAAGCCAAACGCCAGGCCAAGCGCCAAGCCAAGCGCCAAGCCAAGCGCCAAGCCAAGCGCCAAGCCAAACGCCAAGCCAAGCGCCAAGCCACGCGCCAAGAAAAGCGCCAAGCCATGCGCCAAGCCACGCGCCAATCCAAACGCCAAGCCAAGCGCCAAGCCACGCGCCAAGAAACGCGCCAAGCCACGCGCCAAGGAAAGCGCCAAGCCAAGCGCCAAGCCAAGCGCCAAGCCAAACGCCAAGCCAAGCGCCAAGCTACGCGAAAAGAAAAGCGCCAAGCAATGCGCCAAGCCACGCGCCAAGGAGAACGCCAAGCCACGCGCCAAGAAAAGCGCCAAGCCATGCGCCAAGCCAAACGCCAAGCCAAGCGCCAAGCCACGCGCCACGAAAAACGCCAAGCCAAGAGCCAAGCCACGCGCCACGCCAAGCGCCAAACCAAGTGCCAAGCCACCCGCCAAGAAAAGCGCCAAGCCAAGCGCAAGCCATTCGCCAAGAAATTGCCAAGCCCAGCGCCAAGCCAAGCGCCAAGCCAAGCGCCCAGCCAAGCGCCAAGCCACGCACCAAGAAGAGCGTCAAGCCATGCGCCAAGCCAAACGCCAAGACAAGCGCCAAGCTAAGCGCGAAGCCACGCACCAAGGAAAGCGCCAAGCCATGCGCCAAGCCAAGCGCCAAGCTAAACGCCCAGCCAAGCGCCAAACCACGCACCAAGTCACGCGCCAGAAAAAGCGCTAAGGCAAGCGACAAGCCACGCGATAAGAAAACGCCAAGCCAAACGACAAGCCACGCGCCAAGAACGCGCCAAGCCTAGCGCCAAGCCACGCCCCAAGCCAAGCGTTAAGCCACGCGCCAAGAAGAGCGCCAAGCCAAGCGACAAACCACGCGCCAAGAAAAGCGCCATGCCAAGCGCCAAGGAGAGCGCCAAGCCAAGCGCCACGCCAAGCGCCAAGCCAAGCGCCAAGCCAAGCGCCAAGCCAAACGCCAAACCAAGCGCCAAGCCACTCGCTAAAAAAAGCGCCAAGCCATGAGCCAAGGAAAGCTCCAAGCCAAGCGCCAAGCCAAGCGACAAGCCAAACGCCAAGCCAAGCGCCAAGCCACGCGCCAAGAAAACCGCCAAACCATGCGCCAAGCCACGCGCCAAGGAAAGCGCCAAGCCAAGCGCCAAGCCAAGCGCCAAGCCAAACGCCAAGCCAAGCGCCAAGCCACGCGCCAAGAAACGCGCCAAGCCACGCGCCAAGAAAAGCGCCAAACCACGCGCCAGTCCAAGCGTTAAGCCACGCGCCAAGGAGAGCGCCAAGCCAAGCGATAAGCCACGCGCCAAAAAAAGCTCCAAGCCATACGCCAAGCCAAACGCCAAGCCAAGCGCCAAGCCAAGCGCCAAGCCAAGCGCCAAGCCAAACGCCAAGCCAAGCGCCAAGCCAAGCGCCAAGAAAAGCGCCAAGCCATGCGCCACGCCACGCGCCAAGCCAAACGCCAAGCCAAGCGCCAAGCCACGCCCCAAAAAACGCGCCAAGCCATGCGCCAAGGAAAGCGCCAAGCCAAGCGCCAAGCCAAGCGCCAAGCCAAGCGCCAAGCCAAACGCCAAGCCAAGCGCCAAGCTACGCGAAAAGAAAAGCGCCAAGACATGCGCCAAGCCAAACGCCAGGCCAAGCGCCAAGCCAAGCGCCAAGCCAAGCGCCAAGCCAAACGCCAAGCCAAGCGCCAAGCCACGCGCCAAGAAAAGCGCCAAGCCATGCGCCAAGCCACGCGCCAAGCCAAACGCCAAGCCAAGCGCCAAGCCACGCGCCAAGAAACGCGCCAAGCCACGCGCCAAGGAAAGCGCCAAGCCAAGCGCCAAGCCAAACGCCAAGCCAAGCGCCAAGCTACGCGAAAAGAAGAGCTCCAAGCCATGCGCCAAGCCACGCGCCAAGGAAAGCGCCAAGCCAAGCGCCAAGCCAAGCGCCAGGCCAAACGCCAGCCAAACGCCAAGCCACGCGCCAAGAAAAGCGCCAAGCCATGCGCCAAGCCAAACGCCAAGCCAAGCGCCAAGCCACGCGCCACGAAAAACGCCAAGCTAAGAGCCAAGCCACGCGCCAAGCCACGCGCCAAGCCACGCGCTAAGGAAAGCGCCAAGCCAAGCGCCAAGCCACGCGCCACGAAAAACACCAAGCCAAGAGCCAAGCCACGCGCCAAGCCAAGTGTTAAGCCACGCGCCAAGGAGAGCGCCAAGCCAAGCAATAAGCCACGCTCCAAGAAAAGCGCCAAGTTATGCGCCAAGCCAAACGCCAAGCCAAGCGCCAAGCCAAGCGCGAAGCCAAGCGCCAAGCCAAGCAATAAGCCACGCGCCAAGAAAAGCGCCAAGTTATGCGCCAAGCCAAACGCCAAGCCAAGCGCCAAGCCAAGCGCCAAGCCAAGCGCCAAGCCAAGCGCCAAACCAAGCGCCAAGCCAAGCGCCAAGCAACGCGCCAAGAAAGGCGCCAAGCCATGCGCCAAGCCACGCGTCAATGAAAGCGCCAAGCCAAGCGCCAAGCCAAGCCTCAAGCCAAACGCCAAGCCAAGCGCCAAGAAAAGCGCTAAGCCATGCTCCAAGCCAAGCGTCAAACCAAGCGTCCAGCCAACCGCCAAGCCACGCGCCAGCGCCAAGCCAAGCGCCAAGCCAAGCGCCAAGCCAAACGCCAAGTCAAGCGCCAAGCCACGCGCCAAGAAAAGCGCCAAGCCATGCCCCAAGCCAAGCGCCAAGCCAAGCGCCAAGCCACGCGCCACGAAAAACGCCAAGCCAAGAGCCAAGCCACGCGCCAAGCCACGCGCTAAGGAAAGCGCCAAGCCAAGCGCCAAGCCACGCGCCACGAAAAACGCCAAGCCAAGAGCCAAGCCACGCGCCAAGCCAAGTGTTAAGCCAAGCGATAAGGAGAGCGCCAAGCCAAGCAATAAGCCACGCGCCAAGAAAAGCGCCAAGTTATGCGCCAAGCCAAACGCCAAGCCAAGCGCCAAGCCAAGCGCCAAGCCAAACGCCAAGCCAAACGCCAAGCCAAACGCCAAGCCACGCGCCAAGGAAAGCGCCAAGCCAAGCGTCAAGCCAAGCGCCAAGCCAAGCGCCAAACCAAGCGCCAAGCCAAGCGCCAAGCCAAACGCCAAGCCAAGCGCCAAGCCACGCGCCAAGAAAGGCGCTAAGCCATGCGCCAAGCCACGCGCCAATGAAAGCGCCAAGCCAAGCGCCAAGCCAAGCCCCAAGCCAAACGCCAAGGCAAGCGCCAAGCCACGCGGCAAGAAAAGCGCCAAGCCAAGCGCCAAGCCAAGCGTTAATCTACGTGCCAAGGAGAGCGCCAAACCATGCGCTAAGCCAAGCGCCAAGCCAAGAGGCAAGCCAAGCGCCAAGCCACGCGCTAAGCAGCGCCAAGCCATGCGCCAAGCCACACGCCAATGAAAGCGCCAAGCCAAGCGCCAAGCCAAGCGCCAAGCCAAGCGTTAATCCACGTGCCAAGGAGAGCGCCAAACCATGCGCTAAGCCAAGCGCCAAGCCAAGAGTCAAGCCCAGCGCCAAGTCACGCGCCAAGACAGCGCTAAGCCAAGCGCCAAGCCAAGCGCCAAACCAAGCGCCAAGCCAAGCGCCAAGCCAAACGCCAAGCCAAGCGCCAAGCCACGCGCCAAGAAAGGCGCCAAGCCATGGGCTAAGCCACGCGCCAAGGAGAGCGCCAAACCATGCTCTAAACCAAGCGCCAAGCCAAAAGCCAAGCCACGCACCAAATCACTCGCCAAAAAAAGCGCCAAGCCATGGGCCAAGAAAAGCGCCAAGCCATGGGCCAAGAAAAGCGACAAGCCATGGGCCAAGCCACGCGTCAAGCCAAGCGCCAAGCCAAACGCCAAGCCACGCGCCAAGAAAAGCGCCAAGCCAAGCGCCAAGCCAAGCGCCAAGCTAAGCGGCAAGAAAAGCGCCAAGCCAAGCGCCAAGAAAAGCGCCAAGCCATGTGCCAAGCCAAGCGAGAAGCTAAGCGGCAAGCCAAATGCCCAGCCAAACGCCAAGCCACGCGCCACGCCAAGCGCCAAGCCACGCACCAAGAAGAGCGTCAAGCCATGCGCCAAGCCAAACGCCAAGACAAGCGCCAAGCTAAGCGCCAAGCCACGCACCGAGGAAAGCGCCAAGCCATGCGCCAAGCCAAGCGCTAAGCTAAACGCCCAGCCAAGCGCCAATCCACGCACCAAGTCACGCGCCAGAAAAAGCGCTAAGCCAAGCGACAAGCCACGCGATAAGAAAACGCCAAGCCAAACGACAAGCCACGCGCCAAGAACGCGCCAAGCCTAGCGCCAAGCCACGCCCCAAGCCAAGCGTTAAGCCACGCGCCAAGAAGAGCGCCAAGCCAAGCGACAAACCACGCGCCAAGAAAAGCGCCATGCCAAGCGCCAAGGAGAGCGCCAAGCCAAGCGATAAGCCAAGCGCCAAGCCAAGCGCCACGACAAGCGCCAAGCCAAGCGCCAATCCAAGCGCCAAGCCAAACGCCAAAAAAGCGCCAAGCCACTCGCTAAAAAAAGCGCCAAGCCATGAGCCAAGGAAAGCGCCAAGCCAAGCGCCAAGCCAAGCGACAAGCCAAACGCCAAGCCAAGCGCCAAGCCACGCGCCAAGAAAACCGCCAAACCATGCTCCAAGCCTCGCGCCAAGGAAAGCGCCAAGCCAAGCGATAAGCCACGCGCCAAGAAAAGCTCCAAGCCATACGCCAAGCCAAACGCCAAGCCAAGCGCCAAGCCACGCGCCAAGAGAAGCGCCAAGCCACGCGCCAAGCCAAGCGTTAAGCCACGCGCCAAGGAGAGCGCCAAGCCAAGCGATAAGCCACGCGCCAAGAAAAGCTCCAAGCCATACGCCAAGCCAAACGCCAAGCCAAGCGCCAAGCCAAGCGCCAAGCCAAGCGCCAAGCCAAACGCCAAGCCAAGCGCCAAGCCAAGCGCCAAGAAAAGCGCCAAGCCATGCGCCACGCCACGCGCCAAGCCAAACGCCAAGCCAAGCGCCAAGCCACGCGCCAAGAAACGCGCCTAGCCATGCGCCAAGGAAAGCGCCAAGCCAAGCGCCAAGCCAAGCGCCAAGCCAAACGCCAAGCCAAGCGCCAAGCTACGCGAAAAGAAAAGCGCCAAGCCATGCGCCAAGCCAAACGCCAGGCCAAGCGCCAAGCCAAGCGCCAAGCCAAGCGCCAAGCCAAGCGCCAAGCCAAACGCCAAGCCAAGCGCCAAGCCACGCGCCAAGAAAAGCGCCAAGCCATGCGCCAAGCCACGCGCCAATCCAAACGCCAAGCCAAGCGCCAAGCCACGCGCCAAGAAACGCGCCAAGCCACGCGCCAAGGAAAGCGCCAAGCCAAGCGCCAAGCCAAGCGCCAAGCCAAACGCCAAGCCAAGCGCCAAGCTACGCGAAAAGAAAAGCGCCAAGCAATGCGCCAAGCCACGCGCCAAGGAGAACGCCAAGCCACGCGCCAAGAAAAGCGCCAAGCCATGCGCCAAGCCAAACGCCAAGCCAAGCGCCAAGCCACGCGCCACGAAAAACGCCAAGCCAAGAGCCAAGCCACGCGCCAAGCCACGCGCTAAGGAAAGCGCCAAGCCAAGCGCCAAGCCACGCGCCACAAAAAACGCCAAGCCAAGAGCCAAGCCACGCGCCAAGCCAAGTGTTAAGCCACGCGCCAAGGAAAGCGCAAAGCCAAGCAATAAGCCACGCGCCAAGAAAAGCGCCAAGTTATGCGCCAAGCCAAACGCCAAGCCAAGCGCCAAGCCAAGCGCCAAGCCAAGCGCCAAGCCAAGCGCCAAGAAAAGCGCCAAACCAAGCGCCAAGCCAAGCGCCAAGCCAAACGCCAAGCCAAGCGTTAAGCCACGCGCCAAGAAAGGCGCCAAGCCATGCGCCAAGCCACGCGCCAATGAAAGCGCCAAGCCAAGCGCCAAGCCAAGCCCCAAGCCAAACGCCAAGCCAAGCGCCAAGAAAAGCGCTAAGCCATGCTCCAAGCCAAGCGTCAAACCGAGCGTCTAGCCAACCGCCAAGCCACGCGCCAAGGAGAGCGCCAAGCTATGCGCCAAACGGAGCGCTAAGCCAAGCAACAAACCACGCGCCAAGAAAGCGCCAAGCCAAGCGACAGGCCACGCGCCAAAAGAGCGCCAAGTCAAGCGTCCAGCCAAGCGTAAAGCCACGCGCCAGGTAGTGCGCCAAGAGATGCGCCAAGCCAAAGGCCAAGCCAAGATCTAAGCCAAGCGCCAGGCCACGCGCCAAGAAAGCGCCAAGCCAAGCGCCAAGCCAAGCACCAAGCCACGCGCCAAGACAAGCACCACGCCATGCGCCAAGGAGAGCGCCAAGCCAAGCGACAAGCCACACGCCAAGCTACGCGCCAAAAAAAGCGCCAAGCCAAGCGCCAAGCCACGAGCCAAGAAAAGCGCCAAGCCAAGCAACAAGCAACGCGCCAAGCCAAGCGTTAAGCCACGCGCCAAGGAGAGCGCCAAGACAAGCGATAAACCACGCGAGAAGCCACGCGCCAAAAAAAGCGCCAAGCAAAGCGCCAAGACAAGCATTAAGCCACGCGCCAAGGAGATCGCCAAGCCAAGCGATAAACCACGCGCCAAGCCACGCGCCAAAAAAAGCGCCAAGCCAAGCGCCAAGCCAAGCGCCAAGCCAAGCGCCAAGCCAAGCGCCAGGCCACGCGCCGAGGAAAGCGCCAAGCCATGCCCCAAGCCAAGCGCCAGGAAAGCGCCAAGCCGTGCGCCAAGCCAAGCGCCAGGTTAAGCGCCAAGCCGAATGCTAAGCCACATGCCAAGCCAAGAGCCAAGACAAGCGCCAAGCCAAGCGCCAAGCAACGCGCCAACATAAGCGGAAAGCCAAGCGCCACGCCACGCGCGAAGACAAGCGCCAAGCCAAGCGCCAAGCAACGCGCCAACATAAGCGGTAAACCAAGCGCCAAGCCACGCGCCAAGAAAGCGCCAAGCCAAGCGCCAAGCAACGCGCCAACATAAGCGGAAAGCCAAGCGCCACGCCACGCGCGAAGACAAGCGCCAAGCCAAGCGCCAAGCAACGCGCCAACATAAGCGGAAAGCCAAGTGCCAAGCCACGCGCCAAGAAAGCGCCAAGCCAAGCGTCTAGTCAAGCGACAAGCCAAGCGCCAAGCCAAGCAGCAAGCCAAACGGTAAGCCACGCGCCAAGAAAAGCGTTAAGCCAAACGTCAAGCCAAGCGCCAAGCTAAGCGCCAAACCAAGCGCCAAGCCAAACGCCCAGCCAAGCGCCAAGCCACGCACCAAGCCAAACGCCAAACCAAGCGCCAAGCCACTCGCCAAAAAAAGCGCCAAGCCATGGGCCAAGCCACGCGCCAAGGAAAGCGTCAAGCCAAGCGCCAAGCCAAGCGCCAAACCAAGCGCCAAGCCAAGCGCCAAGCCAAACGCCAAGCCAAGCGCCAAGCCACGCGCCAAGAAAGGCGCTAAGCCATGCGCCAAGCCACGCGCCAATGAAAGCGCCAAGCCAAGCGCCAAGCCAAGCCCCAAGCCAAACGCCAAGGCAAGCGCCAAGCCACGCGGCAAGAAAAGCGCCAAGCCAAGCGCCAAGCCAAGCGTTAATCTACGTGCCAAGGAGAGCGCCAAACCATGCGCTAAGCCAAGCGCCAAGCCAAGAGGCAACCCAAGCGCCAAGCCACGCGCTAAGCAGCGCCAAGCCACACGCCAAAGAAAGCGCCAAGCCAAGCGCCAAGCCAAGCGTTAATCCACGTGCCAAGGAGAGCGCCAAACCATGCGCTAAGCCAAGCGCCAAGCCAAGAGTCAAGCCAAGCGCCAAGTCACGCGCCAAGACAGCGCTAAGCCAAGCGCCAAGCCAAGCGCCAAGCCAAGCGCCAAGCCAAGCGCCAAGCCAAACGCCAAGCCAAGCGCCAAGCCACGCGCCAAGAAAAGCGCCAAGCCATGCGCCAAGCCACGGGCCAAGCCAAACGCCAAGCCAAGCGCCAAGCCACGCGCCAAGAAAAGCGCCAAGCCATGCGCCAAGCCACGGGCCAAGCCAAACGCCAAGCCAAGCGCCAAGCCAAGCGCCAAGCCAAACGCCAAGCCAAGCGCCAAGCTACGCGAAAAGAACAGCTCCAAGCCATGCCCCAAGCCACGCGCCAAGGAAAGCGCCAAGCCAAGCGCCAAGCCAAGCGCCAGGCCAAACGCCAGCCAAACGCCAAGCCACGCGCCAAGAAAAGCGCCAAGCCATGCGCCAAGCCAAACGCCAAGCCAAGCGCCAAGCCACGCGCCACGAAAAACGCCAAGCTAAGAGCCAAGCCACGCGCCAAGCCACGCGCCAAGCCACGCGCTAAGGAAAGCGCCAAGCCAAGCGCCAAGCCACGCGCCACGAAAAACACCAAGCCAAGAGCCAAGCCACGCGCCAAGCCAAGTGTTAAGCTACGCGCCAAGGAGAGCGCCAAGCCAAGCAATAAGCCACGCGCCAAGAAAAGCGCCAAGTTATGCGCCAAGCCAAACGCCAAGCCAAGCGCCAAGCCAAGCGCCAAGCCAAGCGCCAAGCCAAGCAATAAGCCACGCGCCAAGAAAAGCGCCAAGTTATGCGCCAAGCCAAACGCCAAGCCAAGCGCCAAGCCAAGCGCCAAGCCAAGCGCCAAGCCAAGCGCCAAACCAAGCGCCAAGCCAAGCGCCAAGCCACGCGCCAAGAAAGGCGCCAAGCCATGCGCCAAGCCACGCGTCAATGAAAGCGCCAAGCCAAGCGCCAAGCCAAGCCTCAAGCCAAACGCCAAGCCAAGCGCCAAGAAAAGCGCTAAGCCATGCTCCAAGCCAAGCGTCAAACCAAGCGTCCAGCTAACCGCCAAGCCACGCGCCAGCGCCAAGCCAAGCGCCAAGCCAAGCGCCAAGCCAAACGCCAAGTCAAGCGCCAAGCCACGCGCCAAGAAAAGCGCCAAGCCATGCGCCAAGCCAAGCGCCAAGCCAAGCGCCAAGCCACGCGCCACGAAAAACGCCAAGCCAAGAGCCAAGCCACGCGCCAAGCCACGCGCTAAGGAAAGCGCCAAGCCAAGCGCCAAGCCACGCGCCACGAAAAACGCCAAGCCAAGAGCCAAGCCACGCGCCAAGCCAAGTGTTAAGCCAAGCGATAAGGAGAGCGCCAAGCCAAGCAATAAGCCACGCGCCAAGAAAAGCGCCAAGTTATGCGCCAAGCCAAACGCCAAGCCAAGCGCCAAGCCAAGCGCCAAGCCAAACGCCAAGCCAAACGCCAAGCCAAACGCCAAGCCACGCGCCAAGGAAAGCGCCAAGCCAAGCGTCAAGCCAAGCGCCAAGCCAAGCGCCAAACCAAGCGCCAAGCCAAGCGCCAAGCCAAACGCCAAGCCAAGCGCCAAGCCACGCGCCAAGAAAGGCGCTAAGCCATGCGCCAAGCCACGCGCCAATGAAAGCGCCAAGCCAAGCGCCAAGCCAAGCCCCAAGCCAAACGCCAAGGCAAGCGCCAAGCCACGCGGCAAGAAAAGCGCCAAGCCAAGCGCCAAGCCAAGCGTTAATCTACGTGCCAAGGAGAGCGCCAAACCATGCGCTAAGCCAAGCGCCAAGCCAAGAGGCAAGCCAAGCGCCAAGCCACGCGCTAAGCAGCGCCAAGCCATGCGCCAAGCCACACGCCAAAGAAAGCGCCAAGCCAAGCGCCAAGCCAAGCGCCAAGCCAAGCGTTAATCCACGTGCCAAGGAGAGCGCCAAACCATGCGCTAAGCCAAGCGCCAAGCCAAGAGTCAAGCCAAGCGCCAAGTCACGCGCCAAGACAGCGCTAAGCCAAGCGCCAAGCCAAGCGCCAAACCAAGCGCCAAGCCAAGCGCCAAGCCAAACGCCAAGCCAAGCGCCAAGCCACGCGCCAAGAAAGGCGCCAAGCCATGGGCCAAGCCACGCGCCAAGGAGAGCGCCAAACCATGCTCTAAACCAAGCGCCAAGCCAAAAGCCAAGCCACGCACCAAATCACTCGCCAAAAAAAGCGCCAAGCCATGGGCCAAGAAAAGCGCCAAGCCATGGGCCAAGAAAAGCGACAAGCCATGGGCCAAGCCACGCGTCAAGCCAAGCGCCAAGCCAAACGCCAAGCCACGCGCCAAGAAAAGCGCCAAGCCAAGCGCCAAGCCAAGCGCCAAGCTAAGCGGCAAGAAAAGCGCCAAGCCAAGCGCCAAGAAAAGCGCCAAGCCATGTGCCAAGCCAAGCGAGAAGCTAAGCGGCAAGCCAAATGCCCAGCCAAA
This sequence comes from Agriotes lineatus, assembly GCA_940337035.1. Taxonomy (NCBI): domain Eukaryota; kingdom Metazoa; phylum Arthropoda; class Insecta; order Coleoptera; family Elateridae; genus Agriotes; species Agriotes lineatus. The sequence continues at coordinate 44,327 of CALNHX010000899.1, forward strand.
CGCCAAGCCACGCGCCACGCCAAGCGCCAAGCCACGCACCAAGAAGAGCGTCAAGCCATGCGCCAAGCCAAACGCCAAGACAAGCGCCAAGCTAAGCGCCAAGCCACGCACCGAGGAAAGCGCCAAGCCATGCGCCAAGCCAAGCGCTAAGCTAAACGCCCAGCCAAGCGCCAATCCACGCACCAAGTCACGCGCCAGAAAAAGCGCTAAGCCAAGCGACAAGCCACGCGATAAGAAAACGCCAAGCCAAACGACAAGCCACGCGCCAAGAACGCGCCAAGCCTAGCGCCAAGCCACGCCCCAAGCCAAGCGTTAAGCCACGCGCCAAGAAGAGCGCCAAGCCAAGCGACAAACCACGCGCCAAGAAAAGCGCCATGCCAAGCGCCAAGGAGAGCGCCAAGCCAAGCGATAAGCCAAGCGCCAAGCCAAGCGCCACGACAAGCGCCAAGCCAAGCGCCAATCCAAGCGCCAAGCCAAACGCCAAAAAAGCGCCAAGCCACTCGCTAAAAAAAGCGCCAAGCCATGAGCCAAGGAAAGCGCCAAGCCAAGCGCCAAGCCAAGCGACAAGCCAAACGCCAAGCCAAGCGCCAAGCCACGCGCCAAGAAAACCGCCAAACCATGCTCCAAGCCACGCGCCAAGGAAAGCGCCAAGCCAAGCGATAAGCCACGCGCCAAGAAAAGCTCCAAGCCATACGCCAAGCCAAACGCCAAGCCAAGCGCCAAGCCACGCGCCAAGAAAAGCGCCAAGCCACGCGCCAAGCCAAGCGTTAAGCCACGCGCCAAGGAGAGCGCCAAGCCAAGCGATAAGCCACGCGCCAAGAAAAGCTCCAAGCCATACGCCAAGCCAAACGCCAAGCCAAGCGCCAAGCCAAGCGCCAAGCCAAGCGCCAAGCCAAGCGCCAAGCCAAACGCCAAGCCAAGCGCCAAGCCAAGCGCCAAGAAAAGCGCCAAGCCATGCGCCACGCCACGCGCCAAGCCAAACGCCAAGCCAAGCGCCAAGCCACGCGCCAAGAAACGCGCCTAGCCATGCGCCAAGGAAAGCGCCAAGCCAAGCGCCAAGCCAAGCGCCAAGCCAAACGCCAAGCCAAGCGCCAAGCCAAACGCCAAGCCAAGCGCCAAGCCACGCGCCAAGAAAAGCGCCAAGCCATGCGCCAAGCCACGCGCCAATCCACGCGCCAATCCAAACGCCAAGCCAAGCGCCAAGCCACGCGCCAAGAAACGCGCCAAGCCACGCGCCAAGGAAAGCGCCAAGCCAAGCGCCAAGCCAAGCGCCAAGCCAAACGCCAAGCCAAGCGCCAAGCTACGCGAAAAGAAAAGCGCCAAGCAATGCGCCAAGCCACGCGCCAAGGAGAACGCCAAGCCACGCGCCAAGAAAAGCGCCAAGCCATGCGCCAAGCCAAACGCCAAGCCAAGCGCCAAGCCACGCGCCACGAAAAACGCCAAGCCAAGAGCCAAGCCACGCGCCAAGCCACGCGCTAAGGAAAGCGCCAAGCCAAGCGCCAAGCCACGCGCCACAAAAAACGCCAAGCCAAGAGCCAAGCCACGCGCCAAGCCAAGTGTTAAGCCACGCGCCAAGGAAAGCGCAAAGCCAAGCAATAAGCCACGCGCCAAGAAAAGCGCCAAGTTATGCGCCAAGCCAAACGCCAAGCCAAGCGCCAAGCCAAGCGCCAAGCCAAGCGCCAAGCCAAGCGCCAAGAAAAGCGCCAAACCAAGCGCCAAGCCAAGCGCCAAGCCAAACGCCAAGCCAAGCGTTAAGCGACGCGCCAAGAAAGGCGCCAAGCCATGCGCCAAGCCACGCGCCAATGAAAGCGCCAAGCCAAGCGCCAAGCCAAGCCCCAAGCCAAACGCCAAGCCAAGCGCCAAGAAAAGCGCTAAGCCATGCTCCAAGCCAAGCGTCAAACCGAGCGTCTAGCCAACCGCCAAGCCACGCGCCAAGGAGAGCGCCAAGCTATGCGCCAAACGGAGCGCTAAGCCAAGCAACAAACCACGCGCCAAGAAAGCGCCAAGCCAAGCGACAGGCCACGCGCCAAAAGAGCGCCAAGTCAAGCGTCCAGCCAAGCGTAAAGCCACGCGCCAGGTAGTGCGCCAAGAGATGCGCCAAGCCAAAGGCCAAGCCAAGAGCTAAGCCAAGCGCCAGGCCACGCGCCAAGAAAGCGCCAAGCCAAGCGCCAAGCCAAGCACCAAGCCACGCGCCAAGACAAGCACCACGCCATGCGCCAAGGAGAGCGCCAAGCCAAGCGACAAGCCACACGCCAAGCCACGCGCCAAAAAAAGCGCCAAGCCAAGCGCCAAGCCACGAGCCAAGAAAAGCGCCAAGCCAAGCGACAAGCAACGCGCCAAGCCAAGCGTTAAGCCACGCGCCAAGGAGAGCGCCAAGACAAGCGATAAACCACGCGAGAAGCCACGCGCCAAAAAAAGCGCCAAGCAAAGCGCCAAGACAAGCATTAAGCCACGCGCCAAGGAGATCGCCAAGCCAAGCGATAAACCACGCGCCAAGCCACGCGCCAAAAAAAGCGCCAAGCCAAGCGCCAAGCCAAGCGCCAAGCCAAGCGCCAAGCCAAGCGCCAAGCCACGCGCCGAGGAAAGCGCCAAGCCATGCGCCAAGCCAAGCGCCAGGAAAAGCGCCAAGCCGTGCGCCAAGCCAAGCGCCAGGTTAAGCGCCAAGCCGAATGCTAAGCCACATGCCAAGCCAAGAGCCAAGACAAGCGCCAAGCCAAGCGCCAAGCAACGCGCCAACATAAGCGGAAAGCCAAGCGCCACGCCACGCGCGAAGACAAGCGCCAAGCCAAGCGCCAAGCAACGCGCCAACATAAGCGGTAAGCCAAGCGCCAATCCAAACGCCAAGCCAAGTGCCAAGCCACGCGCCAAGAAAGCGCCAAGCCAAGCGTCTAGTCAAGCGACAAGCCAAGCGCCAAGCCAAGCAGCAAGCCAAACGGTAAGCCACGCGCCAAGAAAAGCGTTAAGCCAAACGTCAAGCCAAGCGCCAAGCTAAGCGCCAAACCAAGCGCCAAGCCAAACGCCCAGCCAAGCGCCAAGCCACGCACCAAGCCAAACGCCAAACCAAGCGCCAAGCCACTCGCCAAAAAAAGCGCCAAGCCATGGGCCAAGCCACGCGCCAAGGAAAGCGTCAAGCCAAGCGCCAAGCCAAGCGCCAAACCAAGCGCCAAGCCAAGCGCCAAGCCAAACGCCAAGCCAAGCGCCAAGCCACGCGCCAAGAAAGGCGCTAAGCCATGCGCCAAGCCACGCGCCAATGAAAGCGTCAAGCCAAGCGCCAAGCCAAGCCCCAAGCCAAACGCCAAGGCAAGCGCCAAGCCACGCGGCAAGAAAAGCGCCAAGCCAAGCGCCAAGCCAAGCGTTAATCTACGTGCCAAGGAGAGCGCCAAACCATGCGCTAAGCCAAGCGCCAAGCCAAGAGGCAAGCCAAGCGCCAAGCCACGCGCTAAGCAGCGCCAAGCCACACGCCAAAGAAAGCGCCAAGCCAAGCGCCAAGCCAAGCGCCAAGCCAAGCGTTAATCCACGTGCCAAGGAGAGCGCCAAACCATGCGCTAAGCCAAGCGCCAAGCCAAGAGTCAAGCCAAGCGCCAAGTCACGCGCCAAGACAGCGCTAAGCCAAGCGCCAAGCCAAGCGCCAAGCCACGCGCCAAGAAAGGCGCCAAGCCATGGGCCAAGCCACGCGCCAAGGAGAGCGCCAAACCATGCTCTAAACCAAGCGCCAAGCCAAAAGCCAAGCCACGCACCAAATCACTCGCCAAAAAAAGCGCCTAGCCATGGGCCAAGAAAAGCGCCAAGCCATGGGCCAAGAAAAGCGACAAGCCATGGGCCAAGCCACGCGTCAAGCCAAGCGCCAAGCCAAACGCCAAGCCACGCGCCAAGAAAAGCGCCAAGCCAAGCGCCAAGCCAAGCGCCAAGCTAAGCGGCAAGAAAAGCGCCAAGCCAAGCGCCAAGAAAAGCGCCAAGCCATGTGCCAAGCCAAGCGAGAAGCTAAGCGGCAAGCCAAATGCCCAGCCAAACGCCAAGCCACGCGCCACGCCAAGCGCCAAGCCACGCACCAAGAAGAGCGTCAAGCCATGCGCCAAGCCAAACGCCAAGACAAGCGCCAAGCTAAGCGCCAAGCCACGCACCGAGGAAAGCGCCAAGCCATGCGCCAAGCCAAGCGCCAAGCTAAACGCCCAGCCAAGCGCCAATCCACGCACCAAGTCACGCGCCAGAAAAAGCGCTAAGCCAAGCGACAAGCCACGCGATAAGAAAACGCCAAGCCAAACGACAAGCCACGCGCCAAGAACGCGCCAAGCCTAGCGCCAAGCCACGCCCCAAGCCAAGCGTTAAGCCACGCGCCAAGAAGAGCGCCAAGCCAAGCGACAAACCACGCGCCAAGAAAAGCGCCATGCCAAGCGCCAAGGAGAGCGCCAAACCAAGCGATAAGCCAAGCGCCAAGCCAAGCGCCACGACAAGCGCCAAGCCAAGCGCCAATCCAAGCGCCAAGCCAAACGCCAAAAAAGCGCCAAGCCACTCGCTAAAAAAAGCGCCAAGCCATGAGCCAAGGAAAGCGCCAAGCCAAGCTCCAAGCCAAGCGACAAGCCAAACGCCAAGCCAAGCGCCAAGCCACGCGCCAAGAAAACCGCTAAACCATGCTCCAAGCCACGCGCCAAGGAAAGCGCCAAGCCAAGCGATAAGCCACGCGCCAAGAAAAGCTCCAAGCCATACGCCAAGCCAAACGCCAAGCCAAGCGCCAAGCCACGCGCCAAGAAAAGCGCCAAGCCACGCGCCAAGCCAAGCGTTAAGCCACGCGCCAAGGAGAGCGCCAAGCCAAGCGATAAGCCACGCGCCAAGAAAAGCTCCAAGCCATACGCCAAGCCAAACGCCAAGCCAAGCGCCAAGCCAAGCGCCAAGCCAAGCGCCAAGCCAAACGCCAAGCCAAGCGCCAAGCCAAGCGCCAAGAAAAGCGCCAAGCCATGCGCCACGCCACGCGCCAAGCCAAACGCCAAGCCAAGCGCCAAGCCACGCGCCAAGAAACGCGCTTAGCCATGCGCCAAGGAAAGCGCCAAGCCAAGCGCCAAGCCAAGCGCCAAGCCAAACGCCAAGCCAAGCGCCAAGCTACGCGAAAAGAAAAGCGCCAAGCCATGCGCCAAGCCAAACGCCAGGCCAAGCGCCAAGCCAAGCGCCAAGCCAAGCGCCAAGCCAAGCGCCAAGCCAAACGCCAAGCCAAGCGCCAAGCCACGCGCCAAGAAAAGCGCCAAGCCATGCGCCAAGCCACGCGCCAATCCAAACGCCACGCCAAGCGCCAAGCCACGCGCCAAGAAACGCGCCAAGCCACGTGCCAAGAAAGCGCCAAGCCAAGCGCCAAGCCAAGCGCCAAGCCAAACGCCAAGCCAAGCGCCAAGCTACGCGAAAAGAAAAGCGCCAAGCAATGCGCCAAGCCACGCGCCAAGGAGAACGCCAAGCCACGCGCCAAGAAAAGCGCCAAGCCCTGCGCCAAGCCAAACGCCAAGCCAAGCGCCAAGCCACGCGCCACGAAAAACGCCAAGCCAAGAGCCAAGCCACGCGCCAAGCCACGCGCTAAGGAAAGCGCCAAGCCACGCGCCACAAAAAACGCCAAGCCAAACGCCAAGCCAAGCGCCAAGCCAAGCGCCAAGCCAAGCGCCAAGCCAAGCGCCAAGCCAAGCGCCAAGAAAAGCGCCAAACCAAGCGCCAAGCCAAGCGCCAAGCCAAACGCCAAGCCAAGCGTTAAGCCACGCGCCAAGAAAGGCGCCAAGCCATGCGCCAAGCCACGCGCCAATGAAAGCGCCAAGCCAAGCGCCAAGCCAAGCCCCAAGCCAAACGCCAAGCCAAGCGCCAAGAAAAGCGCTAAGCCATGCTCCAAGCCAAGCGTCAAACCGAGCGTCTAGCCAACCGCCAAGCCACGCGCCAAGGAGAGCGCCAAGCTATGCGCCAAACGGAGCGCTAAGCCAAGCAACAAACCACGCGCCAAGAAAGCGCCAAGTCAAGCGTCCAGCCAAGCGTAAAGCCACGCGCCAGGTAGTGCGCCAAGAGATGCGCCAAGCCAAAGGCCAAGCCAAGAGCTAAGCCAAGCGCCAAGCCACGCGCCAAGAAAGCGCCAAGCCAAGCGCCAAGCCAAGCACCAAGCCACGCGCCAAGACAAGCACCACGCCATGCGCCAAGGAGAGCGCCAAGCCAAGCGACAAGCCACACGCCAAGCCACGCGCCAAAAAAAGCGCCAAGCCAAGCGCCAAGCCACGAGCCAAGAAAAGCGCCAAGCCAAGCGACAAGCAACGCGCCAAGCCAAGCGTTAAGCCACGCGCCAAGGAGAGCGCCAAGACAAGCGATAAACCACGCGAGAAGCCACGCGCCAAAAAAAGCGCCAAGCAAAGCGCCAAGACAAGCATTAAGCCACGCGCCAAGGAGATCGCCAAGCCAAGCGATAAACCACGCGCCAAGCCACGCGCCAAAAAAAGCGCCAAGCCAAGCGCCAAGCCAAGCGCCAAGCCAAGCGCCAGGCCAAGCGCCAAGCCAAGCGCCAAGCCAAGCGCCAAGCCACGCGCCGAGGAAAGCGCCAAGCCATGCGCCAAGCCAAGCGCCAGGAAAAGCGCCAAGCCGTGCGCCAAGCCAAGCGCCAGGTTAAGCGCCAAGCCGAATGCTAAGCCACATGCCAAGCCAAGAGCCAAGACAAGCGCCAAGCCAAGCGCCAAGCAACGCGCCAACATAAGCGGAAAGCCAAGCGCCACGCCACGCGCGAAGACAAGCGCCAAGCCAAGCGCCAAGCAACGCGCCAACATAAGCGGTAAGCCAAGCGCCAATCCAAACGCCAAGCCAAGTGCCAAGCCACGCGCCAAGAAAGCGCCAAGCCAAGCGTCTAGTCAAGCGACAAGCCAAGCGCCAAGCCAAGCAGCAAGCCAAACGGTAAGCCACGCGCCAAGAAAAGCGTTAAGCCAAACGTCAAGCCAAGCGCCAAGCTAAGCGCCAAACCAAGCGCCAAGCCAAACGCCCAGCCAAGCGCCAAGCCACGCACCAAGCCAAACGCCAAACCAAGCGCCAAGCCACTCGCCAAAAAAAGCGCCAAGCCATGGGCCAAGCCACGCGCCAAGGAAAGCGTCAAGCCAAGCGCCAAGCCAAGCGCCAAACCAAGCGCCAAGCCAAGCGCCAAGCCAAACGCCAAGCCAAGCGCCAAGCCACGCGCCAAGAAAGGCGCTAAGCCATGCGCCAAGCCACGCGCCAATGAAAGCGCCAAGCCAAGCGCCAAGCCAAGCCCCAAGCCAAACGCCAAGGCAAGCGCCAAGCCACGCGGCAAGAAAAGCGCCAAGCCAAGCGCCAAGCCAAGCGTTAATCTACGTGCCAAGGGGAGCGCCAAACCATGCGCTAAGCCAAGCGCCAAGCCAAGAGGCAAGCCAAGCGCCAAGCCACGCGCTAAGCAGCGCCAAGCCATGCGCCAAGCCACACGCCAAAGAGAGCGCCAAGCCAAGCGCCAAGCCAAGCGCCAAGCCAAGCGTTAATCCACGTGCCAAGGAGAGCGCCAAACCATGCGCTAAGCCAAGCGCCAAGCCAAGAGTCAAGCCAAGCGCCAAGTCACGCGCCAAGACAGCGCTAAGCCAAGCGCCAAGCCAAGCGCCAAACCAAGCGCCAAGCCAAGCGCCAAGCCAAACGCCAAGCCAAGCGCCAAGCCACGCGCCAAGAAAGGCGCCAAGCCATGGGCCAAGCCACGCGCCAAGGAGAGCGCCAAACCATGCTCTAAACCAAGCGCCAAGCCAAAAGCCAAGCCACGCACCAAATCACTCGCCAAAAAAAGCGCCAAGCCATGGGCCAAGAAAAGCGCCAAGCCATGGGCCAAGAAAAGCGACAAGCCATGGGCCAAGCCACGCGTCAAGCCAAGCGCCAAGCCAAACGCCAAGCCACGCGCCAAGAAAAGCGCCAAGCCAAGCGCCAAGCCAAGCGCCAAGCTAAGCGGCAAGAAAAGCGCCAAGCCAAGCGCCAAGAAAAGCGCCAAGCCATGTGCCAAGCCAAGCGAGAAGGTAAGCGGCAAGCCAAATGCCCAGCCAAACGCCAAGCCACGCGCCACGCCAAGCGCCAAGCCACGCACCAAGAAGAGCGTCAAGCCATGCGCCAAGCCAAGCGCCAAGCTAAACGCCCAGCCAAGCGCCAATCCACGCACCAAGTCACGCGCCAGAAAAAGCGCTAAGCCAAGCGACAAGCCACGCGATAAGAAAACGCCAAGCCAAACGACAAGCCACGCGCCAAGGACGCGCCAAGCCTAGCGCCAAGCCACGCCCCAAGCCAAGCGTTAAGCCACGCGCCAAGAAGAGCGCCAAGCCAAGCGACAAACCACGCGCCAAGAAATGCGCCATGCCAAGCGCCAAGGAGAGCGCCAAGCCAAGCGATAAGCCAAGCGCCAAGCCAAGCGCCACGACAAGCGCCAAGCCAAGCGCCAATCCAAGCGCCAAGCCAAACGCCAAAAAAGCGCCAAGCCACTCGCTAAAAAAAGCGCCAAGCCATGAGCCAAGGAAAGCGCCAAGCCAAGCGCCAAGCCAAGCGACAAGCCAAACGCCAAGCCAAGCGCCAAGCCACGCGCCAAGAAAACCGCCAAACCATGCTCCAAGCCACGCGCCAAGGAAAGCGCCAAGCCAAGCGATAAGCCACGCGCCAAGAAAAGCTCCAAGCCATACGCCAAGCCAAACGCCAAGCCAAGCGCCAAGCCACGCGCCAAGAAAAGCGCCAAGCCACGCGCCAAGCCAAGCGTTAAGCCACGCGCCAAGGAGAGCGCCAAGCCAAGCGATAATCCACGCGCCAAGAAAAGCTCCAAGCCATACGCCAAGCCAAACGCCAAGCCAAGCGCCAAGCCAAGCGCCAAGCCAAGCGCCAAGCCAAACGCCAAGCCAAGCGCCAAGCCAAGCGCCAAGAAAAGCGCCAAGCCTTGCGCCACGCCACGCGCCAAGCCAAACGCCAAGCCAAGCTCCAAGCCACGCGCCAAGAAACGCGCTTAGCCATGCGCCAAGGAAAGCGCCAAGCCAAGCGCCAAGCCAAGCGCCAAGCCAAACGCCAAGCCAAGTGCCTAACTACGCGAAAAGAAAAGCGCCAAGCCATGCGCCAAGCCAAACGCCAGGCCAAGCGCCAAGCCAAGCGCCAAGCCAAGCGCCAAGCCAAGCGCCAAGCCAAACGCCAAGCCAAGCGCCAAGCCACGCGCCAAGAAAAGCGCCAAGCCATGCGCCAAGCCACGCGCCAATCCAAACGCCAAGCCAAGCGCCAAGCCACGCGCCAAGAAACGCGCCAAGTTATGCGCCAAGCCAAACGCCAAGCCAAGCGCCAAGCCAAGCGCCAAGCCAAGCGCCAAGCCAAGCGCCAAGAAAAGCGCCAAACCAAGCGCCAAGCCAAGCGCCAAGCCAAACGCCAAGCCAAGCGTTAAGCCACGCGCCAAGAAAGGCGCCAAGCCATGCGCCAAGCCACGCGCCAATGAAAGCGCCAAGCCAAGCGCCAAGCCAAGCCCCAAGCCAAACGCCAAGCCAAGCGCCAAGAAAAGCGCTAAGCCATGCTCCAAGCCAAGAGGCAAGCCAAGCGCTAAGCCACGCGCTAAGCAGCGCCAAGCCATGCGCCAAGCCACACGCCAAAGAAAGCGCCAAGCCAAGCGCCAAGCCAAGCGTTAATCCACGTGCCAAGGAGAGCGCCAAACCATGCGCTAAGCCAAGCGCCAAGCCAAGAGTCAAGCCAAGCGCCAAGTCACGCGCCAAGACAGCGCTAAGCCAAGCGCCAAGCCAAGCGCCAAACCAAGCGCCAAGCCAAGCGCCAAGCCAAACGCCAAGCCAAGCGCCAAGCCACGCGCCAAGAAAGGCGCCAAGCCATGGGCCAAGCCACGCGCCAAGGAGAGCGCCAAACCATGCTCTAAACCAAGCGCCAAGCCAAAAGCCAAGCCACGCACCAAATCACTCGCCAAAAAAAGCGCCAAGCCATGGGCCAAGAAAAGCGCCAAGCCATGGGCCAAGAAAAGCGACAAGCCATGGGCCAAGCCACGCGTCAAGCCAAGCGCCAAGCCAAACGCCAAGCCACGCGCCAAGAAAAGCGCCAAGCCAAGCGCCAAGCCAAGCGCCAAGCTAAGCGGCAAGAAAAGCGCCAAGCCAAGCGCCAAGAAAAGCGCCAAGCCATGTGCCAAGCCAAGCGAGAAGGTAAGCGGCAAGCCAAATGCCCAGCCAAACGCCAAGCCACGCGCCACGCCAAGCACCAAGCCACGCACCAAGAAGAGCGTCAAGCCATGCGCCAAGCCAAGCGCCAAGCTAAACGCCCAGCCAAGCGCCAATCCACGCACCAAGTCACGCGCCAGAAAAAGCGCTAAGCCAAGCGACAAGCCACGCGATAAGAAAACGCCAAGCCAAACGACAAGCCACGCGCCAAGGACGCGCCAAGCCTAGCGCCAAGCCACGCCCCAAGCCAAGCGTTAAGCCACGCGCCAAGAAGAGCGCCAAGCCAAGCGACAAACCACGCGCCAAGAAATGCGCCATGCCAAGCGCCAAGGAGAGCGCCAAGCCAAGCGATAAGCCAAGCGCCAAGCCAAGCGCCACGACAAGCGCCAAGCCAAGCGCCAATCCAAGCGCCAAGCCAAACGCCAAAAAAGCGCCAAGCCACTCGCTAAAAAAAGCGCCAAGCCATGAGCCAAGGAAAGCGCCAAGCCAAGCGCCAAGCCAAGCGACAAGCCAAACGCCAAGCCAAGCGCCAAGCCACGCGCCAAGAAAACCGCCAAACCATGCTCCAAGCCACGCGCCAAGGAAAGCGCCAAGCCAAGCGATAAGCCACGCGCCAAGAAAAGCTCCAAGCCATACGCCAAGCCAAACGCCAAGCCAAGCGCCAAGCCACGCGCCAAGAAAAGCGCCAAGCCACGCGCCAAGCCAAGCGTTAAGCCACGCGCCAAGGAGAGCGCCAAGCCAAGCGATAATCCACGCGCCAAGAAAAGCTCCAAGCCATACGCCAAGCCAAACGCCAAGCCAAGCGCCAAGCCAAGCGCCAAGCCAAGCGCCAAGCCAAACGCCAAGCCAAGCGCCAAGCCAAGCGCCAAGAAAAGCGCCAAGCCTTGCGCCACGCCACGCGCCAAGCCAAACGCCAAGCCAAGCTCCAAGCCACGCGCCAAGAAACGCGCTTAGCCATGCGCCAAGGAAAGCGCCAAGCCAAGCGCCAAGCCAAGCGCCAAGCCAAACGCCAAGCCAAGTGCCTAACTACGCGAAAAGAAAAGCGCCAAGCCATGCGCCAAGCCAAACGCCAGGCCAAGCGCCAAGCCAAGCGCCAAGCCAAGCGCCAAGCCAAGCGCCAAGCCAAACGCCAAGCCAAGCGCCAAGCCACGCGCCAAGAAAAGCGCCAAGCCATGCGCCAAGCCACGCGCCAATCCAAACGCCAAGCCAAGCGCCAAGCCACGCGCCAAGAAACGCGCCAAGTTATGCGCCAAGCCAAACGCCAAGCCAAGCGCCAAGCCAAGCGCCAAGCCAAGCGCCAAGCCAAGCGCCAAGAAAAGCGCCAAACCAAGCGCCAAGCCAAGCGCCAAGCCAAACGCCAAGCCAAGCGTTAAGCCACGCGCCAAGAAAGGCGCCAAGCCATGCGCCAAGCCACGCGCCAATGAAAGCGCCAAGCCAAGCGCCAAGCCAAGCCCCAAGCCAAACGCCAAGCCAAGCGCCAAGAAAAGCGCTAAGCCATGCTCCAAGCCAAGAGGCAAGCCAAGCGCTAAGCCACGCGCTAAGCAGCGCCAAGCCATGCGCCAAGCCACACGCCAAAGAAAGCGCCAAGCCAAGCGCCAAGCCAAGCGTTAATCCACGTGCCAAGGAGAGCGCCAAACCATGCGCTAAGCCAAGCGCCAAGCCAAGCGATAATCCACGCGCCAAGAAAAGCTCCAAGCCATACGCCAAGCCAAACGCCAAGCCAAGCGCCAAGCCAAGCGCCAAGCCAAGCGCCAAGCCAAACGCCAAGCCAAGCGCCAAGCCAAGCGCCAAGAAAAGCGCCAAGCCTTGCGCCACGCCACGCGCCAAGCCAAACGCCAAGCCAAGCTCCAAGCCACGCGCCAAGAAACGCGCTTAGCCATGCGCCAAGGAAAGCGCCAAGCCAAGCGCCAAGCCAAGCGCCAAGCCAAACGCCAAGCCAAGTGCCTAACTACGCGAAAAGAAAAGCGCCAAGCCATGCGCCAAGCCAAACGCCAGGCCAAGCGCCAAGCCAAGCGCCAAGCCAAGCGCCAAGCCAAGCGCCAAGCCAAACGCCAAGCCAAGCGCCAAGCCACGCGCCAAGAAAAGCGCCAAGCCATGCGCCAAGCCACGCGCCAATCCAAACGCCAAGCCAAGCGCCAAGCCACGCGCCAAGAAACGCGCCAAGCCACGCGCCAAGGAAAGCGCCAAGCCAAGCGCCAAGCCAAGCGTTAAGCCACGCGCCAAGGAGAGCGCCAAGCCAAGCGATAAGCCACGCGCCAAGAAAAGCTCCAAGCCATACGCCAAGCCAAACGCCAAGCCAAGCGCCAAGCCAAGCGCCAAGCCAAGCGCCAAGCCAAACGCCAAGCCAAGCGCCAAGCCAAGCGCCAAGAAAAGCGCCAAGCCATGCGCCACGCCACGCGCCAAGCCAAACGCCAAGCCAAGCGCCAAGCCACGCGCCAAGAAACGCGCCTAGCCATGCGCCAAGGAAAGCGCCAAGCCAAGCGCCAAGCCAAGCGCCAAGCCAAACGCCAAGCCAAGCGCCAAGCTACGCGAAAAGAAAAGCGCCAAGCCATGCGCCAAGCCAAACGCCAGGCCAAGCGCCAAGCCAAGCGCCAAGCCAAGCGCCAAGCCAAACGCCAAGCCAAGCGCCAAGCCACGCGCCAAGAAAAGCGCCAAGCCATGCGCCAAGCCACGCGCCAATCCAAACGCCAAGCCAAGCGCCAAGCCACGCGCCAAGAAACGCGCCAAGCCACGCGCCAAGGAAAGCGCCAAGCCAAGCGCCAAGCCAAGCGCCAAGCCAAACGCCAAGCCAAGCGCCAAGCCACGCGCCAAGAAAAGCGCCAAGCCATGCGCCAAGCCAAACGCCAAGCCAAGCGCCAAGCCACGCGCCACGAAAAACGCCAAGCCAAGAGCCAAGCCACGCGCCAAGCCACGCGCTAAGGAAAGCGCCAAGCCAAGCGCCAAGCCACGCGCCACAAAAAACGCCAAGCCAAGAGCCAAGCCACGCGCCAAGCCAAGTGTTAAGCCACGCGCCAAGGAAAGCGCAAAGCCAAGCAATAAGCCACGCGCCAAGAAAAGCGCCAAGTTATGCGCCAAGCCAAACGCCAAGCCAAGCGCCAAGCCAAGCGCCAAGCCAAGCGCCAAGCCAAGCGCCAAGAAAAGCGCCAAACCAAGCGCCAAGCCAAGCGCCAAGCCAAACGCCAAGCCAAGCGTTAAGCCACGCGCCAAGAAAGGCGCCAAGCCATGCGCCAAGCCACGCGCCAATGAAAGCGCCAAGCCAAGCGCCAAGCCAAGCCCCAAGCCAAACGCCAAGCCAAGCGCCAAGAAAAGCGCTAAGCCATGCTCCAAGCCAAGCGTCAAACCGAGCGTCTAGCCAACCGCCAAGCCACGCGCCAAGGAGAGCGCCAAGCTATGCGCCAAACGGAGCGCTAAGCCAAGCAACAAACCACGCGTCAAGAAAGCGCCAAGCCAAGCGACAGGCCACGCGCCAAAAGAGCGCCAATTCAAGCGTCCAGCCAAGCGTAAAGCCACGCGCCAGGTAGTGCGCCAAGAGATGCGCCAAGCCAAAGGCCAAGCCAAGAGCTAAGCCAAGCGCCAAGCCACGCGCCAAGAAAGCGCCAAGCCAAGCGCCAAGCCAAGCACCAAGCCACGCGCCAAGACAAGCACCACGCCATGCGCCAAGGAGAGCGCCAAGCCAAGCGACAAGCCACACGCCAAGCCACGCGCCAAAAAAAGCGCCAAGCCAAGCGCCAAGCCACGAGCCAAGAAAAGCGCCAAGCCAAGCGACAAGCAACGCGCCAAGCCAAGCGTTAAGCCACGCGCCAAGGAGAGCGCCAAGACAAGCGATAAACCACGCGAGAAGCCACGCGCCAAAAAAAGCGCCAAGCAAAGCGCCAAGACAAGCATTAAGCCACGCGCCAAGGAGATCGCCAAGCCAAGCGATAAACCACGCGCCAAGCCACGCGCCAAAAAAAGCGCCAAGCCAAGCGCCAAGCCAAGCGCCAAGCCAAGCGCCAAGCCAAGCGCCAAGCCAAGCGCCAAGCCACGCGCCGAGGAAAGCGCCAAGCCATGCGCCAAGCCAAGCGCCAGGAAAAGCGCCAAGCCGTGCGCCAAGCCAAGCGCCAGGTTAAGCGCCAAGCCGAATGCTAAGCCACATGCCAAGCCAAGAGCCAAGACAAGCGCCAAGCCAAGCGCCAAGCAACGCGCCAACATAAGCGGTAAGCCAAGCGCCAATCCAAACGCCAAGCCAAGTGCCAAGCCAAGCAGCAAGCCAAACGGTAAGCCAAGCGCCAAGAAAAGCGTTAAGCCAAACGTCAAGCCAAGCGCCAAGCTAAGCGCCAAACCAAGCGCCAAGCCAAACGCCCAGCCAAGCGCCAAGCCACGCACCAAGCCAAACGCCAAACCAAGCGCCAAGCCACTCGCCAAAAAAAGCGCCAAGCCATGGGCCAAGCCACGCGCCAAGGAAAGCGCCAAGCCAAGCGCCAAGCCAAGCGCCAAGCCAAACGCCAAGCCAAGCGCCAAGCCACGCGCCAAGAAAAGCGCCAAGCCATGCGCCAAGCCAAGCGCCAAGCCAAGCGTCTAGTCAAGCGACAAGCCAAGCGCCAAGCCAAGCAGCAAGCCAAACGGTAAGCCACGCGCCAAGAAAAGCGTTAAGCCAAACGTCAAGCCAAGCGCCAAGCTAAGCACCAAACCAAGCGCCAAGCCAAACGCCCAGCCAAGCGCCAAGCCACGCACCAAGCCAAACGCCAAACCAAGCGCCAAGCCACTCGCCAAAAAAAGCGCCAAGCCATGGGCCAAGCCACGCGCCAAGGAAAGCGCCAAGCCAAGCGCCAAGCCAAGCGCCAAGCCAAACGCCAAGCCAAGCGCCAAGCCACGCGCCAAGAAAAGCGCCAAGCCATGCGCCAAGCCAAGCGCCAAGCCAAGCGCCAAGCCACGCACCACGAAAAACGCCAAGCCAAGAGCCAAGCTAAGCGCCAAGCCAAGCGCCAAGCCAAACGCCCAGCCAAGCGCCAAGCCACGCACTAAGCCAAACGCCAAACCAAGCGCCAAGCCACGCGCCAAAAAAAGCGCCAAGCCATGCGCCAAGCCACGCGCCAAGGAAAGCGCCAAGCCAAGCGCCAAGCCAAGCGCCAAGCCAAACGCTAAGCCAAGCGCCAAGCCACGCGCCAAGAAAAGCGCCAAGCCATGCGCCAAGCCAAGCGCCAAGCCAAGCGCCAAGCCACGCGCCACGAAAAACGCCAAGCCAAGAGCCAAGCCACGCGCCAAGCCACGCGCTAAGGAAAGCGCCAAGCCAAGCGCCAGGCCACGCTCCACGAAAAACGCCAAGCCAAGAGCCAAGCCACGCGCCAAGGCAAGTGTTAAGCCAAGCGCCAAGGAGAGCGCCAAGCCAAGCAATAAGCCACGCGCCAAGAAAAGCGCCAAGTTATGCGCCAAGCCAAACGCCAAGCCAAGCGCCAAGCCAAGCGCCAAGCCAAGCGCCAAGCCAAACGCCAAGCCAAACGCCAAGCCAAACGCCAAGCCACGCGCCAAGGAAAGCGCCAAGCCAAGCGCCAAGCCAAGCGCCAAACCAAGCGCCAAGCCAAGCGCCAAGTCAAACGCCAAGCCAAGCGCCAAGCCACGCGCCAAGAAAGGCGCTAAGCCATGCGCCAAGCCACGCGCCAATGAAAGCGCCAAGCCAAGCGCCAAGCCAAGCCCCAAGCCAAACACCAAGCCAAGCGCCAAGCCACGCCCCAAGAAAAGCACCAAGCCATGCGCCAAGCCACGCGCAAAGGAAAGCGCCAAGCCAAGCGTTAATCTACGTGCCAAGGAGAGCGCCAAACCATGCGCTAAGCCAAGCGCCAAGCCAAGAGGCAAGCCAAGCGCTAAGCCACGCGCCAAGACAGCGCCAAGCCATGCATCAAGCCACGCGCCAAAGAAAGCGCCAAGCCAAGCGCCAAGCCAAGCGCCAAGCCAAGCGTTAATCCACGTGCCAAGGAGAGCGCCAAACCATGCGCTAAGCCAAGCGCCAAGCCAAGAGTCAAGCCAAGCGCCAAGTCACGCGCCAAGACAGCGCTAAGCCAAGCGCCAAGCCAAGCGCCAAACCAAGCGCCAAGCCAAGCGCCAAGCCAAACGCCAAGCCAAACGCCAAGCCACGCGCCAAGAAAGGCGCCAAGCCATGGGCCAAGCCACGCGCCAAGGAGAGCGCCAAACCATGCTCTAAACCAAGCGCCAAGCCAAAAGCCAAGCCACGCACCAAATCACGCGCCAAAAAAAGCGCCAAGCCATGGGCCAAGTCACGCGTCAAGCCAAACGCCAAGCCAATCGCAAAGCCAAAAGCCAAGCCACGCGCCAAGAAAAGCGCCAAGCCATGCGCCAAGCCACGCGCCAAGGAAAGCGCCTAGCCAAGCGCCAAGCTAAGCGCCAAGGAAAGCGCCAAGCCAAGCGCCAAGCCAAGCACCAAATCACGCGCCAAAAAAAGCGCCAAGCCATGGGCCAAGCCACGCGTCAAGCCAAACGCCAAGCCAAGCGCCAAGCCACGCGCCAAGAAAAGCGCCAAGCCATGCGCCAAGCCACGCGCCAAGGAAAGCGCCAAGCCAAGCGCCAAGCCAAATGCCAAGCCAAACGCCAAGCCAAGCGCCAAGCCACGCGCCAAGAAAACCGCCAAACCATGCGCCAAGCCACGCGCCAAGGAAAGCGACAAGCCAAGCGCCAAGCCAAGCGCCAAGCCACGCGCCAAGAAAAGCGCCAAGCCATGGGCCAAGCCACGCGTCAAGCCAAGCGCCAAGCCAAACGCCAAGCCACGCGCCAAGAAAAGCGCCAAGCCATGCGCCAAGCCACGCGCCAAGGAAAGCGACTAGCCAAGCGCCAAGCTAAGCGCCAAGGAAAGCGCCAAGCCAAGCGCCAAGCCAAGCACCAAATCACGCGCCAAAAAAAGCGCCAAGCCATGGGCCAAGCCACGCGTCAAGCCAAACGCCAAGCCAAGCGCCAAGCCACGCGCCAAGAAAAGCGCCAAGCCATGCGCCAAGCCACGCGCCAAGAAAAGCACCAAGCCAAGCGCCAAACCAAATGCCAAGCCAAACGCCAAGCCAAGCGCCAAGCCACGCGCCAAGAAAACCGCCAAACCATGCGCCAAACCACGCGCCAAGGAAAGCGCCAAGCCAAGCGCCAAGCCAAGCGCCAAGCCACGCGCCAAGAAAAGCGCCAAGCCACGCGCCAAGCCAAGCGTTAGGCCACGCGCCAAAGAGAGCGCCAAGCCAAGCGATAAGCCACCCGCCAAGAAAAGCGCCAAGCCATGCGCCAAACCACGCGCCAAAGAAAGCGCCAAGCCAAGCGCCAAGCCAAGCGTTAATCCACGTGCCACGGAGAGCGCCAAACCATGCGCTAAGCCAAGCGCCAAGCCAAACGCCAAGCCAAGCGCCAAGCCACGCGCCAAGCCAAACGCCAAGCCAAGCGCCAAGCCACGCGCCAAGAAAAACGCCAAGCCATGGGCCAAGAAAAGCGCCAAGCCATGGGCCAAGCCACGCGTCAAGCCAAGCGCCAAGCCAAACGCCAAGCCACGCGCCAAGAAAAGCGCCAAGCCATGCGCCAAGCCACGCGCCAAGGAAAGCGACTAGCCAAGCGCCAAGCTAAGCGCCAAGGAAAGCGCCAAGCCAAGCGCCAAGCCAAGCACCAAATCACGCGCCAAAAAAAGCGCCAAGCCATGGGCCAAGCCACGCGTCAAGCCAAACGCCAAGCCAAGCGCCAAGCCACGCGCCAAGAAAAGCTTTAAGCCATGCGCCAAGCCACGCGCCAAGGAAAGCGCCAAGCCAAGCGCCAAGCCAAATGCCAAGCCAAACGCCAAGCCACGCGCCAGGAAAAGCGAAAAACCATGGGCCAAGCCAAACGCAAAGCCAAGCGCCATGCCAAGCGCCAACCCACGCACCAAAGAGAGCGCCAAGCCATGCGCCAAGCCAAGCGCCAAGCCAAGCGCCTAGCCAAGCACTACGCCTCGCACCAAGCCACGCGCCAAGAAAGCGCTAAGCCAAGCGTCCAGCCAAGCGCTAAGCCAAGCGCCAAAGAGAGCGCCAAGCCATGCGCCAAGCCAAGCGCCAAGTCAAGAGCCAAGCCAAGCGCCAAGCTACGCGCCAAGAAAGCGCCAAGCCAAGCGTTAAGAAGAGCGCGAAGCCACGCGCCAAGTTAAGCGCCAAGCCACGCGCTAAGCCACGCGCCAGGATAAGCGCCAACCCAAGCGATAAGCCACGCGCCAAGCCACGCTCCAGGAAAAGCGCCAACCCAAGCGATAAGCCAAGCGCCAAGCCACGCGCCAAGCCAGGCGGCAAGAGAAGCGTTAAGCCACGCGCCAAGGAAAGCGCCAACCCAAGCGATAAGCCACGCGCCAAGCCACGCGCCAAGAAAGGCGCTAAGCCAAAGGACAAACCACGCGCCAAAAAAAGCGCCAAGCCAAGCGTTAAGCCAAGCGTTGAGCTAAACGCCAAGAAAAGCTAGAAACCAAGCGCCAAACCTAGCGACTAGCCACGTGCCAAGAAAAGCGTCAAACCAAGCGCCAAGTTACGCGCCAAGGAGAGCGCCACGCCATGCGCCAAACCAAGCGCCAAGCCAAGTGCCAAGCCAAGCGCCAAACCGCGCGCCAAGAAAAGAGCCAACAAAAGCGCCAAGCCAAGCGCCAAATCAAACAGCAAGCCAAACGCCAAGCCACGCGCAAAAAAAAGGGCCAAGCCAAGCGCCAATCCAAGCGCCAAGCCAAGCGCCAGGCCAAGCGCCAAGCCAAGCGCCAAGCCACGCGCCAAAGAGAGCGCTAAGCCGTGCGCCAAGCCAAGCGCCAAGTTACGCGCCAAACGAAGCGCCAAGCCAAGCGCCAAGTCAAGTGCCAAGCCACGCGCCAAGAAAAACACCAAGCCAAGCGACAAGCTACGCGCCAAGAAAAGCGCCAAGCCAAGCGCCAAGCCAAGCGCCAAGCCAAGTGCCAAGCCACCCGCCAAAAAAACGCCAAGGAAAGCGCCAAGCCAAACGTCAAGCCAAGCGCAAAGCGCCCAGCCGAGCGCCAAGCCACGCGCCAAGCCACGCGTCAAGAAAAGCGTCAAGCCACGCGCCAAGCCAAGCGCCAAGCCACGCGCCAAGAAAACGCCAAGCCAAGCGACAAGCCACGCGCCAAGAAAGCGCCATGCCCAGCGCCAAGCCAAACGCCAAGCCAAGCGCCCAGCCAAGCGCCAAGCCACGCGCCAAGAAGAGCGCCAAGCTATGCGCCAAGCCAAGCGACAAGCCATGCGCAAAGAAAGCCCCAAGCCAAGCGTCCAGCCAAGCGCCAAGCCGCGCAATAAGAAAAGCGCAAAGCCAAGCGCCTAGCCACATGCCAAGCCACGCGCCAAGAAAAGCTCCAAACCAAGCGCCAAGGCAAGCGCCAAGCCAAGCGCCAAGCCACGCGCCAAGCCACGCAATAAGAAAAGGGCAAAGCCAAGCGCCTAGCCACATGCCAAGCCAAGTGCCAAGATAAGCGCCAAGCCACGCACCAAGGAGAGCGCCAAGCTATGCGCCAAGCCAAGCGACAAGCCATGCGCAAAAAAAGCGCCAAGCCAAGCGTCCAGCCAAGCGTCCAGCCAAGCGCCAAGCCACGCAATAAGAAAAGCGCAAAGCCAAGCGCCTAGCCACATGCCAAGCCACGCGCCAAGAAAAGCTCCAAACCAAGCGCCAGGGCAAGCGCCAAGCCAAGCGCCAAGCCAAGCGCCAACCCACGCGCCAAGCCACGCAATAAGAAAAGCGCAAAGCCAAGCGCCAAGCCAAGAGCCAAGCCACGCGCGAAACCAAGCGCCAAGCCACGCGCCAAGCCACGCAATAAGAAAAGCGCAAAGCCAAGCGCCAAGCCACATGCCAAGCCACGCGCCAAGAAAAGCGCCAAACCAAGCGCCAAGCCAAGCGCCAAGCCAAGCGTCCAGCCAAGCGCCATGCCACGCGCCAAGCCACGCGCCAAGGAGAGCGCCAAGCTATGCGCCAGGCCAAGCGCCAAGATAAGCGCCAAGCCAAGAGCCAAGCCACGCGCCAAGAAAAGCGCGAAGCCAAGCGACAAGCCACGCGTGGTTTGGCGCTTGGCTTTGCTTTTTTCTTAGCGCGTGGTTTGGCGCGTGGCTTTGCGCTTGGCTGGGAGCTTGGCTTGGCGCTTGGCTTGGCGCATGGCTTTACGCTCTTCTTGGCGCGTGTCTTGGCGCTTGGTTGGGCGCGTGGCTTGGCGCTTAGCTTGGCGGGTGGCTTGGCGCGTGGATTGTCGCTTGGCTTAGCGCTGTCATTGGCGCTTAGCTTGGCGCTTGGATTGGCGCTTTTTTTTGCACTTTTTTTGGCGCGTGGTTTGGCGCGTGGCTTGGCATGTGGCTTGGCGCTTTTCTTTGCGTTTTTCTTATTGCGTGGCTTGGCGCGTGGCTTGGCGCTTGGTTTCGCGCGTGGCTTGGCTCTTGGCTTGGCGCTTGGCTTTGCGCTTTTCTTATTGCGTGGCTTGGCGCTTGGCTGGACGCTTGGCTGGACGCTTGGCTTAGCGCTTTTTTTGCGCATGGCTTGTCGCTTGGCTTGGCGCATAGCTTGGCGCTCTCCTTGGTGCGTGGCTTGGCGCTTATCTTGGCACTTGGCTTGGCATGTGGCTAGGCGCTTGGCTTTGCGCTTTTCTTATTGCGTGGCTTGGCGCGTGGCTTGGCGCTTGGCTTGGCGCTTGGCTTGGCGCTTGCCTTGGCGCTTGGTTTGGAGCTTTTCTTGGCGCGTGGCTTGGCATGTGGCTAGGCGCTTGGCTTTGCGCTTTTCTTATTGCGCGGCTTGGCGCTTGGCTGGACGCTTGGATTTGCGCTGTTCTTATTGCGCGGCTTGGCGCTTGGCTGGACGCTTAGCTTGGCGCTTTCTTTGCGCTTGGCTTGTCGCTTGGCTTGGCGCATAGCTTGGCACTCTTTTTGGCGCGTGGCTTGGCGCTTGGCTGGGCCCTTGGCTTGGCGTTTGGCTTGGCGCTGGGCATGGCGCTTTCTTGGCGCATGGCTTGTCGCTTGGCTTGGCGTTTTCTTGGCGCGTGGGTTGGCGCTTGGCTTGGCGCGTGGCTTGGCGCTTTTCTTGACGCGTGGCTTGGCGCGTGGCTTGGCGCTCGGCTGGGCGCTTTGCGCTTGGCTTGACGTTTGGCTTGGCGCTTTCCGTGGCGTTTTTTTTGGCGGGTGGCTTGGCACTTGGCTTGGCGCTTGGCTTGGTGCTTGGCTTGGCGCTTGGCTTGGCGCTTGCCCTGGCGCTTGGTTTGGAGCTTTTCTTGGTGCGTGGCTTGGCATGTGGCTAGGCGCTTGGCTTTGCGCTTTTCTTATTGCGTGGCTTGGCGCTTGGCTGGACGCTTGGCTGGACGCTTGGCTTAGCGCTTTTTTTGCGCATGGCTTGTCGCTTGTCTTGGCGCATAGCTTTGCGCTCTTCTTGGTGCGTGGCTTGGCGCTTATCTTGGCACTTGGCTTGGCATGTGGCTAGGCGCTTGGCTTTGCGCTTTTCTTATTGCGTGGCTTGGCGCGTGGCTTGGCGCTTGGCTTGGCGCTTGGCTTGGCGCTTGCCTTGGCGCTTGGTTTGGAGCTTTTCTTGGCGCGTGGCTTGGCATGTGGCTAGGCGCTTGGCTTTGCGCTTTTCTTATTGCGCGGCTTGGCGCTTGGCTGGACGCTTGGCTTTGCGCTTTTCTTATTGCGCGGCTTGGCGCTTGGCTGGACGCTTGGCTTGGCGCTTTCTTTGCGCTTTTCTTGTCGCTTGGCTTGGCGCATAGCTTGGCGCTCTTCTTGGCGCGTGGCTTGGCGCTTGGCTGGGCGCTTGGCTTGGCGTCTGGCTTGGCGCTGGGCATGGCGCTTTCTTGGCGCGTGGCTTGTCGCTTGGCTTGGCGTTTTCTTGGCGCGTGGCTTGGCGCTTGGCTTGGCGCGTGGCTTGGCGCTTTTCTTGACGCGTGGCTTGGCGCGTGGCTTGGCGCTCGGCTGGGCACTTTGCGCTTGGCTTGACGTTTGGCTTGGCGCTTTCCTTGGCGTTTTTTTTGGCGGGTGGCTTGGCACTTGGCTTGGCGCTTGGCTTGGTGCTTGGTTTGGCGCTTGGCTTGGCGCTTTTCTTTGCGCGTAGCTTGTCGCTTGGCTTGGTGCTTTCCTTGGCGTTTTTTTTGGCGGTTGGCTTGGCACTTGGCTTGGCGCTTGGCTTGGTGCTTGGTTTGGCACTTGGCTTGGCGCTTGGCTTGGCGCTTGGTTTGGCACTTGGCTTGGCGCTTGGCTTGGCGCTTCGTTTGGCGCGTAACTTGGCGCTTGGCTTGGCGCATGGCTTAGCGCTCTCTTTGGCGCGTGGCTTGGCGCTTGGCTGGGAGCTTGGCTTGGCGCGTGGCTTGGCGCTTGGCTGGGCGTTTGGCTTTTCGCTTGGCCTGGCGCTTGGCTTGGCGCTTGGATTGGCGCTTGGCTTGGCCCTTTTTTTTGCGCGTGGCTTGGCGTTTGGCTTGCTGTTTGATTTGGCGCTTGGCTTGGCGCTTTTGTTGGCTCTTTTCTTGGCGCGCGGTTTGGCGCTTGGCTTGGCACTTGGCTTGGCGCTTGGTTTGGCGCATGGCGTGGCGCTCTCCTTGGCGCGTGGCTTGGCGCTTGGTTTGACGCTTTTCTTGGCACGTGGCTAGTCGCTAGGTTTGGCGCTTGGTTTCTAGCTTTTCTTGGCGTTTAGCTCAACGCTTGGCTTAACGCTTGGCTTGGCGCTTTTTTTGGCGCGTGGTTTGTCGCTTGGCTTAGCGCTTTTTTTGGCGCGTGGCTTGGCGCGTGGCTTATCGCTGGGGTTGGCGCTTTCCGTGGCGCGTGGTTTAACGCTTCTCTTGCCGCCTGGCTTGGCGCGTGGCTTGGCGCTTGGCTTATCGCTTGGGTTGGCGCTTTTCCTGGCGCGTGGCTTGGCGCGTGGCTTATCGCTTGGGTTGGCGCTTTTCCTAGCGCGTGGCTTGGCGCGTGGCTTGTCGCTTAGCGCCAAGCCACGCGCCAAGAAAAGCGCCAAGCCATGCGCCAAGCCACGCGCCAAGAAAAGCGCCAAGCCAAGCGCCAAACCAAATGCCAAGCCAAACGCCAAGAAAAGCGCCAAGCCACGCGCCAAGAAAACCGCCAAACCATGCGCCAAGCCACGCGCCAAGGAAAGCGCCAAGCCAAGCGCCAAGCCAAGCGCCAAGCCACGCGCCAAGAAAAGCGCCAAGCCACGCGCCAAGCCAAGCGTTAGGCCACGCGCCAAAGAGAGCGCCAAGCCAAGCGATAAGCCACCCGCCAAGAAAAGCGCCAAGCCATGCGCCAAACCACGCGCCAAAGAAAGCGCCAAGCCAAGCGCCAAGCCAAGCGTTAATCCACGTGCCAAGGAGAGCGCCAAACCATGCGCTAAGCCAAGCGCCAAGCCAAACGCCAAGCCAAGCGCCAAGCCACGCGCCAAGCCAAACGCCAAGCCAAGCGCCAAGCCACGCGCCAAGAAAAACGCCAAGCCATGGCCCAAGAAAAGCGCCAAGCCATGGGCCAAGCCACGTGTCAAGCCAAGCGCCAAGCCAAACGCCAAGCCACGCGCCAAGAAAAGCGCCAAGCCATGCGCCAAGCCACGCGCCAAGGAAAGCGACTAGCCAAGCGCCAAGCTAAGCGCCAAGGAAAGCGCCAAGCCAAGAGCCAAGCCAAGCACCAAATCACGCGCCAAAAAAAGCGCCAAGCCATGGGCCAAGCCACGCGTCAAGCCAAACGCCAAGCCAAGCGCCAAGCCACGCGCCAAGAAAAGCGCCAAGCCATGCGCCAAGCCACGCGCCAAGGAAAGCGCCAAGCCAAGCGCCAAGCCAAATGCCAAGCCAAACGCCAAGCCACGCGCCAGGAAAAGCGAAAAACCATGCGCCAAGCCAAACGCAAAGCCAAGCGCCATGCCAAGCGCCAACCCACGCACCAAAGAGAGCGCCAAGCCATGCGCCAAGCCAAGCGCCAAGCCAAGCGCCTAGCCAAGCACTACGCCTCGCACCAAGTCACACGCCAAGAAAAGCGCTAAGCCAAGCGATAAACCACTCTCCAAAAAAGCGGCAAGCCAAGCGACAAGCCACGCGCCAAGAAAGCGCTAAGCCAAGCGTCCAGCCAAGCGCTAAGCCAAGCGCCAAAGAGAGCGCCAAGCCATGCGCCAAGCCAAGCGCCAAGCCAAGAGCCAAGCCAAGCGCCAAGCTACGCGCCAAGAAAGCGCCAAGCCAAGCGTTAAGAAGAGCGCGAAGCCACGCGCCAGGATAAGCGCCAACCCAAGCGATAAGCCACGCGCCAAGCCACGCTCCAGGAAAAGCGCCAACCCAAGCGATAAGCCAAGCGCCAAGCCACGCGCCAAGCCAGGCGGCAAGAGAAGCGTTAAGCCACGCGCCAAGGAAAGCGCCAACCCAAGCGATAAGCCACGCGCCAAGCCACGCGCCAAGAAAGGCGCTAAGCCAAGCGACAAACCACGCGCCAAAAAAAGCGCCAAGCCAAGCGTTAAGCCAAGCGTTGAGCTAAACGCCAAGAAAAGCTAGAAACCAAGCGCCAAACCTAGCGACTAGCCACGTGCCAAGAAAAGCGTCAAACCAAGCGCCAAGTTACGCGCCAAGGAGAGCGCCACGCCATGCGCCAAACCAAGCGCCAAGCCAAGTGCCAAGCCAAGCGCCAAACCGCGCGCCAAGAAAAGAGCCAACAAAAGCGCCAAGCCAAGCGCCAAATCAAACAGCAAGCCAAACGCCAAGCCACGCGCAAAAAAAAGGGCCAAGCCAAGCGCCAATCCAAGCGCCAAGCCAAGCGCCAGGCCAAGCGCCAAGCCAAGCGCCAAGCCACGCGCCAAAGAGAGCGCTAAGCCGTGCGCCAAGCCAAGCGCCAAGTTACGCGCCAAACGAAGCGCCAAGCCAAGCGCCAAGTCAAGTGCCAAGCCACGCGCCAAGAAAAACATCAAGCCAAGCGACAAGCTACGCGCCAAGAAAAGCGCCAAGACAAGCGCCAAGCCAAGTGCCAAGCCACCCGCCAAAAAAAACGCCAAGGAAAGCGCCAAGCCAAACGTCAAGCCAAACGCAAAGCGCCCAGCCGAGCGCCAAGCCACGCGCCAAGCCACGCGTCAAGAAAAGCGTCAAGCCACGCGCCAAGCCAAGCGCCAAGCCACGCGCCAAGAAAACGCCAAGCCAAGCGACAAGCCACGCGCCAAGAAAGCGCCATGCCCAGCGCCAAGCCAAACGCCAAGCCAAGCGCCCAGCCAAGCGCCAAGCCACGCGCCAAGAAGAGCGCCAAGCTATGCGCCAAGCCAAGCGACAAGCCATGCGCAAAGAAAGCCCCAAGCCAAGCGTCCAGCCAAGCGCCAAGCCGCGCAATAAGAAAAGCGCAAAGCTAAGCGCCTAGCCACATGCCAAGCCACGCGCCAAGAAAAGCTCCAAACCAAGCGCCAAGGCAAGCGCCAAGCCAAGCGCCAAGCCACGCGCCAAGCCACGCAATAAGAAAAGGGCAAAGCCAAGCGCCTAGCCACATGCCAAGCCAAGTGCCAAGATAAGCGCCAAGCCACGCACCAAGGAGAGCGCCAAGCTATGCGCCAAGCCAAGCGACAAGCCATGCGCAAAAAAAGCGCCAAGCCAAGCGTCCAGCCAAGCGTCCAGCCAAGCGCCAAGCCACGCAATAAGAAAAGCGCAAAGCCAAGCGCCTAGCCACATGCCAAGCCACGCGCCAAGAAAAGCTCCAAACCAAGCGCCAGGGCAAGCGCCAAGCCAAGCGCCAAGCCAAGCGCCAACCCACGCGCCAAGCCACGCAATAAGAAAAGCGCAAAGCCAAGCGCCAAGCCAAGAGCCAAGCCACGCGCGAAACCAAGCGCCAAGCCACGCGCCAAGCCACGCAATAAGAAAAGCGCAAAGCCAAGCGCCAAGCCACATGCCAAGCCACGCGCCAAGAAAAGCGCCAAACCAAGCGCCAAGCCAAGCGCCAAGCCAAGCGTCCAGCCAAGCGCCATACCACGCGCCAAGCCACGCGCCAAGGAGAGCGCCAAGCCAAGAGCCAAGCCACGCGCCAAGAAAAGCGCGAAGCCAAGCGACAAGCCACGCGTGGTTTGGCGCTTGGCTTTGCTTTTTTCTTAGCGCGTGGTTTGGCGCGTGGCTTTGCGCTTGGCTGGGAGCTTGGCTTGGCGCTTGGCTCGGCGCATGGCTTTACGCTCTTCTTGGCGCGTGTCTTGGCGCTTGGTTGGGCGCGTGGCTTGGCGCTTAGCTTGGCGGGTGGCTTGGCGCGTGGATTGTCGCTTGGCTTAGCGCTCTCATTGGCGCTTAGCTTGGCGCTTGGATTGGCGCTTTTTTTTGCACTTTTTTTGGCGCGTGGTTTGGCGCGTGGCTTGGCATGTGGCTTGGCGCTTGGCTTTGCGTTTTTCTTATTGCGTGGCTTGGCGCGTGGCTTGGCGCTTGGCTTTGCGCTTTTCTTATTGCGTGGATTGGCGCTTGGCTGGACGCTTGGCTGGACGCTTGGCTTAGCGCTTTTTTTGCGCTTGGCTTGTCGCTTGGCTTGGCGCATAGCTTGGCGCTCTCCTTGGTGCGTGGCTTGGCGCTTATCTTGGCACTTGGCTTGGCATGTGGCTAGGCGCTTGGCTTTGCGCTTTTCTTATTGCGTGGCTAGGCGCGTGGCTTGGCGCTTGGCTTGGCGCTTGGCTTGGCGCTTGCCTTGGCGCTTGGTTTGGAGCTTTTTTTGGCGCGTGGCTTGGCATGTGGCTAGGCGCTTGGCTTTGCGCTTTTCTTATTGCGCGGCTTGGCGCTTGGCTGGACGCTTGGCTTTGCGCTGTTCTTATTGCGCGGCTTGGCGCTTGGCTGGACGCTTAGCTTGGCGCTTTCTTTGCGCTTGGCTTGTCGCTTGGCTTGGCGCATAGCTTGGCACTCTTCTTGGCGCGTGGCTTGGCGCTTGGCTGGGCGCTTGGCTTGGCGTTTGGCTTGGCGCTGGGCATGGCGCTTTCTTGGCGCATGGCTTGTCGCTTGGCTTGGCGTTTTCTTGGCGCGTGGGTTGGCGCTTGGCTTGGCGCGTGGCTTGGCGCTTTTCTTGACGCGTGGCTTGGCGCGTGGCTTGGCGCTCGGCTGGGCGCTTTGCGCTTGGCTTGACGTTTGGCTTGGCGCTTTCCGTGGCGTTTTTTTTGGCGGGTGGCTTGGCACTTGGCTTGGCGCTTGCCCTGGCGCTTGGTTTGGAGCTTTTCTTGGCGCGTGGCTTGGCATGTGGCTAGGCGCTTGGCTTTGCGCTTTTCTTATTGCGTGGCTTGGCGCTTGGCTGGACGCTTGGCTGGACGCTTGGCTTAGCGCTTTTTTTGCGCATGGCTTGTCGCTTGTCTTGGCGCATAGCTTTGCGCTCTCCTTGGTGCTTGGCTTGGCGCTTGGCTTGGCGCTTGCCCTGGCGCTTGGTTTGGAGCTTTTCTTGGCGCGTGGCTTGGCATGTGGCTAGGCGCTTGGCTTTGCGCTTTTCTTATTGCGTGGCTTGGCGCTTGGCTGGACGCTTGGCTGGACGCTTGGCTTAGCGCTTTTTTTGCGCATGGCTTGTCGCTTGTCTTGGCGCATAGCTTTGCGCTCTCCTTGGTGCGTGGCTTGGCGCTTATCTTGGCACTTGGCTTGGCATGTGGCTAGGCGCTTGGCTTTGCGCTTTTCTTATTGCGTGGCTTGGCGCGTGGCTTGGCGCTTGGCTTGGCGCTTGGCTTGGCGCTTGCCTTGGCGCTTGGTTTGGAGCTTTTCTTAGCGCGTGGCTTGGCATGTGGCTAGGCGCTTGGCTTTGCGCTTTTCTTATTGCGCGGCTTGGCGCTTGGCTGGACGCTTGGCTTTGCGCTTTTCTTATTGCGCGGCTTGGCGCTTGGCTGGACGCTTGGCTTGGCGCTTTCTTTGCGCTTTTCTTGTCGCTTGGCTTGGCGCATAGCTTGGCGCTCTTCTTGGCGCGTGGCTTGGCGCTTGGCTGGGCGCTTGGCTTGGCGTCTGGCTTGGCGCTGGGCATGGCGCTTTCTTGGCGCGTGGCTTGTCGCTTGGCTTGGCGTTTTCTTGGCGCGTGGCTTGGCGCTTGGCTTGGCGCGTGGCTTGGCGCTTTTCTTGACGCGTGGCTTGGCGCGTGGTTTGGCGCTCGGCTGGGCACTTTGCGCTTGGCTTGACGTTTGGCTTGGCGCTTTCCTTGGCGTTTTTTTTGGCGGGTGGCTTGGCACTTGGCTTGGCGCTTGGCTTGGTGCTTGGTTTGGCGCTTGGCTTGGCGCTTTTCTTTGCGCGTAGCTTGTCGCTTGGCTTGGTGCTTTCCTTGGCGTTTTTTTTGGCGGGTGGCTTGGCACTTGGCTTGGCGCTTGGCTTGGTGCTTGGTTTGGCACTTGGCTTGGCGCTTGGCTTGGCGCTTGGTTTGGCACTTGGCTTGGCGCTTGGCTTGGCGCTTCGTTTGGCGCGTAACTTGGCGCTTGGCTTGGCGCATGGCTTAGCGCTCTCTTTGGCGCGTGGCTTGGCGCTTGGCTGGGAGCTTGGCTTGGCGCGTGGCTTGGCGCTTGGCTGGGCGTTTGGCTTTTCGCTTGGCCTGGCGCTTGGCTTGGCGCTTGGATTG
Source organism: Agriotes lineatus (assembly GCA_940337035.1). Taxonomy (NCBI): domain Eukaryota; kingdom Metazoa; phylum Arthropoda; class Insecta; order Coleoptera; family Elateridae; genus Agriotes; species Agriotes lineatus. Next base: position 72,960 of record CALNHX010000899.1, read on the forward strand.
GCGCTTGGCTTGGCCCTTTTTTTTGCGCGTGGCTTGGCGTTTGGCTTGCTGTTTGATTTGGCGCTTGGCTTGGCGCTTTTGTTGGTTCTTTTCTTGGCGCGCGGTTTGGCGCTTGGCTTGGCACTTGGCTTGGCGCTTGGTTTGGCGCATGGCGTGGCGCTCTCCTTGGCGCGTGGCTTGGCGCTTGGTTTGACGCTTTTCTTGGCACGTGGCTAGTCGCTAGGTTTGGCGCTTGGTTTCTAGCTTTTCTTGGCGTTTAGCTCAACGCTTGGCTTAACGCTTGGCTTGGCGCTTTTTTTGGCGCGTGGTTTGTCGCTTGGCTTAGCGCTTTTTTTGGCGCGTGGCTTGGCGCGTGGCTTATCGCTGGGGTTGGCGCTTTCCGTGGCGCGTGGCTTAACGCTTCTCTTGCCGCCTGGCTTGGCGCGTGGCTTGGCGCTTGGCTTATCGCTTGGGTTGGCGCTTTTCCTGGCGCGTGGCTTGGCGCGTGGCTTATCGCTTGGGTTGGCGCTTTTCCTAGCGCGTGGCTTGGCGCGTGGCTTGTCGCTTAGCTTGGCGCTTTCCTTGGCGCATGTCGTGGCGCTCTTCTTGGCGCGTGGCTTGGCGCTTGGGTTGGCGCGTGGCTTGGCGCTCTTCTTAACGCTTGGCTTGGCGCTTTCTTCACGCGTGGCTTTTGCCTTGGCTTGGCGCTTTCTTGGCGCGTAGCTTGGCGCTTGGCTTGGCTCTTGGCTTGGCGCTTGGCTTGGCGCATGGCTTGGCGCTCTCTTTGGCGCTTGGCTTAGCGCTTGGCTGGACGCTTGGCTTAGCGCTTTCTAGGCGCGTGGCTTGTCGCTTGGCTTGCCGCTTTTTTGGAGCGTGGTTTATCGCTTGGCTTAGCGCTTTTCTTGGCGCGTGACTTGGTGCGAGGCGTAGTGCTTGGCCAGGCGCTTGGCTTGGCGCTTGGCTTGGCGCATGGCTTGGCGTTCTGTTTGGTGCGTGGGTTGGCGCTTGGCATGGCGCTTGGCTTTGCGTTTGGCTTGGCGCATGGTTTTTCGCTTTTCTTGGCGCGTGGCTTGGCGCTTGGCTGGGCGCATATCTTGGCGCTTGGCTTGGCGCTTGGTTTGGCGCTTAGCTTAGCGCTTGGCTTGGCACTTGGCTTAGCGTGTGGCTTGGTGCTTGGGTTATCGCCTATTTTGGCGCTTGGCTTGGCGCTTGGCTTGTCGCTTGGCTTGACGCTTGGCCTGGCGCTTGGCTCGGCGCTTGGCTTAGCGCTTGTCTTGGCACTTGGCTTGGCGTGTGGCTTGGTGCTTGGTTTGGCGTGTGGCTTGGTGCTTAGGTTAGCGCCTATTTTGGCGCTTGGCTTGGCGCTTGGCTTTGCGCTTGGTTTGGAGCTTGACTCTTTTGTTGTTTCTTCCAACCGCCTTCCTGTGTCTTTTATCACTGCATCTTTAATTTCCTCAAACAATTTTTCGGCAGATGTTAGGGCAGCTAACGTTTTCATCTTTTTAGAGTATCCGCTTAGTCTTTGTCCCGCTTCCTTTATCTCTTTTTTCGTGTTCGCGTTATCTGCTATTAGTTTGTTCAGCTTTTCTATGTCTTTCATCATTTTTTCCAAGCATACCATATGCATTTCGTATTCCTTTTTCCTTTCCTTCACTATTTTCTCCACTTGCTCCTCCATTTCTGTTCTTGTCGGGGTCTCCATTCTCTTCCTTTTGTTTTCCCTCTTCCCCCCAGTTTCATTTGTGTCCATATCATATGGGAATTCTGGTAGGGAAGAAGTCCTTCTTCCTTCTCTTGCTGGTGTTCTGCTTGTTATTCTAGCTCTTCCAGACACATATTCCTGCTGTTCCAACACGGTTGTTGCCTTTTTTGCTTCTATATCGGTTCTTCTCACAATTTCACCATCCGACCCTGTTGTGCATGATGGTGGCGATCTTGTTATGCTGTCCCTTCTTTTAAATGGGTCTGCAATTGCAAAAATTCCAGTAGCAAGTTTTGTAATCCCGGCCTAGTCACCCACCAGGGATACTATGGGTTCTTCGTTGCAGTTGTTGGCTGACGGTCGGGGGAAGCCTGCTTCATCACTTCCAGATCCGACCGGTACTGGGGATCCGAGCCCCTGCACCGTAAACTGTTTACTCTCATTGTAATCTTCCATAGTCATATCCGGGGTCTTTGCCTGCATTTTAGAGCTAGCTGCCAGCTTTTCTGTCTCTCCACTAGGATTGGTTACCCAGTCTCGGAACAGGATTTATTATCGAGGTTTACTCCTCTAGATATGTCGTGTTTTGCACCCCTAAGGGCACCAGGGCAAACCTCGTGGAGGATGTGGCTCTTCACCACGCACGACACTCTTGGGTAGAGAGAGGCTTTTGGCTAAATAAGTGACGCATCATCTACCCCTGCGTGTATACACACCATGCCCCTGGCTTAGGGCTAGGCTTGGCGCTTGGCGCTTAACTTGGCGCTTGGGTTACTGCTTGACATGGCGTTTGGCTTGGCGCGTGGCTTGGCGCTTGGCTTGGCGCTTGGCTTGGCGCTTGGTTTGGCGCTTGACCTAACGCTTGGCTTGGCGCCTGGCTTAGCGCCTGGCTTGGCGCTCCCCTTGACGCTTGGCTTTGCGCTTGGTATAGCGGTTGGCTTAACGTTTGGCTTGGCGGTTGCCTTGGCGCTTGGCTTTGCGCTTGGTTTGCAGCTTGGCTTGGCGCTTGGCTTGGCGCGTTGCTTGTCGCTTGGCTTGGCGCTTTCCTTAAAGCGTGGTTTGGCGCTTGGCTTGGCGCTTGGCTTGGCGCTTTTTTTGGCGCGTGGCTTGGCACTTGGTTTGGCGCTTGGCTTGGCGCTTGGCTTGGCGCTTTTGTTGGCGCGTTGCTTGGCGCTTGGCTTGCCGCTTGGCTTGGGGCTTGGCTTGGCGCTTTTCTTGGTGGTCTTGTTGGCGCGTAGCTTGGCGCTAGGTTTAGCGGTTAATTTAGCGCCTATTTTTGCGCTTGGCTTGGCGCTTGGCTTGTCGCTTGGCTTGACGCTTGGCTTGGCGCTTGGCTCGGCGCTTGGCTTAGCGCTTGGCTTGGCACTTGGCTTGGCGTGTGGCTTGGTGCTTGGTTTGGCGTGTGGCTTGGTGCTTAGGTTAGCGCCTATTTTGGCGCTTGGCTTGGCGCTTGGCTTGGCGCTTGGCTTGGCGCTTGGCTTTGCGCTTGGTTTGGAGCTTGACTTGGCGCTTCGCTTGGCGCTTGGCTGGCCGTTTGGTTTGGCTCCTGGCTTCACGCTTGGCGTGGCGCTGGGCTTGGCGATTGGCTTGGCACGTGGCTTGGCGCTTGGTTTGGCGCTTGGCTTGGGGCTAGGCTTGGCGCTTGGCGCTTAACTTGGCGCTTGGGTTACTGCTTGACATCGCGTTTGGCTTGGCGCGTGGCTTGGCGCTTGGCTTGGCGCTTGGCTTGGCGCTTGGTTTGGCGCTTGACCTAGCGCTTGGCTTGGCGCCTAGCTTAGCGCCTGGCTTGGCGCTCGCCTTGACGCTTGGCTTTGCGCTTGGTATAGCGCTTGGCTTAACGTTTGGCTTAGCGCTTGGCTTGGCACTTGGCTTGGCGTGTGGCTTGGTGCTTGGGTTATCGCCTATTTTGGCGCTTGGCTTGGCGCTTGGTTTGGCGCTTAGCTTAGCGCTTGGCTTGGCACTTGGCTTGGCGTGTGGCTAGGTGCTTGGGCTATCGCCTATTTTGGCGCTTGGCTTGGCGCTTGGCTTGTCGCTTGGCTTGACGCTTGGCATGGCGCTTGGCTTGGCGCTTGGCTTAGCGATTGTCTTGGCACTTGGCTTGGCGTGTGGCTTGGTGCTTGGTTTGGCGTGTGGCTTGGTGCTTAGGTTAGCGCCTATTTTGGCGCTTGGCTTGGCGCTTGGCTTTGCGCTTGGTTTGGAGCTTGACTTGGCGCTTTGCTTGGCGCTTGGCTGGCCGTTTGGTTTGGCTCCTGGCTTCACGCTTGGCGTGGCGCTGGGCTTGGCGATTGGCTTGGCACGTGGCTTGGCGCTTGGTTTGGCGCTTGGCTTGGGGCTAGGCTTGGCGCTTGGCGCTTAACTTGGCGCTTGGGTTACTGCTTGACATTGCGTTTGGCTTAGCGTGGCTTGGCGCTTGGCTTGGCGCTTGGCTTGGCGCTTGGTTTGGCGCTTGACCTAGCGCTTGGCTTGGCGCCTGGCTTAGCGCCTGGCTTGGCGCTCGCCTTGACGCTTGGCTTAGCGCTTGGCAGGACGCTTGGCTTGGCGCTTTCTAGGCGCGTGGTTTGTCGCTTGGCTTGCCGCTTTTTTGGAGCGTGGTTTATCGCTTGGCTTAGCGCTTTTCTTGGCGCGTGACTTGGTGCGAGGCGTAGTGCTTGGCTAGGCGCCTGGCTTGGCGCTTGGCTTGGCGCATGGCTTGGCGCTCTCTTTATTGCGTGGGTTGGCGCTTGGCATGGCGCTTGGCTTTGCGTTTGGCTTGGCGCATGGTTTTTCGCTTTTCTTGGCGCGTGGCTTGGCGCTTGGCTGGGCGCATGGCTTGGCGCTTGGCTTGGCGCTTGGTTTGGAGCTTAGCTTAGCGCTTGGTTTGGCACTTGGCTTAGCGTGTGGCTTGGTGCTTGGGTTATCGCCTATTTTGGCGCTTGGGTTGGCGCTTGGCTTGTCGCTTGGCTTGACGCTTGGCCTGGCGCTTGGCTCGGCGCTTGGCTTAGCGCTTGGCTTGGCACTTGGCTTGGCGTGTGGCTTGGTGCTTGGTTTGGCGTGTGGCTTGGTGCTTAGGTTAGCGCCTATTTTGGCGCTTGGCTTGGCGCTTGGCTTTGCGCTTGGTTTGGAGCTTGACTTGGCGCTTTTCTTGGCGCTTGGCTGGCCGTTTGGTTTGGCTTCTGGCTTCACGCTTGGCGTGGCGCTGGGCTTGGCGATTGGCTTGGCACGTGGCTTGGCGCTTGGTTTGGCGCTTGGCTTGGGGCTAGGCTTGGCGCTTGGCGCTTAACTTGGCGCTTGGGTTACTGCTTGACTTCGCGTTTGGCTTGGCGCGTGGCTTGGCGTTTGGCTTTGCGCTTGGTATAGCGCTTGGCTTAACGTTTGGCTTAGCGCTTGGCTTGGCACTTGGCTTGGCGTGTGGCTTGGTGCTTGGGCTATCGCCTATTTTGGCGCTTGGCTTGGCGCTTGGTTTGGCGCTTAGCTTAGCGCTTGGCTTGGCACTTGGCTTGGCGTGTGGCTTAGTGCTTGGGTTATCGCCTATTTTGGCGCTTGGCTTGGCGCTTGGCTTGTCGCTTGGGTTGACGCTTGGCTTGGCGCTTGGCTCGGCGCTTGGGTTAGCGATTGTCTTGGCACTTGGCTTGGCGTGTGGCTTGGTGCTTGGTTTGGCGTGTGGCTTGGTGCTTAGGTTAGCGCCTATTTTGGCGCTTGGCTTGGCGCTTGGCTTTGCGCTTGGTTTGGAGCTTGACTTGGCGCTTTGCTTGGCGCTTGGCTGGCCGTTTGGTTTGGCTCCTGGCTTCACGCTTGGCGTGGCGCTGGGTTCGGCGATTGGCTTGGCACGTGGCTTGGCGTGTGGCTTGGTGCTTGGTTTGGCGTGTGGCTTGGTGCTTAGGTTAGCGCCTATTTTGGCGCTTGGCTTGGCGCTTGGCTTTGCGCTTGGTTTGGAGCTTGACTTGGCGCTTTTCTTGGCGCTTGGCTGGCCGTTTGGTTTGGCTTCTGGCTTCACGCTTGGCGTGGCGCTGGGCTTGGCGATTGGCTTGGCACGTGGCTTGGCGCTTGGTTTGGCGCTTGGCTTGGGGCTAGGCTTGGCGCTTGGCGCTTAACTTGGCGCTTGGGTTACTGCTTGACATTGCGTTTGGCTTGGCGCGTGGCTTGGCGCTTGGCTTGGCGCTTGGCTTGGCGCTTGGTTTGGCGCTTGACCTAGCGCTTGGCTTGGCGCCTGGCTTAGCGCCTGGCTTGGCGCTCGCCTTGACGCTTGGCTTTGCGCTTGGTATAGCGCTTGGCTTAACGTTTGGCTTGGCGCTTGGCTCGGCGCTTGGCTTAGCGCTTGGTTTGGCACTTGGCTTGGCGTGTGGCTTGGTGCTTGGTTTGGCGTGTGGCTTTTTGCTTAGGTTAGCGCCTATTTTGGCGCTTGGCTTGGCGCTTGGCTTTGCGCTTGGTTTGGAGCTTGACTTGGCGCTTCGCTTGGCGCTTAGCTGGCCGTTTGGTTTGGCTCCTGGCTTCACGCTTGGCGTGGCGCTGGGATTGGCGATTGGCTTGGCACGTAGGTTGGCGCTTGGTTTGGCGCTTGGCCTGGGGCTAGGCTTGGCGCTTGGCGCTTAACTTGGCGCTTGGGTTACTGCTTGACATGGCGTTTGGCTTGGCGCGTGGCTTGGCGCTTGGCTTGGCGCTTGGCTTGGCGCTTGGTTTGGCGCTTGACCTAGCGCTTGGCTTGGCGCCTGGCTTAGCGCCTGGCTTGGCGCTCGCCTTGACGCTTGGCTTTGCGCTTGGTATAGCGCTTGGCTTAACGTTTAACTTGGCACTTGGCTTGGCGCTTGGCTTGACGCTTGACTTGAAGCATGCTTCGGCGTTCTCCTTGGCGTGTGACTTGGCGCTTGGCTTGGCGCTTTTATTGGCGCTTGGCTTGGCGCGTGGCTTGGCTTTTGGCTGGGCGTTTGGCTTATCGCTTGGCTTAACGCTTGGCTTGGCATTTGGCTTGGCACTTGGCTTGACGCTTGATTTGAAGCATGCCTTGGCGTTCTCCTTGGCGTGTGGCTTGGCGCTTGGCTTGGCGGTTGGCTTGGCGCTCTTCTTGGTGCGTGGCTTGGCGCTTGTCTGGGCGCTAGGCTTGGCGCTTGGCTTGGCTCTTGGCTTGGCGCTTGGCTTGGCGCTTTCTTGACGCGTAGCTTGTCGCTTAACTTGGCGCTTTTCTTGGCGGGTGGCTTGGCACTTGGGTTGGCGCTTGGCTTGTCGGGTGGCTTGGCGCTTTTCTTGGCGCGTGGTTTGGCGCGTAGCTTGGCGCTTGGCTGGCTAAGCGCTTGGTTTAGCGCTTGGCTTGACGCTTGGCTTGGCGCTTGGCTTTTCGCTTTTCTTGGCGCTTTTCTTGGGGCGTGGTTTGGCGCTTAGCTTGGCGCTTGGTTTGGTGCTTGTCCCGGCGCATGGCTTAAAGCTTTCCTTGGCGCGTGGCTTGGCGTTTGACTGGGCGCTTGTCTTGGCGCTTTTTCCGCGCGTAGCTTGTCGCTTGGCTTGACGTTTTTTTTGGCGCGTAGCTTGGCGCGTGGTTTGGCGGTTGGTTGGGCGCTTGGTTTGGTGATTGGCTTGGCGCTTGGCTTGTCGCTTTTCTTGGCGCGTGGCTTGGCGTTCGGCTTGTTGCCGGCTGCTGGCCAAGCGCCAAGCCAAGTGCCAAGCCAAGCGTTAAGCCAAGCGATAAACCAAACGCCCAGCCAAAAACCAAGCCGCGCTTTAAGCCACGCGCCAACCCACACGCCAATAGAAGCGCCAATCCAAGCGCCGAGACAAGCGCCAAGCCAAACGCCCAGCCAAACGGCAAGCCACGCGCCAAGGAGAGCGCCAAGGCATGCGCCAAGCCAAACGTCAAGCCTAGCGCCAAGCCAAGTGCCAAGCCAAGCCTCAAGCCAAGCGCCAAGCCAACCGCTCAGCCAAGCGCCAAGCCAAGCTCCTAGCCAAGCGCTAAGGAGAGCGTTAAGCAATGCGCCAGGACATCCACCAAGCCAAGCGCCAAGCCAAGCGCCAAGCCAAGCTCTTAGCCAAGCGCTAAGCCAAGCGCCAAGCCTAGTGCCAAGTCACGCGCCAAGAAAAGCACTAAGCCAAGCGACAAGCTACGCGCCAAGAAAACATCAAGCCAAGCGCCAAGCCAAGAGCCAAGCCAAGCGCCAAGCCTAGCTCTTAGCCAAGCGCTAAGCCAAGCGACAAGCTACGCGCCAAGGAGAGCGCTAAGCCATGCGCCAAGCCAAGCGCCAAGCCAAGCTCCTAGCCAAGCGCTAAGCCAAGCGCCAAGCCTAGTGCCAAGTCACGCGCCAAGAAAAGCACCAAGCCAAGCGACAAGCCAAGCGCCAAGCCAAGCGCCCAGCCAAGCACCAAGCCACGCGCCAAGGAGAGCGCTAAGCCATGCGCCAAGCCAAACGCCAAGCCAAGCTCCTAGCCAAGCGCTAAGCAGAGCGCCAAACCATGCGCCAAACCAAGCGCCAAGAGAAGCATCAAGCCAAGCGATAAGCCAAGCGCCAAGGCAAGCGCCCAGCCAAGCACCAAGCCACGCGCCAAGGAGAGCGCTAAGCCATGCGCTAAGCCAAGCGCCAAGCCAAGCTCCTAGCCAAGCGCTAAGCCAAGCGCCAAGCCTAGTGCCAAGTCACGCGCCAAGAAAAGCACCAAGCCAAGCGACAAGCTACGCGCCAGAAAAAGCGCAAAGCCACGCGCTAAGGAGAGCGTTAAGCAATGCGCCAGGACATCCACCAAGCCAAGCGCCAAGCCAAGCGCCAAGCCAAGCGCCAAGCCAAGTGCCAAACCAAGTGCCAAGCCAGGCGCCCAGCCAAGCGCCAAGCCAAGCGCCAAGCCAAGCGCCAAGCCAAGCACCAAACCAAGCGCCCAACCAACCGCCAAACCACGCGTAAAGCCACGCGCCAAAAAAAACGTCAAGCCAAGCGACAAGCTACGCGCCAGAAAAAGCGCCAAGACAAGCGCCAAGCCAAGCGCCCAGCCAATTGCCAAGCCACGCGCCAAGGAAAGCTTTAAGCCATGCGCCAGGAGAAGCACCAAGCCAAGCGCCAAGCTAAGCGCCAAACCACGCTCCAAGAAAAGCGCCAAGAAAAGCGAAAAGCCAAGCGCCAAGCCAACCGCCAAGCCAAGCGTCAAGCCAAGCGCTAAACCAAGCGCTTAGCCAGCCAAGCGCCAAGCTACGCGCCAAACCACGCGCCAAGAAAAGCGCCAAGCCACCCGACAAGCCAAGCGCCAATCCAAGTGCCAAGCCACCCGCCAAGAAAAGCGCCAAGTTAAGCGACAAGCTACGCGCCAAGAAAGCGCCAAGCCAAGCGCCAAGCCAAGAGCTAAGCCAAGCGCCAAACCTAGCGCCCGGACAAGCGCCAAGCCACGCGCCAGGAGGAGTGCCAAGCCAACCGCCAAGCCAAGCGCCAAGCCACACGCCAAGGAGAACGCCAAGGCATGCTTCAAGTCAAGCGTCAAGCCAAGTGCCAATCCAAGTGCCAAGCCAAGCGTTAAGCCAAGCGATAAGCCAAACGCCCAGCTAAAAGCCAAGCCACGCGCCAAGCCACGCGCCAAGCCACGCGCCAATAAAAGCGCCAAGGCAAACGCCAAACCACACGCCAAGGAGAACGCCAAGGCATGCTTCAAGTCAAGCGTCAAGCTAAGCGCCAAGCCAAGTGCCAAGCCAAACGTTAAGCCAAGCGCCAAGCCAAGCGCCAAGCCACGCGCCAAGCCAAACGCCATGTCAAGCAGTAACCCAAACGCCAAGTTAAGCGCCAAGCGCCAAGCCTAGACCCAAGCCAAGCGCCAAACCAAGCGCCAAGCCACGTGCCAAGCCAATCGCCAAGCCCAGCGCCACGCCAAGCGTGAAGCCAGGAGCCAAACCAAACGGCCAGCCAAGCGCCAAGCGAAGCGCCAAGTCAAGCTCCAAACCAAGCGCAAAGCCAAGTGCCAAGCCAAGCGCTAAAATAGGCGCTAACCTAAGCACCAAGCCACACGCCAAACCAAGCACCAAGCCACACGCCAAGCCAAGTGCCAAGCCAAGCGCTAAGCCAAGCGCCGAGCCAAGCGCCAAGCCAAGCGTCAAGCCAAGCGACAATCCAAGCGCCAAGCCAAGCGCAAAAATAGGTTCTAAATTAACCGCTAAGCCTAGCGCCAAGCCACGCGCCAAGAAGAGCACCAAGAAAAGCGCCAAGCCAAGCCCCAAGCCAAGCGGCAAGCCAAGCGCCAAGCAACGCGCCAACAAAAGCGCCAAGCCAAGCGCCAAGCCAAGCGCCAAACCACGCGCCAAAAAAAGCGCCAAGCCAAGCGCCAAGCCAAGCGCCAAACCACGCTTTAAGGAAAGCGCCAAGCCAAGCGACAAGCAACGCGCCAAGCCAAGCGCCAAGCCAAGCTGCAAACCAAGCGCAAAGCCAAGCGCCAAGGCAACCGCCAAGCCAAACGTTAAGCCAAGCGCTATACCAAGCGCAATGCCAAGCGTCAAAGCGAGCGCCAAGCCACTCGCTAAGCCAGGCGCCAAACCAAGCGCCAAGCCAAGCGCCAAGCCTAGCGCCAAGCCACCCGCCAAGCCAAACGCCATGTCAAGCAGTAACCCAAGCGCCAAGTTAAGCGCCAAGCGCCAAGCCTAGCCCCAAGCCAAGCGCCAAACCAAGCGCCAAGCCACGTGCCAAGACAATCGCCAAGCCCAGCGCCACGCCAAGCGTGAAGCCAGGAGCCAAACCAAACGGCCAGCCAAGCGCCAAGCAAAGCGCCAAGTCAAGCGCCAAGCCAAGCGCCAAAATAGGCACTAACCTAAGCACCAAGCCACACGCCAAACCAAGCACAAAGCCACACGCCAAGCCAAGTGCCAAGACAAGCGCTAAGCCAAGCGCCGAGCCAAGCGCCAAGCCAAGCGTCAAGCCAAGCGACAAGCCAAGCGCCAAGCCAAGCGCCAAAATAGGCGATAACCCAAGCACCAAGCCACATGCCAAGCCAAGTGCCAAGCCAAGCGCTAAGCTAAGCGGCAAGCTAAGCGCCAAGCAACGCGCCAACAAAAGCGCTAAGCCAAGCGCCAAGCCAAGCGCTAAACCAAGTGCCAATCCACGCCCAAAAAAAGCGCCAAGCCAAGCGCCAAGCCACGCTTTAAGGAAAGCGCCAAGCCAAGCGACAAGCAACGCGCCAAGCCACGCGCCAAGAAAAGCGTCAAGCCAAACGTTAAGGCAAGCGCTCAGCCAAGCGACAAGCTACGCGCCAAGCCACGCCCCAAGCCACGCGCCAAGAAAAGCGCCAAGCCACGCGCCAAGAAAAGCGCCAAGCCAAGCGCCAAGCCAAGCGCCACACCACGCGCCAAAGAAAAGTGGATCCCCATGCACCAAGGAGAGCTCCAAACCAAACGCCAAGTCACGCGCCGAACCAAGCGCTAAGCCACGCTCCAAGGAGAGCGCCAACCCAAGCGACAAGCTACGCGCCAAGCCACGCGCCAAGACAAGCGCCTAGCCAAGTGCCAAGTCAAGCGCCAAGCCACGCGGCAAACCAATCGCGTTTGGCGCATTTCTTCGGGCGTGGCTTGCCGCTTGGCTCGGCGCTCTCCTTGCCGCGTGGCTTGGCGCTTGGCTTGGCGCTTGGCTTGGCGCGTGGCTTGTCGCTTGGCTTGGCGCTCTCCTTGGCGCGTGGTTTGGCGCTTAGCTTGGCGCGTGGCTTGTCGCTTGGCTTGGCGCCCTCCTTGGCGCGTGGCTTAACGCTCTCCTTCTAGCGTGGCTTGGCGCTTGGCTTGGCGCTTTTTTTGGCGCGTGGCTTGTTGCTTGGCTTAGCGCTTTTCTTGGCGCTCTCCTTAGCGTTCGGCTTGGCGCTTGGCTTGGCGCTTGGCTTGGCGCGTGGCTTGTCGCTTGGCTTGGCGCTCTCCTTGGCGCGTGGTTTGGCGCTTAGTTTGGCGCGTGGTTTGTCGCTTGGCTTGGCGCCCTCTTTGGCGCGTGGCTTAGCGCTCTCCTTGGAGCGTGGCTTGGCGCTTGGCTTGGCGCTTTTCTTGGCGTGTGGCTTGTTGCTTGGCTTAGCGCTTTTCTTGGCGCGTGGCTTGGCACTTAGCTTAGCGCGTGGCTTCACGCTTGACTGGGCGTTTGGCTTAGCGTTTGTTTCGGCGCTTGGCTTGGCGCTTTTCTTGGCGCGTGCCTTGGCGCTTGGCTTGGCGCTTGGTTTGGCGCTTTTTTTAGCGCGTCGCTAGGCGCTTGGCTTAGCGCTTGGCTTGGCGCTTGGCTTGGCGCTTGGCTTGGCGCTTTTTTTAGCGCGTGGCTGCACGCTTGACTTGGCGCTTTCCTTCGCGCCTTTCTTGGCGCTTTTCTTGGCGCTTTTCTTGGCGCGTGGCTTGGTGCTTGGCTTGCCGGTTGGCTTGGCACCCTTCTTGGCACGTGGCTTAGCGCTTGGCTGGGCGCTCGGCTTGGCGTTTGGCTTCGCGCTTTTCTTGGCGCGTGGTCTGTAGCTTTTCTTGGCGTGTGGCTTGGCACTTGGCTTCGCGCTTTCTTTGCGCGTGGCTCTTTGTTTGGTTTGGCGCTTTCTTGGCGCTTGGCTTGGCTCTTGGCTTAGCGTTTGGCTTGGCACATGGCTTGGCGCACTCCTTAGCGAGTGGCTTGGCGCTTGGCTAGACGCTTGGCTTGACGCTTTCTTGGTGCGTGGCTTGGCGCTTGGCTGGGCGCTTGGCTTGGCGCTTGGCGTGGCGCTTTTCTTGGCGCGTGGCTTGGCGCTTGGCTAGACGCTTGGCTTGACGCTTTCTTGGTGCGTGGCTTGGCGCTTGGCTGGGCGTTTGTCTTAGCGCTTGGCTTAACGTTTTTCTTAGCGCGTGGTTTGTCGCTTGGTTTGGCGCATGGCTTGGCGCATGGCTTGGCGCTTTTCTTGGCGCGTGGCTTGGCGCTTGGCTTGGCGCATATCTTGGCGCATGGCTTAGCGCTTTACTTGGCGCGTGGCCTGTCGCTTGGCTTGGCGCATGGCGTGTTGCTTTTCTTGGCGCGTAACTTTGCGCTTGGCTTCGCGCTTTTCTTGGCGCGCGGCATGGCCCTTGGCTTGGCACTTGGCTTGGCGCTTGGCATGGTGCATAGCTTGACGTTCTCTTTAGATTGTGGCTTGGCGTTTGGCTAAACCCTTGGCTTGGCGCTTGGCTGGACGCTTGGTTTGGCGCTTGGCTTGGCGCTTGGCTTGGCGCTTGGCTTGGCGTGCATCTTGCCGCGTGGCTTGTTGCTTGGCTTCTAGCTTTTCTTGGCGCGTGGGTTGGCACTTGGCTTGGAACTTGGCTTAGCGCCTGTCCTGGCGCATAGCTTGACGCTCTCCTTAGCGTTTGGCTTGGCGCTTGGCTGGGCGCTTGGCTTGGCGCTCGGCTTGGCGCTTTTGTTGGCGCGTGGCTTGACGCTTGGTTTGGCGCTTCTCTTGGCGCGTAGCTTGGCACTTGGCTTGACGCTTAGCATGGCGCTTGGCTTGGCGCTTTTCTTGGCGCGTGGCCTGTCGCTTGGCTTGGCGCATGGCGTGGCGCTCTTCTTGGCGCGTGGCTTGGCGCTTGGCTTGGCGTTTGGTTTGGCGCTTGGCTTCGCGCTTTTCTTGGCGCGTGGATTGGCGCGTGGCTTGTCGCTTGGCTTGGTGTTCTCCTTGGCGCTTAGCTTGACGTTTGGTTTGGCGGTTGGCTTGGCGTTTTTCTTGGCGCGTGGCTTGCGCTTGGCTGGGCACTTGGCTTGGCAGTTGGCTTGGCGTGGCGCGTTTTTTGCCGCGTGGCTTGTTACTTGTCTTGGCGCTCTCCTTGGCGTTTGGCTTGGCGCTTGGCTTGGTGCTTGGCTTGGCGCGTGGCTTGTCCCTTGGCTTGGCGCTCTCCTTTACGTGTGGTTTGGCGCTTAGCTTGGAGCGTGGCTTGGCGCTTGGCTTGGCGCTTGGCTTGGCGCTTGGCTTGGCACATTTCTTGGCGCGTGGCTTGGCGCGTGGCTTGTCGCTTGGCTTGGCGCTCTCCTTGGCGCGTGGGTTGGCGCTTAGCTTGGCGCGTGGCTTGTCGCTTGGCTTGGCGCCCTCCTTGGCGCGTGGCTTAACGCTCTCCTTAGAGCGTGGCTTGGCGCTTGGCTTGGCGCTTGGCTTGGCGCTTTTCTTGGCGCGTGGCTTGGCGCGTAACTTGGCGCTTGGCTGGGCGCTTGGCTTAGCGCTTGGCTTGGCGCTTGGTTTGGCGCTTTTCTTAGCGCGTGGCTGGGCGCTTGGCTTAGCGCTTGGCTTGGCGCTTAGCTTGGCGCTTGGCTTGGCGCTTTTTTTAGCGCGTGGCTGGGCGCTTGGCTTGGCGCTTTTCTTGGCGCTTTCCTTGGCGCTTTTCGTGGCGCGTGGCTTGGCGCTTGGCTTGCCGGTTGGCTTGGCGCCCTTCTTGGCAAGTGGCTTAGCGCTTGGCTGGGCGCTCGGCTTGGCGTTTTGCTTGGCGCTTTTCTTGGCGCGTGGTCCGTAGCTTGGCTTGGCGCTTTTCTTGGCGTGTGGCTTGGCACTTGGCTTGGCGCTATCTTTGGGCGTGGCTCTTCGTTTGGCTTGGCTCTTTCTTGGCTCGTGGCTTATCGCTTGGCTTGGCTCTTGGCTTGGCGTTTGGGTTGGCACATGGCTTGGCGCACTCCTTAGCGAGTGGCTTGGCGCTTGGTTAGACACTTGGTTTGGCGCTTTCTTGGTGCGTGGCTTGGCGCTTGGCTAGACGCTTGGCTGGCTTGGCTTGGCTGGCTTGGGCTTGGCTTGGCTTGGCTTGGCTTGGCTTGGCTTGGCTTGGCTTGGCTTGGCTTGGCTTGGCCTCTTGCTTGGCTTGGCACATGGCTTGGCCACTTTAGCAGTGGCTTGCGCTTGCTAGACGCTTGGCTTGGGCGCTTGGCTTGGCGTGCTTGGCCTTGGCTGGGCGCTTGGCTTGGCGCTTGCTTGGCGCTTTTCTTGGCGCGTGGCCCGTCGCTTGGCTTGGCGCATGGCGTGGCGCTTTTCTTGGCGCGTGGCTTCGCGATTGGCTTCGCGTTTGGCTTAGCGCTTGGCTTGGCGTTTTTCTTAGCGCGTGGTTTGTCGCTTGGCTTGAAGCATGGTTTGGCGCTTTTCTTGGCGCGTGGCTTGGCGCTTGGCTTGGCGTTTGGCTTGGCGTTTGGCTTGGCGCTTTACTTGGCGCGTGGCCTGTCGCTTGGCTTGGCGCATGGCGTGGCGCTTTTCCTGGCGCGTGGCTTGGCGCTTGGCTTGGCGCTTGGCTTGGCGCATGGCTTAGCGCTTTTCTTGTAATGACCCGCCTTTATTAGGAATATTTTAATTAGCCTTATTGCCTCGGATATGCTCTAAGTCGGAGAATACGTTCAAATTGCTCGGATATAGCGTAGATCAATAAATAGCACTGGGTAAATATTCGAAATGAGATATACTGTTTTTAACTATATACATTGAAAAAAGAAATAATATTGCACACCACGCGTTACTGCCAAAGGGGGTAGTTGCATCAACAGGGGTTGCTCCTGGTCACCGGTGGGGCTGCTGCGCGGAGACGGAGCGGTCTGGTAGAATGCCCCGACCTAACGCAGGTTACGCCTCTGGGCGATGTCCCGGAGTGGGTCGTCCGCGCATCAGCTGCTTCGCGCGTCGACTTCGGAGCAAAGGTCGTCGGCCGCACGCACCAGGTGAGATTTGTTTACAATGGCTAGCTGCTGCGAACACTTCGGATTAGAAATGGTGTTTTAAGAACATACCTGCCGGCGTAAGAAGCTGCGGGAGTTCGCGCTCGGTGAGCCGAACTGGACCGGGGGCCGCCAGACGATTTGCCGGCTTTCGCGGCTCGAAACGATGCAGCGGTCGGACTCTCGGGAAATTCGCTGTTCAAGCGAATTTGCGGCTTCGACTGGATTGCGGCAGTGTGGAGATCTCTTTCGGAGGGCTTCAGGAATGCTCATAGGATGCTGGCGGTGACTCTCGCAGGCAGGTCACTTATCGCATAATCTCTGTACGCGTCCAGCCTGGCGGCGGCGGGCTGTTGATGACTTCCTGGTGCCTCACAATTCGGGCGAGTTAATACAGATGAAATATGTTAGTTACAAATTCCGGTTTTTCGGCCTTTAACTAACAGCGGTTCCGTTACACAGGATACGGGGAAAACTAATTAGTAGCCACGGTTTGGCCTTTAAATTAATGACGGTTCGGGAACGGGTTTGATAAGGATCTCCAGGTTATCGGGGTGTTGTTGCAGGCAGACAGTAACCATACCAAACCCGCAAGAACTTTTATTTAGGCGATTTCTCCCTTATTAAGACAGTAACCATACCAAAGCAAGGGAGTGATCGCTCCGGGTGGACCAGGAGGAGTTCGGGAGAGGACTCGGGAATAGAATCTGTCAAGGAGCTGTCGGGTGTTCCTTTTTATACTTTTCAGAGACTCCTGGTCGGTGCACGCGGCCTCCCCACTTAGATAGCGGGAAAAACACTCCTGCGCGCAAACGTGGCTGCCTGCTCATCGGCTACCGGCCCGTGCTATAGCTTCTTAGCGCGGTCTTAAGATGCAAACGTTTGATAAGCCGGCGAATTAAATTCCCAATACGTTTCAAGTATCTTCAGAATTTAGATTCACAAGCGAAACGTTACATTCTTAGCGCGTGGCTTGTTGCTTGGCTTGGCGCATGTCGTGGCGCTTTTCTTGGCGCGTGGCTTGTCGCTTGGCTTGGCGCTTTTCTTGGCGCGTAGTTTTACACTTGGCTTGACGTTTAGCATGGCGCTTGGCTTGGCGCATGGCTTGGCGCTCTCCTTGGCGCGTGGCTTAGAGCTTGGCTGAACGCTTGGCTTGGCGCTTGGTTTGGCACTTGGCTTGGCGCTTGGCTTTGCGCTATTCTTAGCGCGTGGTTTGGTGCTTGGCTTGGCGCTTGGCTTGGCGCTTGGCTTGGTGCTCTACTTGGCGCTTAGCTTGGCGTTTGGCTTGGCGCTTGTCTTGGCGTTTTTCTTGGCGCTTTTCTTGGCGCGAGGCTTGGCGCTTGGCTTGGCGCTTGGCTTCGCGCTTTTCTTGGCGCGTGGCTTGTCGCTTGGCTTCGCGCTTTTCTTGGCGAGTGGCTTGGCGCGTGGATTGGCGCTTGGCTTGGTGCTCTCCTTGGCGCTTAGCTTGGCGTTTGGCTTGGCGCTTGGCTTGGCGTTTTTCTTGGCGCTTCTCTTGGCGCGAGGCTTGGCGCTTGGCTTGGCGCTTGGCTTGGCGCTTGGCTTGGCGCTTGGCTTGGCGCTTGGCTTGGCGCTGTTCTTGGCGCGTGGCTTGGCGCTTGGCTGGGCACTTGGCTTGGCACTTGAATTGGCGTGGCGCTTTTTTGTCGTGTGGCTTGGCACTTGGCTTGCCGCTTGGCTTGGCGCTGGGCTTGGCGCTTGGCTTGGCGCTTTTCTTGGCGCTTTTTCTGGCGCGTGGCTTAGCGCTTGGCTTGGCGCTTGGCGTGGCGCCTGTCTTGGCGCATGGCTTGTCGCTTGGCTTAGCGCTCTCCTTGGCGCGTGGTTTGGCGTTTAGCTTGGAGCGTGGCTTAGCGTTTGGCTTGGCGCTTGGCTTGGCGCTTTTCTTGGCGCGTGGCTTGGCGCGTGGCTTGTCGCTTGGCTTGGCGCTCTCCTTGGCGGGTGGCTTGGCGCTTAGCATGGCGCGTGGCTTGGCGCTTGGCTTGGCGCTTGGTTTGGCGCTTTTTTTAGCGCGTGGCTGGGCGTTTGGCTTGTCGCTTGGCTTGGCGCTCTCCTTGGCGGGTGGCTTGGCGCTTAACTTGGCGCGTAACTTGGCGCTTGACGTGGCGCTTGGTTTGGCGCTTTTTTTAACGTGTGGCTTGGCGCTTGGCTTGGCGCTTGGTTTGGCGCTTTTTTTAGCGCGTGGCTGGGCGCTTGGCTTGGCGCTTGGCTTGGCTTGGCGCCAGGCTTGGCGCTTGGCTTGGCCCTTTTGTTCGCGCGTTGCTTGGCGCTTGGCTTAGCGCTTGGCTTGGGGCTTGGCTTGGCGTTTTTCTTGTCGCTTTTCTTTGCGCGTGGCTTAGCGCTTGGCTGTACGCTCGGCTTGGGGTCTGGCTTGGCGCTTTTCTTGGCGCGTGGTCTGTTGCTTGGCGTGGCGCCTTCCTTGGCGTGTGGCTTGGCACTTGGCTTGACGCTTAACTTGGCGCTTGGCTTGGCGCACGGCTTGGCGCTTGATTTGGCGCTTGGCTGGGGGTTTGGCTTGGCGCTTGGCTTGGCGAATGGCTTGTAGCTTCCCTTGGCGATTGGCTCTTTGCTTGGCTGGGCGCTTAGCTTGACGCTTGGCTTGGCGCTTTTCTTGGCGCGTAGCTTGTCGTTTGGCTTGGCGCTTTTCTTGGCGCGTGATCTGTTGCTTGGCTTGGCGTCTTTATTGGCGTGTGGCTTGGCACTTGGCTTGGCGCTTAACTTGGCGGTTGGCTTGGCGCACGGTTTGGCGCTTGACTTGGCGCTTGGCTGGGGGCTTGGCTTGGCGCTTGGCTGGGGGCTTGGCTTTTCGCTTGGCTTGGCGCTTGGGTTGGCGAATGGCTTGGCGCTTCCCTTGGCGAGTGGCTTTTTGCTTGGCCGGGCGCTTAGCTTGACGCTTGGCTTGGCGCTTTTCTTGGCGCGTGGCTTGTTGCTTGGCTTCGCGCTTTTCTTGGCGCGTGGCTTGGCGCTTGGCTGGACGCTTGGCATGGCGTTTTTCTTAGCGCGTGGTTTGGTGCTTGGCTTGCCGCTTGGCTTGGCGCTTGGCTTGGCGCTTTTCTTGGCGCTTTTCTTGGCGCGTAACTTGGCGCTTGGCTTGGCGTTTGGCTTGGCGCTTGCCTTTGCGCATGGCTTGGAGCTCTCCTTGGCGCTTGGCTTGTCGCTTGGCTTCGCGCTTTTCTTGGCGCGTGGCTAGGCACTTGGCTTGGCGCTTGGCATGGCGCATAACTTGACGTTCTCCTTGGCGCGTGGCTTGGCGCTTGGCTGGACGCTTGGCTTGGCGCTTGGCTTGGCGCTTGGCTTGGCGCTTGGCTTGGCGCTTGGCTTGGCGCTTTTCTTGGCGCGTGGCTTAGCGCGTGGCTTGGCGCTTGGAGCTTGGCTTTGCGCTTTCCTTAGCACGTAATTTGGCGCGTGGCTTGGCGTTTGGCTTAATGCTTTTCTTGGCGCTTTTCTTGGCGCGTAACTTGGCGCTTGGCTTCGCGCTTTTCTTGGCGCGCGGCTTGGCACTTGGCTTGGCTCTTGGCTTGGCGCTTGGCATGGTGCATAGCTTGACGTTCTCTTTGGCGCGTGGCTTGGCGTTTGGCTAAAAGCTTGGCTTGGCGCTTGGCTGGACGCTTGCCTTGGCGCTTGGCTTGGCGCTTGGCTTGGCGCTTGGCTTGGCGTGTTTCTTGGCGCGTCGCTTGGCGCTTTGCTGGGCACTTGGCTTGGCGCTTGGCTTGGCGCTTGGCTTGGCGCATGGCTTGGCGCTTTTCTTGGCGCGTGGCTTGTTGCTTGATTTCGCGCTTTTCTTGGCGCGTGGCTTGGCACTTGGTTTGGCACTTGGCTTAGCGCCTGTCCTAAAGCATAGCTTGACGCTCTCCTTGGCGCGTGGATTGGCGCTTGGTTGGACGCGTGGTTTGGCGCTTGGCTTGGCGAATGGCTTGGCGCTTGTCTTGGCGTATGTTTTTTCGCTCTCCTTAGCGTTTGGCTTGGCGCTTTTCCTGGCGCGTGGCTTAGCGCGTGGCTTGGCGCTTGGCTTTGCGCTTTTCTTATTCCGTAATTTAACGCGTGGCTTGGCGCTTGGCTTAATGCTTTTCTTGGCGCGTAACTTGACGCTTGGCTTCGCGCTTTTTTTGGCGCGCGGCTTGGCACTTGGCTGGACGCTTGGCATGGCGCTTTTCTTAGCGCGTGGTTTGGTGCTTGGCTTGCCGCTTGGCTTGGCGCTTGGCTTGGCGCTTTTCTTGGCGCTTTTCTTGGCGCGTAACTTGGCGCTTGGCTTGGCGCTTTCCTTTGCGCATGGCTTGGAGCTCTCCTTGGCGCGTGGCTTGTCGCTTGGCTTCGCGCTTTTCTTGGCGCGTGGCTAGGCACTTGGCTTGGCGCTTGGCTTGGCGCTTGGCATGGCGCATAACTTGACGTTCTCCTTGGCGCGTGGCTTGGCGCTTGGCTGGACGCTTGGCTTGGCGCTTGGCTTGGCGCTTGGCTTGGCGCTTGGCTTTGCGCTTTTCTTGGCGCGTGGTTTAGCGCGTGGCTTGGCGCTTGGCGCTTGGCTTTGCGCTTTTCTTAGCACGTAATTTGGCGCGTGGCTTGGCGTTTGGCTTAATGCTTTTCTTGGCGCTTTTCTTGGCACGTCACTTGGCGCTTGGCTTCGCGCTTTTCTTGGCGCGCGGCTTGGCACTTGGCTTGGCGCTTGGCTTGGCGCTTGGCATGGTGCATAGCTTGACGTTCTCCTTGGCGCGTGGCTTGGCGTTTGGCTAAAAGCTTGGCTTGGCGCTTGGCTGGACGCTTGGCTTGGCGCTTGGCTTGGCGCTTAGCTTGGCGCTTGGCTTGGCGTGTTTCTTGGCGCGTCGCTTGGCGCTTTGCTGGGCACTTGGCTTGGCGCTTGGCTTGGCGCTTGGCTTGGCGCATGGCTTGGCGCTTTTCTTGGCGCGTGGTTTGTTGCTTGACTTCGCGCTTTTCTTGGCGCGTGGCTTGGCACTTGGTTTGGCACTTGGCTTAGCGCCTGTCCTAAAGCATAGCTTGACGCTCTCCTTGGCGCGTGGATTGGCGCTTGGTTGGACGCGTGGTTTGGCGCTTGGCTTGGCGCCTGGCTTGGCGCTTGTCTTGGCGTATGTTTTTTCGCTCTCCTTAGCGTTTGGCTTGGCGCTTTTCCCGGCGCGTAATTTAGAGCGTGGCTTGGCGCTTGGCTTAATGCTTTTCTTGGCGCTTTTCTTGGCGCGTAACTTGGCGCTTGGCTTCGCGCTTTTCTTGGCACTTGGCTTCGCGCTTGGCTTGGCGCTTGGCATGGTGCATAGCTTGACGTTCTCCTTGGCGCGTGGCTTGGCGTTTGGTTAAACGCTTGGCTTGGCGCTTGGCTGGACGCTTGGCTTGGCGCTTGGCTTGGCGCTTGGCTTGGCGCATGGCTTGGCGCTCTCCTTGGCGCGTAGCTTAACGCTTGGCTGGGCGCTTGGCTTAGCGCCTCTCCTGGCGCATAGCTTGACGCTCTCCTTGGCGCGTGGATTGGCGCTTGGATGGATGCGTGGTTTGGCATTTGGCTTGGCGCTCGGCTTGGCGCTTTTCTTAACGCGTGGCTTGACGCTTGGTTTGACGCTTAGCATGGCGCTTGGCGTGGCGCTTTTCTTGGCGCGTGGCCTGTCGCTTGGCTTGACGCATGGCGTGGCGCTCTTCTTGGCGCGTGGCTTGGCGCTTGGCTTAATACTGCGTGTATGTACTGCTACTGCATTTAAAGTGTGTTTGTTGGCCATAGTCTGAGCGCGTGCTCTTCTCTTTTTTTTTTCTCTTTCCGCCTGCAGGGTTTGCTGGACAGTTTGAGTGCACTTAATTTTTGTTTCAATTTTTTGAGAAATGTTTGCAGGACTGGTGGGAGAACAGCTGGTTGCCTTTTGTGACCAAGCTAAACCAGTTCCTTTTGCCTACTAACATGTTTTGTTAAGGAATATGTTTTTTTTTAAATTATTTTTATTATTGCATTGTTATCATATTTATTTACATACATGTACAATACATATATATATATATATATATCTTTTTTTAGTTAAATAATTCAACAGTTGTTAGGCAATAAATGAATTTTTATTTATTATTTTTATTTTAATACTTTTCTTGGTGCTTTTCTTGGCGCGTAACTTGGCGCTTGGCTTCGCGCTTTTCTTGGCGCGCGGCTTGGCACTTGGCTTGGCGCGTTGCTTTGCTCTTGGCATGGTGCATAGCTTGACGTTCTCCTTGGCGCGTGGCTTGGCGTTTGGCTAAACCCTTGGCTTGGCGCTTGGCTGGACGCTTGGCTTCGCGCTTTTCTTGGCGCGTGGCTTGTTGCTTGGCTTCGCGCTTTTCTTGGCGCGTGGCTTGGCACTTGGTTTGGCACTTGGCTTAGCGCCTGTGCTGGCGCATAGCTTGACGCTCTCCTTGGCGCGTGGATTGGCGCTTGGATGGACGCGTGGTTTAGCATTTGGCTTGGCGCTCGGCTTGGCGCTTTTCTTGGCGCGTGGCTTGACGCTTTGTTTGGCGCTTTTCTTGGCGCGTAGCTTGGCACTTGGCTTGACGCTTAGCATGGCGCTTGGCTTGGCGCTTTTCTTGGCGCGTGGCCTGTCGCTTGGTTTGGCGCATGGCGTGGCGCTCTTCTTGGCGCGTGGCTTGGCACTTGGCTTGACGTTTGGTTTGGCGCTTTTCTTGGCGCGTAGCTTGGCACTTGGCTTGACGCTTAGCATGGCGCTTGGCTTGGCGCTTTTCTTGGCGCGTGGCCTGTCGCTTGGTTTGGCGCATGGCGTGGCGCTCTTCTTGGCGCGTGGCTTGGCGCGTGGGTTGTCGCTTGGCTTGGCGCTCTCCTTGGCGCTTAGCTTGGCGCTTGGCTTAGCGCTTGGCTTGGCGCTTTTCTTGGTGTTTTTTTTGGCGCGTAACATGGAGCTTGGCTTGTCGCTTGGCTTGGCGCTCTCTTTGCCGCTTAGCTCGGCGCTTGGCTTAGCGCTTGGCTTGAAGCTTTTCTTGGTGTTTTTCTTGGCGCGTAACATGGAGCTTGGGGTTGGCGCTTGGCTTGGCGTGTGGCTTGGCGCTTAGCTTGGCGCGTGGCTTGTCGCTTGGCTTGGCGCTCTTCTTGGCGCTTAGCTCGGCGCTTGGCTTAGCGCTTGGCTTGGCGCTTTTCTTGGTGTTTTTCTTGGCGCGTAACATGGAGCTTGGCTTGGCGCTTGGCTTGGCGCTTGGTTTGGGGCTTGGCTTGGCGCTTGGCTTTGCGCTGTTCTTAGCGCGTGGTTTAGTGCTTGGCTTGCCGCTTGCCTGGCGCTTGGTTTGGCGCTTTTCTTTGCGCTTTTCTTGGCGTGTAACTTGGTGTTTAACTTGGCGTTTGGCTTAGCGCTTGGTTTGGCGCATGACTTGGGGCTCTCCTTGGCGCGTGGTTTGGCGCTTGGCTTGGCGCTTGAGTTGGCGCTTGGCTTGGCGCTTTTCTTGGCGCGTGACTTGCCGCGTGGCGTAACGCTTGGCTTTGCACTTTTCTTAGCGCGTGGTTTGGCGCGTGGCTTAGCGCTTGGCTGGGCGCTTGGCTTGGAGCTTGGCCTGGCGCATAGCTTGACGCTCTCTTTGGCGCCTGGCTTGGCGCTTGGGTGGACGCTTGGTTTGGCGCTTGGCTTAGTGCTTGGCTTGGCGCTTGACTTGGCGCTTGGCTTGGCGCTTGGCTTAACGTTTTTCTTGGCGCGTGGCTGGGCGCTTGGCTGGGCGCTTGGCTTGGCGCTTGGCTTGGCGCATGGCTTGGCGCTCTCCTTAACGCGTGGCTTAGCGCTTGGCTGGGCGCTTGGCTTAACGCCCTTCTTGGCGCGTGGCTTGTCGCTTGGCTTCGCGCTTTACTTGGCGCGTAGCTTGGCACTTGGCTTGGCGCTTGGCTGGGCGTTTGGCTTGGCGCTTGGTTTGGCGCTTGGCTTAGCGCATGGCTTGGCGCCCTCCTTGGCGCGTAACTTGGCGCTTGGCTAGGCGCTTGACCTGGTGCATAGCTTGACGCTCCCCTTGGCGCGTGGCTTGGCGCTTGGCTGGGCACTTGGCTTGGCACTTGGCTTGGCGTTTAACTTGGCGCTCGGCTTGGCGTTTTTCTTGGCGCGTGGTTTGGCACTTGGCTTGCCGCTTGGCTTGGCGCTTGGCTTGGCGCTTTTCTTGGCGATTTACTTGATGCGTAGCTTGGCGCTTGGCTTGGCGCTTGGCTTGGCGCTGTTCTTGGCGCGTGGCTTGGCGCTTGGCTGGGCACTTGGCTTGGCACTTGGCTTGGCGTTTAACTTGGCGCTCGGCTTGGCGCTTTTCTTGGCGCGTGGTTTGGCACTTGGCTTGCCGCTTGGCTTGGCGCTTGGCTTGGCGCTTTTCTTGGCGATTTTTTTGGCGCGTAGTTTGGCGCTTGGCTGGCGCTTGGCTTGGCGCTTTTCTTTTCGATATTCTTGGCGCGTGGCTTGGCGCTTGGCCGGACGCGTGGTTTGGTGCTTGGCTTGGCGCTTGGCTTGGCGCTTGGCTTGGCGCTTTTCTTGGCGATTTTCTTGGCGCTTGGTTTGGCGCTTGGCCTGGCGCAAAGCTTGACGCTCTCCATGGCGCGTATCTTCGCGCAAGGCTGGACGCTTGGCTTGGCGCTTGGCTTGGCGCTTGGCTTGGCGTTTGGCTTGGCGCGTGGCTTGGCGCTTGGCTTTGCGCTTTTCTTAGCGCGTGGTTTGGCGCGCGGCTTGGCGCTTGCCAGGGCGCTTGGCTTGGCGCTTGGCTGGGCGCTTGGCTTGGCGCTTGGCTTGGCGAATGGCTTGACGCTCTCCTTGGCGCGTGGCTTGGCGCGTGGCTTGGCGCTTGGCTTTGCGCTTTTCTTAGCGCGTGGTTTGGCGCGCGGCTTGGCGCTTGCCAGGGCGCTTGGCTTGGCGCTTGGCTGGACGCTTGGCTTGGCGCTTGGCTTGGCGCTTGGCTTGGCGAATGGCTTGCCGCTCTCCTTGGCGCTTGGCGTGGCGCTTTTCTTGGTGCGTGGCTTGTCGCTTGGCTTCGCGCTTTTCTTGGCGCGTGGTTTGGTGCTTGGCTTGCCGCTTGGCTGGGCGCTTGGCTTGGCGCTTGGCTTGGCGCTTTTCTTGGCGTGTGGCTTGGCGCTTGGCTTAGCACTTTTCTTAGCGCGTGGTTTAGTGCTTGGCTTGCCGTTTGGCTTGGCGCTTGGCTTGGCGCTTTTCTTGGCGTTTTTCTTGGCGCGTAACATGGAGCTTGGCTTGTCGCTTGGCTTGGCGCTCTCTTTGCCGCTTAGCTCGGCGCTTGGCTTAGCGCTTGGCTTGGCGCTTGGCTTGGCGCTTTTCTTGGCGTGTGGCTTGGCGCTTGGCTTAGCACTTTTCTTAGCGCGTGGTTTAGTGCTTGGCTTGCCGTTTGGCTTGGCGCTTGGCTTGGCGCTTTTCTTGGCGTTTTTCTTGGCGCGTAACTTGGCGCTTGGCTTAACGTTTGGCTTGGCGCTTGGCTTGGCGCTTGGCTTGGCGTTTTTCTTGGCGCTTTTCTTTGCGTTTGGCTTGACGCTTGGGTTGGCGCTTGGCTTGGCGGTTGGCTTGGCGCTTGGCTTGGCGCTTGGCTTGGCGCTTGGCTTGGCGCTTGGCTTGGCGCTTTTCTTGGCGCGTGGCTTAGCGCGTGGCTTGGCGCTTGGCTTTGCGCTTTTCTTTGCCCGTAATTTGGCGCGTGGCTTGGCGTTTGGCTTAATGCTTTTCTTGGCGCTTTTCTTAGCGCGTAACTTGGCGCTTGGCTTCGCGCTTTTCTTGGCCCGCGGCTTGGCACTTGGTTTGGCGCTTGGCTTGGCGCTTGGCATGGTGCATAGCTAGACGTTCTCCTTGGCGCGTGGTTTGGCGTTTGGCTAAAAGCTTGACTTGGCGCTTGGCTGGGCGTTTGGCTTGGCGCTTGGCTTGGCGCTTGGCTTGGCGCTTGGCTTGGCGTGTTTCTTGGAGCTTGGCTTGGCGCTTGGCTTGGCGCTTTTCTTAGCGCGTGGCTTAGCGCGTGGCTTGGCGCTTGGCTTTGCGCTTTTCTTAGCCCGTAATTTGGCGCGTGGCTTGGCGTTTGGCTAAAAGCTCGGCTTGGCGCTTGGCTGGGCGCTTGGCTTGGCGCTTGGCTTCGCGCTTTTCTTGGCCCGTGGCTTGGCACTTGGCTTGGCGCTTGGCTTGGCGCCTGGCATGGTGCATAGCTAGACGTTCTCCTTGGCGCGTGGCTAGGCGTTTGGCTAAAAGCTTGGCTTGGCGCTTGGCTGGGAGCTTGGCTTGGCGCTTGGCTTGGCGCTTGGCTTGGCGCATGGCTTGGTGCTCTCCTTGGCGCGTAGCTTATTGCTTGGCTGGGCGCTTGGCTTGGCGCTTTTCTTCGCGCGTGGCTTGTAGCTTGGCTTCGCGCTTTTCTTAGCGCGTGGCTTGGCACTTGGTTTGGCACTTGGCTTAGCGCCTGTCCTGGCGCATAGCTTGACGCTTTCTTTGGCGCGTAGATTGGCGCTTGGATAGACGCGTGGTTTGGCGCTTGACTTGGCGCCTGGCTTGGCGCTTGTCTTGGCGCATGTCTTTTCGCTCTCCTTAGCGTTTGGCTTGGCGCTTTTCCTGGCGCGTTGCTTAGCGCGTGGCTTGGCGCTTGGCTTAATGCTTTTCTTAACGCTTCTCTTGGCGCGTAACTTGGCGCTTGGCTTTGCGCTTTTCTTGGCGTGCGGCTTGGCACTTGGCTTGGCGCTTGGCTTGGCGCTTGGCATGGCGCATAGCTTGACGTTCTCCTTGGCGCTTGGCTTGGCGTTTGGCTAAACGCTTGGATTGGCGCTTGGCTGGATGCTTGGCTTGGCGCTTGGCTTGGCGCTTGGCATGGGGCTTGGCTTGGCGTGTTTCTTGGCGCGTCGCTTGGCGCTTGGCTGGGCGCTTGGCTTGGCGCTTGGCTTGGCGCTTGGCTTGGCGCATGGCTTGGCGTTCTCCTTGGCGCGTAGCTTAACGCTTTGCTGGGCGCTTGGCTTGGCGCCTGGCTTGGCGCGTGGCTTGTTGCTTGGCTTCGCGCTTTTCTTGGCGCGTGGCTTGGCACTTGGTTTGGCACTTGGCTTACCGCCTGTCCTGGCGCATAGCTTGACGCTCTCCTTGGCGCGTGGATTGGCGCTTGGATGGACGCGTGGTTTGGCGCTTGGCTTGGCGCTCGGCTTGGCGCTTTTCTTGGCGCGTGGCTTGACGCTTGGTTTGGCGCTTTTCTTGGCGCGTAGGTTGGCACTTGGCTTGACGCTTAGCATGGCGCGTGGCTTGGCGCGTGGCTTGTCGCTTGGCTTGGCGCTCACTTTGGCGCGTGGCTTGGCGCTTATTTTGGCGCGTGGCTTGGCGCTCGGCTTGGCGCATTTCTTAGCGCGTGGCTTGGCGCGTGGCTTGTCGCTTGGCTTGGTGTTCTCCTTGGCGCATAGCTTGGCGTTTGGCTTGGCGGTTGGCTTGGCGTTTTTCTTGGCACGTGGCTTGGCGCTTGGCTTTTTCGCTTGGCTTGGCGCTTGGCTTGGCGCTTGGCTGGGCACTTGGCTGGGCAGTTGGCTTGGCGTGGCGCTTTTCTTGGCGTGTGGCTTGGCACTTGGCTTGCCGCTTGGCTTGGCGCTTGGCTTGGCGCTTTTTTTGGCGCTTTTTCTGGCGCGTGGCTTAGCGCTTGGCTTGGCGCTTTGCTTGGCGCCTGTCGTGGCGCATGGCTTGGCGCTTTCCTTGGCGTTTGGCTTGGCGCTTGGCTTGGCGCTTGGCTTGGCACGTGGCTTGTCGCTTAGCTTGGCGCTATCCTTGGCGCGTGGTTTGGCGCTTAGCTTGGAGCGTGGCTAGGCGCTTGGCTTGGCGCATTTCTTGGCGCGTGGCTTGGCGCGTGGCTTGTCGCTTGGCTTGGCGCTCTCCTTTGCGCGTGGCTTGGCGCTAAGCTTGGCGCGTGGCTTGTCGCTTGGCTTAACGCCCTCCTTGGCGCGTAGATTAACGCTCTACATGGAGCGTGGCTTGACCGTTGGCTTGGCGCTTGGCTTGGCGCATGGCTTGGCGCTCTCCTTGGCGCGTGGCTTAGTGCTTGGCTGGGCGCTTGGCTTGGCGCTCTTCTTGGTGCGTGGCTTGTCGCTTGGCTTCGCGCTTTTCTTGGCGCGTGGCTTGGCACTTGGCTGGACGCTTGGCTTGGCGCTGGCTTGGCGCTTGGTTGGGCACTTGGCTTGGCAGTTGGCTTGGCGTGGCGCTTTTCTTGGCGCGTGGCTTGGCACTTGGCCTGCCGCTTGGCTTGGCGCTTTTTTTGGCGCTTTTTCTGGCGCGTGGCTTAGCGCTTGGCTTGGCCGTTGGCTTGGCGCTTGGCTTGGCGCTTGGCTTGGCGCATGGCTTGGCGTTCTCCTTGGCGCGTGGCTTAGCGCTTGGCTGGGCGCTTGGCTTGGCGATTGGCTTGGCGCTTGGCTTGGTGCTTGGCTTGGCGCTTGGCTTGGCGCTGGCTTGGCGCTTGGCTTGGTGCTTGGCTTGGCGCTTTTTGTGGCGCGTGGCTTTGCGCGTGGTTTGGCGCTTGGCTTGGCGATTGGCATGGCGCTCTTCTTGGCGCGTGGCTTGTCGCTTGGCTGGACGCTTGGCTTGGCGCTTGGCTTGGCGCTGGCTTGGCGTTTGGCTTGGTGCTTGGCTTGGCGCTTTTTGTGGCGCGTGGCTTTGCGCGTGGTTTGGCGCGTGGCTTGGCGCTTGGCTGGACGCTTGGCTTGGCGCTTGGCTTGGCGCTGGCTTGGCGCTTGGCTGGACGCTTGGCTTGGCGCTTGGCTTGGCGCTGGCTTGGCGCTTGGCTTGGTGCTTGGCTTGGTGCTCTCCTTGGCGCGTGGCTTAGTGCTTGGCTGGGCGCTTGGCTTGGCGCTCTTCTTGGTGCGTGGCTTGTCGCTTGGCTTCGCGCGGGTCCCGAGTGGTGTAGCTTGAACAAGCGTCCACGTTCGATCAGCAGAGTTAAGCAACGCTGTCTCTGGTCAGAACTTGGATGGGAGTTCCACGGCTGCATCTCTCGGCGCCTCGTGGTACGGCTATCACGGAAAAAAGTTGGTCCCGGCGGTCATACAACATCATGACAGTCGTTAGTGGGGTTGGAAGTCCTCATAACTGCACAGCGACGCCTGTAATTGGCCTAACGGCTGTTGGCTGAGTGCAAATTAAATTAAATTAAAATTTTCTTGGCGCGTGGCTTGGCCGTTAATTTGGCGCTTGGCTTGGCGCTTGGCTTGGCGCATGGCTTGGCGCTCTCCTTGGCGCGTGGCTTAGTGCTTGGCTGGGCGCTTGGCTTGGCGCTCTTCTTGGTGCGTGGCTTGTCGCTTGGCTTCGCGCTTTTCTTGGCGCGTGGCTTGGCACTTGGCTGGACGCTTGGCTTGGCGCTGGCTTGGCGCTTGGCTTGGTGCTTAGCTTGGCGCTTTTTGTGGCGCGTGGCTTAGCGTGGTTTGGCGCTTGGCTTGGCGCTTTTTTTAGGGCGTGGTTTGGCGCGTGGCTTGGCGCTTGGCTGGACGCTTGGGTTGGCGCTTGGCTTGGCGCTGGCTTGGCGCTTGGCTGGACGCTTGGCTTTGTGTTTGGCTTGGTGCTTTTCTTGGCGCGTGGCTTGGCGCTTAGCTTGTCGCTTAGCTTGGCGTGTGGCTTGGCGCTTAGCTTGGCGCGTGGTTTGTCGCTTGGCTTGGCGCTCTCCTTGGCGCTTAGCTTGGCGCTTGGCTTAGCGCTTGGCTTAGCGCTTTTTTTGGTGTTTTTCTTGGCGCGTAACATGGAGCTTGGCTTGGCGCTTGGCTCCTCGCTTGGCTTGGCGCTTGGCTTGGCGCTTGGCTTGGCGCTTTTTTTGGCGCGTGGCTTGGCGCGTGGCTTGTCGCTTGGCATGGCGCCCTCCTTGGCGCGTGGCTTGGCGCTTGGCTTGGCGTTTGGCTTGGAGCTTTGCTTGGCTCTTTTCTTGGCGCGTGGCCTGTCGCTTGGCTTGGAGCATGGCGTGGCGCTTTTCTTGAATCGTGGCTTGGCGCTTGGCTTGGCGCATAGCGTGGCGCTTTTTTTGGCGCGTGGCTTGGCGCTTGGCTTGGCGTTTGGCTTGGCGCTTGGCTTGGCGCTCTCCTTGGCGCGTGGCTTGGCGCGTGGCTTGTCGCTTGGCTTGGCGCTCTCCTTGGTGCATGGGGTGGCGCTTTTCTTGGCGCATGGCTTGGCACTTGGCCTGGTGCTTGGCTTGACGTTTGGCTTGGCGCATGCCTTGGCGCTTTCCTTGGCGCGTGGCTTGGAGCTTGGTTGGGCGTTTGGCTTGGCGCTTTTCTTAACGTGTGGTTGGCGCGTAGCTTGGCACTTGGCTTGACGCTTAGAATGGCGCTTGGCTTGCCGCTTGGCTTGGCGCTCTCCTTGGCTCGTGGCTTGGCGCTTGGCTTGGCGCTTTTTTTGGCGCTTGGCTTGGCGCTTAGCTTTGCGCGTGGATTGGCGCTTGGCTTGGCGCTTTTCTTGGCGCGTAGCCTGACGCGTGGCTTGTCGCTTGGCTTGGCGCTCTCTTTGGCGCCTGGCTTGGCGCTTGGCTTGGCGCATGGATTGGCGCTTGGCTTCGCGCACTCCTTGGCGCGTGGATTGGCGCTTGGATGGACGCGTGGTTTGGCGCTTGGCTTGGCGCTCGGCTTGGCGCTTTTCTTGGCGCGTGGCTTGACGCTTGGATTGGCGCTTTTCTTGGCGCGTAGCTTGGCACTGGGCTTGACGCTTAGCATGGCGCTTGGCTTGGCGCTTATCTTGGCGTTTGGCTTGGCGATTGGCTTGGCGCTGTTCTTGGCGCGTGGCTTGGCGCTTGGTTGGGCACTTGGCTTAGCAGTTGGCTTGGCGTGGCGCTTTTCTTGGCGCGTGGCTTGGCACTTGGCTTTTTCGCTTGGCTTGGCGCTTGGCTTGGCGCTGTTCTTGGCGCGTGGCTTGGCGCTTGGTTGGGCACTTGGCTTGGCAGATGGCTTGGCGTGGCGCTTTTCTTGGCGCGCGGCTTGGCACTTGGCCTGCCGCTTGGCTTGGCGCTTTTTTTGGCGCTTTTTCTGGCGCGTGGCTTAGCGCTTGGCTTGGCCGTTGGCTTGGCGCTTGGCTTGGCGCTTGGCTTGGCGCATGGCTTGGCGCTCTCCTTGGCGCGTGGCTTAGCGCTTGGCTGGGCGCTTGGCTTGGCGATTGGCTTGGCGCTTGGCTTGGTGCTTGGCTTGGCGCTTGGCTTGGCGCTGGCTTGGCGCTTGGCTTGGTGCTTGGCTTGGCGCTTTTTCTGGCGCGTGGCTTTGCGCGTGGTTTGGCGCTTGGCTTGGCGATTGGCATGGCGCTCTTCTTGGCGCGTGGCTTGTCGCTTGGCTGGACGCTTGGCTTGGCGCTTGGCTTGGCGCTGGCTTGGCGTTTGGCTTGGTGCTTGGCTTGGCGCTTTTTGTGGCGCGTGGCTTTGCGCGTGGTTTGGCGCGTGGCTTGGCGCTTGGCTGGACGCTTGGCTTGGCGCTTGGCTTGGCGCTGGCTTGGCGCTTGGCTGGACGCTTGGCTTGGCGCTTGGCTTGGCGCTGGCTTGGCGCTTGGCTTGGTGCTTGGCTTGGTGCTTTTCTTGGCGCGTGGCTGGGCGCTTGGCTTGTCGCTTGGCTTGGCGTGTGGCTTGGCGCTTAGCTTGGCGTGTGGCTTGTCGCTTGGCTTGGCGCTCTCCTTGGCGCTTACCTTGGCGCTTTTCTTAGCGTTTGGCTTGGCGCTTTTCTTGGTGTTTTTCTTGGCGCGTAACATGGAGCTTGGCTTGGCGCTTGGCTTGGCGCTGGCTTGGCGCTTTTTTTGGCGCTTGGATTGTCGCTTAGCTTGGCGCTCTCCTTGGCGCTTAGCTCGGCGCTTGGCTTAGCGCTTGGCTTGGAGCTTTTCTTGGTGTTTTTCTTGGCGCGTAACATGGAGCTTGGCTTGGCGCTTGGCTTGGCGTGTGGCTTGGCGCTTAGCTTGGCGCTTGGCTTGTCGCTTGGCTTGGCGCTCTCCTTGGCGCTTAGCTCGCCGCTTGGCTTAGCGCTTGGCTTGGCGCTTTTCATTGTGTCTTTCGTGGCGCGTAACATGGAGCTTGGCTTGGCGCTTGGCTTGGCTCTTGGTTTGGCGCTTGGCTTGGCGCTGGGCTTTGCGCTGTTCTTAGCGCGTGGTTTGGTGCTTGGCTTGCAGCTTAGCCTGGCGCTTGGCTTGGCGCTTTTCTTTGCGCTTTTCTTGGCGTGTAACTTGGTGCTTAACTTGGCGTTTGGCTTGGCGCTTGGTTTGGCGCATGACTTGGCGCTCTCCTTGGAGCGTGGCTTGGCGCTTGGCTTGGCGCTTGGCTTGGCGCTTGGCTTGGCGCTTTTCTTGGCGCGTGACTTGCCGCGTGGCTTAACGCTTGGCTTTGCACTTTTCTTAGCGAGTGGTTTGGCGCGTGGCTTGGCGCTTGGCTGTGCGCTTGGCTTGGCGCTTGTCCTGGCGCATAGCTTGACGCTCTCTTTGGCGCGTGGCTTGGCACTTGGGCGGACGCGTGGTTTGGCGCTTGGCTTAGTGCTTGGCTTGGCGCTTGACTTGGCGCTTGGCTTGGCGCTTGGGTTAACGTTTTTCTTGGCGCGCGGTTTGGCGCGTGGCTTGGCGTTTGGCTTTGCTCTTTTTTTAGCGCGTGGTTTGGCGCGTGGCTTGGCGCTTGGCTGGGCGCTTGGCTTGGCGCTTGGCTTGGCGCTTGGCTTGGCGCTTGGCTTGGCGCTTGGCTTGGCGCATGGATTGGCGCTCTCCTTGGCGCGTGGCATAGCGCTTGGCTCGGCGCCTGGCTTAACGCCCTTCTTGGCGCGTGTCTTGTCGCTTGGCTTTGCGCTTTACTTGGCGCGTAGCTTGGCACTTGGCTTGGCGCTTGGCTGGGCGTTTGGCTTGGCGCTTGGCTTGGCGCTTGGCTTGGCGCATGGCTTGGCGCCCTCTTTGGCGCGTGGCTTGGCGCTTGGCTAGGCGCTTGGCTTGGCGTTTGGTTTGGCGCTTTTCTTGGCGGGTGGCTTGACACTTGGGTTGGCGCTTGGCTTGGCGCTTGGCCTGGCGCATAGCTTGACGCTCTCCTTGGCGCGTGGCTTGGCGCTTGGCCGGACGCGTGGTTTGGTGCTTGGCTTGGCGCTTGGCTTGGCGCCTGGCTTGGCGCTTGGCTTGGCGCTGTTCTTGGCGCGTGGCTTGGCGCTTGGCTGGGCACTTGGCTTGGCACTTGGCTTTGCGTTTAACTTGGCGCTCGGCTTGGCGCTTTTCTTGGCTCGTGGTTTGGCACTTGGCTTGCCGCTTGGCTTGGCGCTTGGCTTGGCGCTTTTCTTGGCGATTTTCTTGGCGCGTGGCTTGGCGCTTGGCTTGGCGCTTGGCTTGGCGCTTGGCTTGGCGCTTTTCTTTTAGATTTTCTTGGCGCGTGGCTCGTCGCTTGGCTGGGCACTTGGCTTGGCGCCTGGCTTGGCGCTTGGCTTGGCGCTCGGCTTGGTGCTTTTCTTTTCGATTTTCTTGGCGCGTGGCTCGTCGCTTGGCTTGGCGCTTGGCTTGGCGCCTGGCTTGGCGCTTGGCTTGGCGCTGTTCTTGGCGCGTGGCTTGGCGCTTGGCTGGGCACTTGGCTTGGCACTTGGCTTTGAGTTTAACTTGGCGCTCGGCTTGGCGCTTTTCTTGGCGCGTGGTTTGGCACTTGGCTTGCCGCTTGGCTTGGCGCTTGGCTTGGCGCTTTTCTTGGCGATTTTCTTGGCGCGTGGCTTGGCGCTTGGCTGGGCACTTGGCTTGGCACTTGGCCTTGCGTTTAACTTGGCGCTCGGCTTGGGGCTTTTCTTGGCGCGTGGTTTGGCACTTGGCTTGCCGCTTGGCTTGGCGCTTGGCTTGGCGCTTTTCTTGGCAATTTTCTTGGCGCGTGGCTTGGCACTTGGCTTCGCGCTTGGCTTGGCGCTTGGCCTGGCGCATAGCTTGACGCTCTCCATGGCGCGTGGCTTAGCGCATGGCTGGACGCTTGGCTTGGCGCTTGGCTTGGCACTTGGCTTCGCGTTTGGCTTGGCGCTTGGCTTGGCGCTTGGCTTGGCGCTTTTTTTGGCGCTTGGCTTTGCGCTTTTCCTATCGCGTGGTTTGGCGAGTGGCTTGGCGCTTGGCTGGGCGCTTGGCTTGGCGCTTGGCTGGTCGCTTGGCTGGGCGCTTGGCTTGGCGCTTGCTTGGACGCTTGACTTCGCGCTTGGCTTGGCGCATGGATTGGCGCTCTCCTTGGCGCGTGGCTTAGCGCTTGGCTAGGCGCTTGGCTTGGCGCTTGGCTTGGCGCCCTTGTTGGCGCGTGGCTTGTCGCTTAGCTTGGCGCTTGGCTTGGCGCATGGATTGGCGCTCTCCTTGGCGCGTGGCTTAGCGCTTGGCTGGACGCTTGGTTTGGCGCTTGGCTTGGCGCTGGCTTGGCGCTTGGCTTGGTGCTTGGCTTGGCGCTTTTTTTTGCGCGTGGCTTGGCGCGTGGCTTGGCGCTTCTCTTGGCGCTTTCTTTGGCGCGTGGCTTGGCGCGTGGCTTGGCGCTTGGCTTGGCGCTTGGCTTGGCGCTTGGCTTGGCGCTTAGCTGGGCGCTTGGTTTGGCGCTTGGCTTAGTGCCTTTCTTGGCGCGTGGCTTGTCGCTTGGCTTTGCATTTGTCTTGGCGCGTGGCTTGGCACTTGGCTTGGCGCGTGGTTTGGCGATAGGTGGGGCGTTTGGCTTGGCGCTTGTCTCGGCGCTTGGCTTGGTGCTTTTCTTAACGTGTAGTTGGCGCGTAGCTTGGCACTTGGCCTGACGCTTAGAATAGCGCTTTTATTGGCGAGTGGCTTGTCGCTTTGCTTGGCGCATAGCTTGACGCTTTCCATGGCGCGTGGCTTGGCGCATGGCTGGACGCTTGGCTTGGCGCTTGGCTTGGCACTTGGCTTGGCGTTTGGCTTGGTGCTTGGCTTGGCGCTTGGCTTGGCGCCTTTTTTGGCGCGTGGCTTGGCGCGTGGCTTGGCGCTTGGCTTTGCGCTTTTCTTAGCACGTGGTTTGGCACGTGGCTTGGCGCTTGGCTGGGCGCTTGGTTTGGCGCTTGGCTTGGCGCTTTTCTTGGTGCGTGGCTTGGCGCATGGCTGGACGCTTGGCTTGGCGCTTGGCTTGGCACTTGGCTTGGCGTTTGGCTTGGTGCTTGGCTTGGCGCTTGGCTTGGCGCCTTTTTTGGCGCGTGGCTTGGCGCGTGGCTTGGCGCTTGGCTTTGCGCTTTTCTTAGCACGTGGTTTGGCGCGTGGCTTGGCGCTTGGCTGGGCGCTTGACTTGGCGCCTGGCTTGGCGCGTGGCTTGGCGCTTGGCTTGGCGCTTGGCTTGGCGCCCTTGTTGGCGCGTGGCTTGTCGCTTAGCTTGGCGCTTGGCTTGGCGCATGAATTGGCGCTCTCCTTGACGCGTGGCTTGGCGCTTGGCTGGGCGCTTGACTTGGCGCCTGGCTTGGCGCGTGGCTTGGCGCTTGGCTTGGCGCTTGGCTTGGCGCCCTTGTTGGCGCGTGGCTTGTCGCTTAGCTTGGCGCTTGGCTTGGCGCATGAATTGGCGCTCTCCTTGGCGCGTGACTTGGCGCGTGTCTTAACGCTTGGCTTTGCACTTTTTTTTAGCGAGTGGTTTGGCGCGTGGCTTGGCGCTTGGCCTGGCGCATTGCTTGACGCTCTCCTTGGCGCGTGGCTTGGCGCTTGGGTAGTCGCTTGGCTTGGCGCTTGGCTTGGCGCTTGGCTTGGCGCTTAGCTTTTCTCTCGGCTTAACGTTTTTTTTGGCGCCTGGCTTGGCGCGTGGCTTGGCGCTTTGCTTTGCGCTTTTCTTAGCGCGTGGTTTGGCGCGTGGTTTAGCGCTTGGCTAGGCGCTTGGCTTGGCGCTTGGCTTGGCGCCTTTGTTGGCGCGTGGCTTGTCGCTTTGCGTGGCGCTTGGCTTGGCGCATGGATTGGCGCTCTCCTTGGCGCGTGGATTAGCGCTTGGCTGGACGCTTGGTTTGGCGCTTGGCTTGGCGCTGGATTGGCGCTTGGCTTGGTGCTTGGCTTGGCGCTTTTTTTTGCGCGTGGCTTGGCGCGTTGCTTGGCGCGTGGCTTGTCTCTTAGCTTGGCGCTTGGCTTGGCGCATGGATTGGCGCTCTCCTTGGCGCGTGGCTTGGCGCTTAGCTGGGCGCTTGGCTTGGCGCTTGGCTTGGCGCTTGGCTTGGCGCTTAGCTTGTCGCATGGCTTTGCGCTCCCCTTGGCCCGTGGCTTGGCGCTCATCTGGGCGCTTGGTTTGGCGCTTGGCTTGGTGCCTTTCTTGGCGCGTGGCTTGTCGCTTGGCTTTGCGTTTGTCTTGGCGCGTGGCTTGGCACTTGGCTTGGCGCGTGGCTTGGCGCTAGGTGGGGCGTTTGGCTTGGCGCTTGTCTCGGCGCTTGGCTTGGTGCTTTTCTTAACGTGTAGTTGGCGCGTAGCTTGGCACTTGGCCTGACGCTTAGAATAGCGCTTTTATTGGCGCGTGGCTTGTCGCTTCTCTTGGCGCATGGCGTGGCGTTTTTCTTGGCGCGTGGGTTGGCGCTTGGCTTAGCGTTTTTCTAGGCGCGTGGTTTGGCGCGTGGTTTGTCGCTTGGCTTGGCGCTCTCCTTGGCGCGTGGCTTGGCGCTTAGATTGGCGCGTGGCTTGTTGCTTGGCTTGGCGCTTTCCTTGGCGCTTAGTTTGACGCTTGGCTTGGCGCCTGGCTTGGCGCTTTTCTTGGCACGTGGCTTGGCGTTTGGCTTGGCGTTTGGCTTGGCGCTTGGCTGGGCGCTGTTCTTAGCGCGTGGCTTGGCGCATGGCTGGACTCTTGGCTTGGCGCTTGGCTTGGCACTTGGCTTGGCGCTTGGCTTTGCGTTTTTCTTAGCGCGTGGTTTAGTGCTTGGCTTGCCGCTTGGCCTGGCGCTTAGTTTGGCGCTTTTCTTGGCGCTTTTCTTGGAGCGTAACTTGGCGCTTGGCTTGGCGTTTGGCTTGGCGCTTGACTTGGCGCATGGCTTGGCGCTTGGCTGGACGCTTCACTTGGCGCTTCCTTTGCGCTTGCCTTTGCGGTTTTCTTAGCGCGTGGTTTGGTGCTTGGCTTGCCGCTTGGCTTGGCGCATGGCTTGGCGCTCTCCTTGGCGCGTGGCTTAACGCTTGGCTGGACACTTGCCTTGGCGCTTGGCTTGGCGCTTGGCTTGGCGCTTGGCTTCGCGCTTTTCTTAGGGCGTAATTTGGTGCTTGTCTTGCCGCTTGGCTTGACGATTTTCTTGGCGCTTTTCTTAACGCGTAACTTGGCGCGTGGCTTGTCGCTTGGCTTCGCGCTTTTCTTGGCGCGTGGCTTGGCACTTGGCTTGGCGCTTGGCTTGGCGCTTGGCCTGGCACATAGCTTGACGCTCTCCATGGCGCGTGGCTTGGCGCTTGACTTGGCGCTTGGCTTGGCGCTTTTCTTGGCGCGTGGCTTGGCACTTGGCTTGGCGCTTGGCTTGGCGCTTGGTCTGGCGTATAGCTTGACGCTCTCCATGGCGCGTGGCTTGGCGCTTGGCTGGACGCTTGGCTTGGCGCTTGGCTGGGCGCTTGGCTTGGCGCTTGGCTTGGCGCATGGTTTGGCGCATGGCTTGACGCTCTCCTTGGTGCGTGGCTTGGCGCTTGGCTGGACGCTTGGCTTGGCGCTTTCTTCGCGCTTGGCTTTGCGTTTTTTTTAGCGCGTGGTTTGGTGCTTGGCTTGCCGCTTAGTTTGGCGCATGCTTTTTCGCTCTCCTTGGCGCTTAGCTTGGCGCGTGGCTTGTCGCTTAGCTTGGCGCTCTTTTTGGCGCTTAGCTTGGCGCTTGGCTTAGCGCTTGGCTTGGCGCGCTTCTTGGTGTTTTTCTTGGCGCGTAACATGGATCTTAGCTTGGCGCTAGGCTTGGCGCTTGGTTTGGCGCTTGGCTTGGCGCTTGGCTTTGCGCTTTTCTTAGCGCGTGGTTTGGTGCTTGGCTTGCCGCTTGGCCTGACGCTTGGCTTAACGCTTTTCTTTGCGCTTTTCTTGGCGCGAAACTTGGTGCTTGGCTTGGCGTTTTGCTTGGCGCTTGGCTTGGCGCATGGCTTGGCGCTCTTCTTGGCGCGTGACTTGGCGCGTGGCTTAACGCTTGGCTTTGCACTTTTTTTAGCGCGTGCTTTGGCGGGTGGCTTGGCGCTTGGCTGGGCGCTTGGCTTGGCGCTTGGCCTGGCGCATGCTTTTTCGCTCTCCTTGGCGCTTAGCTTGGCGCGTGGCTTGTCGCTTAGCTTGGCGCTCTTTTTGGCGCTTAGCTTGGCGCTTGGCTTAGCGCTTGGCTTGGCGCGCTTCTTGGTGTTTTTCTTGGCGCGTAACATGGATCTTAGCTTGGCGCTAGGCTTGGCGCTTGGTTTGGCGCTTGGCTTGGCGCTTGGCTTTGCGCTTTTCTTAGCGCGTGGTTTGGTGCTTGGCTTGCCGCTTGGCCTGACGCTTGGCTTAACGCTTTTCTTTGCGCTTTTCTTGGCGCGAAACTTGGTGCTTGGCTTGGCGTGTGGCTTGGTGCTTGGTTTGGCGTGTGGCTTGGTGCTTAGGTTAGCGCCTATTTTGGCGCTTGGCTTGGCGCTTGGCTTTGCGCTTGGTTTGGAGCTTGACTTGGCGCTTTTCTTGGCGCTTGGCTGGCCGTTTGGTTTGGCTTCTGGCTTCACGCTTGGCGTGGCGCTGGGCTTGGCGATTGGCTTGGCACGTGGCTTGGCGCTTGGTTTGGCGCTTGGCTTGGGGCTAGGCTTGGCGCTTGGCGCTTAACTTGGCGCTTGGGTTACTGCTTGACATCGCGTTTGGCTTGGCGCGTGGCTTGGCGTTTGGCTTTGCGCTTGGTATAGCGCTTGGCTTAACGTTTGGCTTAGCGCTTGGCTTGGCACTTGGCTTGGCGTGTGGCTTGGTGCTTGGGCTATCGCCTATTGTGGCGCTTGGCTTGGCGCTTGGTTTGGCGCTTAGCTTAGCGCTTGGCTTGGCACTTGGCTTGGCGTGTGGCTTAGTGCTTGGGTTATCGCCTATTTTGGCGCTTGGCTTGGCGCTTGGCTTGTCGCTTGGCTTGACGCTTGGCTTGGCGCTTGGCTCGGCGCTTGGGTTAGCGATTGTCTTGGCACTTGGCTTGGCGTGTGGCTTGGTGCTTGGTTTGGCGTGTGGCTTGGTGCTTAGGTTAGCGCCTATTTTGGCGCTTGGCTTGGCGCTTGGCTTTGCGCTTGGTTTGGAGCTTGACTTGGCGCTTTGCTTGGCGCTTGGCTGGCCGTTTGGTTTGGCTCCTGGCTTCACGCTTGGCGTGGCGCTGGGTTCGGCGATTGGCTTGGCACGTGGCTTGGTGCTTGGTTTGGCGCTTGGCTTGGGGCTAGGCTTGGCGCTTGGCGCTTAACTTGGCGCTTGGGTTACTGCTTGACATTGCGTTTGGCTTGGCGCGTGGCTTGGCGCTTGGCTTGGCGCTTGGCTTGGCGCTTGGTTTGGCGCTTGACCTAGCGCTTGGCTTGGCGCCTGGCTTAGCGCCTGGCTTGGCGCTCGCCTTGACGCTTGGCTTTGCGCTTGGTATAGCGCTTGGCTTAACGTTTGGCTTGGCGCTTGGCTCGGCGCTTGGCTTAGCGCTTGGTTTGGCACTTGGCTTGGCGTGTGGCTTGGTGCTTGGTTTGGCGTGTGGCTTTTTGCTTAGGTTAGCGCCTATTTTGGCGCTTGGCTTGGCGCTTGGCTTTGCGCTTGGTTTGGAGCTTGACTTGGCGCTTCGCTTGGCGCTTAGCTGGCCGTTTGGTTTGGCTCCTGGCTTCACGCTTGGCGTGGCGCTGGGATTGGCGATTGGCTTGGCACGTAGGTTGGCGCTTGGTTTGGCGCTTGGCCTGGGGCTAGGCTTGGCGCTTGGCGCTTAACTTGGCGCTTGGGTTACTGCTTGACATGGCGTTTGGCTTGGCGCGTGGCTTGGCGCTTGGCTTGGCGCTTGGCTTGGCGCTTGGTTTGGCGCTTGACCTAGCGCTTGGCTTGGCGCCTGGCTTAGCGCCTGGCTTGGCGCTCGCCTTGACGCTTGGCTTTGCGCTTGGTATAGCGCTTGGCTTAACGTTTAACTTGGCACTTGGCTTGGCGCTTGGCTTGACGCTTGACTTGAAGCATGCTTCGGCGTTCTCCTTGGCGTGTGACTTGGCGCTTGGCTTGGCGCTTTTATTGGCGCTTGGCTTGGCGCGTGGCTTGGCTTTTGGCTGGGCGTTTGGCTTATCGCTTGGCTTAACGCTTGGCTTGGCATTTGGCTTGGCACTTGGCTTGACGCTTGATTTGAAGCATGCCTTGGCGTTCTCCTTGGCGTGTGGCTTGGCGCTTGGCTTGGCGGTTGGCTTGGCGCTCTTCTTGGTGCGTGGCTTGGCGCTTGTCTGGGCGCTAGGCTTGGCGCTTGGCTTGGCTCTTGGCTTGGCGCTTGGCTTGGCGCTTTCTTGACGCGTAGCTTGTCGCTTAACTTGGCGCTTTTCTTGGCGGGTGGCTTGGCACTTGGGTTGGCGCTTGGCTTGTCGGGTGGCTTGGCGCTTTTCTTGGCGCGTGGTTTGGCGCGTAGCTTGGCGCTTGGCTGGCTAAGCGCTTGGTTTAGCGCTTGGCTTGACGCTTGGCTTGGCGCTTGGCTTTTCGCTTTTCTTGGCGCTTTTCTTGGGGCGTGGTTTGGCGCTTAGCTTGGCGCTTGGTTTGGTGCTTGTCCCGGCGCATGGCTTAAAGCTTTCCTTGGCGCGTGGCTTGGCGTTTGACTGGGCGCTTGTCTTGGCGCTTTTTCCGCGCGTAGCTTGTCGCTTGGCTTGACGTTTTTTTTGGCGCGTAGCTTGGCGCGTGGTTTGGCGGTTGGTTGGGCGCTTGGTTTGGTGATTGGCTTGGCGCTTGGCTTGTCGCTTTTCTTGGCGCGTGGCTTGGCGTTCGGCTTGTTGCCGGCTGCTGGCCAAGCGCCAAGCCAAGTGCCAAGCCAAGCGTTAAGCCAAGCGATAAACCAAACGCCCAGCCAAAAACCAAGCCGCGCTTTAAGCCACGCGCCAACCCACACGCCAATAGAAGCGCCAATCCAAGCGCCGAGACAAGCGCCAAGCCAAACGCCCAGCCAAACGGCAAGCCACGCGCCAAGGAGAGCGCCAAGGCATGCGCCAAGCCAAACGTCAAGCCTAGCGCCAAGCCAAGTGCCAAGCCAAGCCTCAAGCCAAGCGCCAAGCCAACCGCTCAGCCAAGCGCCAAGCCAAGCTCCTAGCCAAGCGCTAAGGAGAGCGTTAAGCAATGCGCCAGGACATCCACCAAGCCAAGCGCCAAGCCAAGCGCCAAGCCAAGCTCTTAGCCAAGCGCTAAGCCAAGCGCCAAGCCTAGTGCCAAGTCACGCGCCAAGAAAAGCACTAAGCCAAGCGACAAGCTACGCGCCAAGAAAACATCAAGCCAAGCGCCAAGCCAAGAGCCAAGCCAAGCGCCAAGCCTAGCTCTTAGCCAAGCGCTAAGCCAAGCGACAAGCTACGCGCCAAGGAGAGCGCTAAGCCATGCGCCAAGCCAAGCGCCAAGCCAAGCTCCTAGCCAAGCGCTAAGCCAAGCGCCAAGCCTAGTGCCAAGTCACGCGCCAAGAAAAGCACCAAGCCAAGCGACAAGCCAAGCGCCAAGCCAAGCGCCCAGCCAAGCACCAAGCCACGCGCCAAGGAGAGCGCTAAGCCATGCGCCAAGCCAAACGCCAAGCCAAGCTCCTAGCCAAGCGCTAAGCAGAGCGCCAAACCATGCGCCAAACCAAGCGCCAAGAGAAGCATCAAGCCAAGCGATAAGCCAAGCGCCAAGGCAAGCGCCCAGCCAAGCACCAAGCCACGCGCCAAGGAGAGCGCTAAGCCATGCGCTAAGCCAAGCGCCAAGCCAAGCTCCTAGCCAAGCGCTAAGCCAAGCGCCAAGCCTAGTGCCAAGTCACGCGCCAAGAAAAGCACCAAGCCAAGCGACAAGCTACGCGCCAGAAAAAGCGCAAAGCCACGCGCTAAGGAGAGCGTTAAGCAATGCGCCAGGACATCCACCAAGCCAAGCGCCAAGCCAAGCGCCAAGCCAAGCGCCAAGCCAAGTGCCAAACCAAGTGCCAAGCCAGGCGCCCAGCCAAGCGCCAAGCCAAGCGCCAAGCCAAGCGCCAAGCCAAGCACCAAACCAAGCGCCCAACCAACCGCCAAACCACGCGTAAAGCCACGCGCCAAAAAAAACGTCAAGCCAAGCGACAAGCTACGCGCCAGAAAAAGCGCCAAGACAAGCGCCAAGCCAAGCGCCCAGCCAATTGCCAAGCCACGCGCCAAGGAAAGCTTTAAGCCATGCGCCAGGAGAAGCACCAAGCCAAGCGCCAAGCTAAGCGCCAAACCACGCTCCAAGAAAAGCGCCAAGAAAAGCGAAAAGCCAAGCGCCAAGCCAACCGCCAAGCCAAGCGTCAAGCCAAGCGCTAAACCAAGCGCTTAGCCAGCCAAGCGCCAAGCTACGCGCCAAACCACGCGCCAAGAAAAGCGCCAAGCCACCCGACAAGCCAAGCGCCAATCCAAGTGCCAAGCCACCCGCCAAGAAAAGCGCCAAGTTAAGCGACAAGCTACGCGCCAAGAAAGCGCCAAGCCAAGCGCCAAGCCAAGAGCTAAGCCAAGCGCCAAACCTAGCGCCCGGACAAGCGCCAAGCCACGCGCCAGGAGGAGTGCCAAGCCAACCGCCAAGCCAAGCGCCAAGCCACACGCCAAGGAGAACGCCAAGGCATGCTTCAAGTCAAGCGTCAAGCCAAGTGCCAATCCAAGTGCCAAGCCAAGCGTTAAGCCAAGCGATAAGCCAAACGCCCAGCTAAAAGCCAAGCCACGCGCCAAGCCACGCGCCAAGCCACGCGCCAATAAAAGCGCCAAGGCAAACGCCAAACCACACGCCAAGGAGAACGCCAAGGCATGCTTCAAGTCAAGCGTCAAGCTAAGCGCCAAGCCAAGTGCCAAGCCAAACGTTAAGCCAAGCGCCAAGCCAAGCGCCAAGCCACGCGCCAAGCCAAACGCCATGTCAAGCAGTAACCCAAACGCCAAGTTAAGCGCCAAGCGCCAAGCCTAGACCCAAGCCAAGCGCCAAACCAAGCGCCAAGCCACGTGCCAAGCCAATCGCCAAGCCCAGCGCCACGCCAAGCGTGAAGCCAGGAGCCAAACCAAACGGCCAGCCAAGCGCCAAGCGAAGCGCCAAGTCAAGCTCCAAACCAAGCGCAAAGCCAAGTGCCAAGCCAAGCGCTAAAATAGGCGCTAACCTAAGCACCAAGCCACACGCCAAACCAAGCACCAAGCCACACGCCAAGCCAAGTGCCAAGCCAAGCGCTAAGCCAAGCGCCGAGCCAAGCGCCAAGCCAAGCGTCAAGCCAAGCGACAATCCAAGCGCCAAGCCAAGCGCAAAAATAGGTTCTAAATTAACCGCTAAGCCTAGCGCCAAGCCACGCGCCAAGAAGAGCACCAAGAAAAGCGCCAAGCCAAGCCCCAAGCCAAGCGGCAAGCCAAGCGCCAAGCAACGCGCCAACAAAAGCGCCAAGCCAAGCGCCAAGCCAAGCGCCAAACCACGCGCCAAAAAAAGCGCCAAGCCAAGCGCCAAGCCAAGCGCCAAACCACGCTTTAAGGAAAGCGCCAAGCCAAGCGACAAGCAACGCGCCAAGCCAATCGCCAAGCCAAGCTGCAAACCAAGCGCAAAGCCAAGCGCCAAGGCAACCGCCAAGCCAAACGTTAAGCCAAGCGCTATACCAAGCGCAATGCCAAGCGTCAAAGCGAGCGCCAAGCCACTCGCTAAGCCAGGCGCCAAACCAAGCGCCAAGCCAAGCGCCAAGCCTAGCGCCAAGCCACGCGCCAAGCCAAACGCCATGTCAAGCAGTAACCCAAGCGCCAAGTTAAGCGCCAAGCGCCAAGCCTAGCCCCAAGCCAAGCGCCAAACCAAGCGCCAAGCCACGTGCCAAGCCAATCGCCAAGCCCAGCGCCACGCCAAGCGTGAAGCCAGGAGCCAAACCAAACGGCCAGCCAAGCGCCAAGCAAAGCGCCAAGTCAAGCGCCAAGCCAAGCGCCAAAATAGGCACTAACCTAAGCACCAAGCCACACGCCAAACCAAGCACAAAGCCACACGCCAAGCCAAGTGCCAAGACAAGCGCTAAGCCAAGCGCCGAGCCAAGCGCCAAGCCAAGCGTCAAGCCAAGCGACAAGCCAAGCGCCAAGCCAAGCGCCAAAATAGGCGATAACCCAAGCACCAAGCCACATGCCAAGCCAAGTGCCAAGCCAAGCGCTAAGCTAAGCGGCAAGCTAAGCGCCAAGCAACGCGCCAACAAAAGCGCCAAGCCAAGCGCCAAGCCAAGCGCTAAACCAAGTGCCAATCCACGCGCCAAAAAAAGCGCCAAGCCAAGCGCCAAGCCACGCTTTAAGGAAAGCGCCAAGCCAAGCGACAAGCAACGCGCCAAGCCACGCGCCAAGAAAAGCGTCAAGCCAAACGTTAAGGCAAGCGCTCAGCCAAGCGACAAGCCACGCGCCAAGCCACGCCCCAAGCCACGCGCCAAGAAAAGCGCCAAGCCACGCGCCAAGAAAAGCGCCAAGCCAAGCGCCAAGCCAAGCGCCACACCACGCGCCAAAGAAAAGTGGATCCCCATGCACCAAGGAGAGCTCCAAACCAAACGCCAAGTCACGCGCCGAACCAAGCGCTAAGCCACGCTCCAAGGAGAGCGCCAACCCAAGCGACAAGCTACGCGCCAAGCCACGCGCCAAGACAAGCGCCTAGCCAAGTGCCAAGTCAAGCGCCAAGCCACGCGGCAAACCAATCGCGTTTGGCGCATTTCTTCGGGCGTGGCTTGCCGCTTGGCTCGGCGCTCTCCTTGCCGCGTGGCTTGGCGCTTGGCTTGGCGCTTGGCTTGGCGCGTGGCTTGTCGCTTGGCTTGGCGCTCTCCTTGGCGCGTGGTTTGGCGCTTAGCTTGGCGCGTGGCTTGTCGCTTGGCTTGGCGCCCTCCTTGGCGCGTGGCTTAACGCTCTCCTTCTAGCGTGGCTTGGCGCTTGGCTTGGCGCTTTTTTTGGCGCGTGGCTTGTTGCTTGGCTTAGCGCTTTTCTTGGCGCTCTCCTTAGCGTTCGGCTTGGCGCTTGGCTTGGCGCTTGGCTTGGCGCGTGGCTTGTCGCTTGGCTTGGCGCTCTCCTTGGCGCGTGGTTTGGCGCTTAGTTTGGCGCGTGGTTTGTCGCTTGGCTTGGCGCCCTCTTTGGCGCGTGGCTTAGCGCTCTCCTTGGAGCGTGGCTTGGCGCTTGGCTTGGCGCTTTTCTTGGCGTGTGGCTTGTTGCTTGGCTTAGCGCTTTTCTTGGCGCGTGGCTTGGCACTTAGCTTAGCGCGTGGCTTCACGCTTGACTGGGCGTTTGGCTTAGCGTTTGTTTCGGCGCTTGGCTTGGCGCTTTTCTTGGCGCGTGCCTTGGCGCTTGGCTTGGCGCTTGGTTTGGCGCTTTTTTTAGCGCGTCGCTAGGCGCTTGGCTTAGCGCTTGGCTTGGCGC
Organism: Agriotes lineatus; assembly: GCA_940337035.1. NCBI lineage: Eukaryota > Metazoa > Arthropoda > Insecta > Coleoptera > Elateridae > Agriotes > Agriotes lineatus. The sequence continues at coordinate 117,491 of CALNHX010000899.1, forward strand.
TTGGCTTGGCGCTTGGCTTGGCGCTTTTTTTAGCGCGTGGCTGCACGCTTGACTTGGCGCTTTCCTTCGCGCCTTTCTTGGCGCTTTTCTTGGCGCTTTTCTTGGCGCGTGGCTTGGTGCTTGGCTTGCCGGTTGGCTTGGCACCCTTCTTGGCACGTGGCTTAGCGCTTGGCTGGGCGCTCGGCTTGGCGTTTGGCTTCGCGCTTTTCTTGGCGCGTGGTCTGTAGCTTTTCTTGGCGTGTGGCTTGGCACTTGGCTTCGCGCTTTCTTTGCGCGTGGCTCTTTGTTTGGTTTGGCGCTTTCTTGGCGCTTGGCTTGGCTCTTGGCTTAGCGTTTGGCTTGGCACATGGCTTGGCGCACTCCTTAGCGAGTGGCTTGGCGCTTGGCTAGACGCTTGGCTTGACGCTTTCTTGGTGCGTGGCTTGGCGCTTGGCTGGGCGCTTGGCTTGGCGCTTGGCGTGGCGCTTTTCTTGGCGCGTGGCTTGGCGCTTGGCTAGACGCTTGGCTTGACGCTTTCTTGGTGCGTGGCTTGGCGCTTGGCTGGGCGTTTGTCTTAGCGCTTGGCTTAACGTTTTTCTTAGCGCGTGGTTTGTCGCTTGGTTTGGCGCATGGCTTGGCGCATGGCTTGGCGCTTTTCTTGGCGCGTGGCTTGGCGCTTGGCTTGGCGCATGGCTTGGCGCATGGCTTAGCGCTTTACTTGGCGCGTGGCCTGTCGCTTGGCTTGGCGCATGGCGTGTTGCTTTTCTTGGCGCGTAACTTTGCGCTTGGCTTCGCGCTTTTCTTGGCGCGCGGCATGGCCCTTGGCTTGGCACTTGGCTTGGCGCTTGGCATGGTGCATAGCTTGACGTTCTCTTTAGATTGTGGCTTGGCGTTTGGCTAAACCCTTGGCTTGGCGCTTGGCTGGACGCTTGGTTTGGCGCTTGGCTTGGCGCTTGGCTTGGCGCTTGGCTTGGCGTGCATCTTGCCGCGTGGCTTGTTGCTTGGCTTCTCGCTTTTCTTGGCGCGTGGGTTGGCACTTGGCTTGGAACTTGGCTTAGCGCCTGTCCTGGCGCATAGCTTGACGCTCTCCTTAGCGTTTGGCTTGGCGCTTGGCTGGGCGCTTGGCTTGGCGCTCGGCTTGGCGCTTTTGTTGGCACTTGGCTTGACGCTTAGCATGGCGCTTGGCTTGGCGCTTTTCTTGGCGCGTGGCCTGTCGCTTGGCTTGGCGCATGGCGTGGCGCTCTTCTTGGCGAGTGGCTTGGCGCTTGGCTTGGCGTTTGGTTTGGCGCTTGGCTTCGCGCTTTTCTTGGCGCGTGGATTGGCGCGTGGCTTGTCGCTTGGCTTGGTGTTCTCCTTGGCGCTTAGCTTGACGTTTGGTTTGGCGGTTGGCTTGGCGTTTTTCTTGGCGCGTGGCTTGCGCTTGGCTGGGCACTTGGCTTGGCAGTTGGCTTGGCGTGGCGCGTTTTTTGCCGCGTGGCTTGTTACTTGTCTTGGCGCTCTCCTTGGCGTTTGGCTTGGCGCTTGGCTTGGTGCTTGGCTTGGCGCGTGGCTTGTCCCTTGGCTTGGCGCTCTCCTTTACGTGTGGTTTGGCGCTTAGCTTGGAGCGTGGCTTGGCGCTTGGCTTGGCGCTTGGCTTGGCGCTTGGCTTGGCACATTTCTTGGCGCGTGGCTTGGCGCGTGGCTTGTCGCTTGGCTTGGCGCTCTTCTTGGCGCGTGGGTTGGCGCTTAGCTTGGCGCGTGGCTTGTCGCTTGGCTTGGCGCCCTCCTTGGCGCGTGGCTTAACGCTCTCCTTAGAGCGTGGCTTGGCGCTTGGCTTGGCGCTTGGCTTGGCGCTTTTCTTGGCGCGTGGTTTGGCGCGTAACTTGGCGCTTGGCTGGGCGCTTGGCTTAGCGCTTGGCTTGGCGCTTGGTTTGGCGCTTTTCTTAGCGCGTGGCTGGGCGCTTGGCTTAGCGCTTGGCTTGGCGCTTAGCTTGGCGCTTGGCTTGGCGCTTTTTTTAGCGCGTGGCTGGGCGCTTGGCTTGGCGCTTTTCTTGGCGCTTTCCTTGGCGCTTTTCGTGGCGCGTGGCTTGGCGCTTGGCTTGCCGGTTGGCTTGGCGCCCTTCTTGGCAAGTGGCTTAGCGCTTGGCTGGGCGCTCGGCTTGGCGTTTTGCTTGGCGCTTTTCTTGGCGCGTGGTCCGTAGCTTGGCTTGGCGCTTTTCTTGGCGTGTGGCTTGGCACTTGGCTTGGCGCTATCTTTGGGCGTGGCTCTTCGTTTGGCTTGGCTCTTTCTTGGCTCGTGGCTTATCGCTTGGCTTGGCTCTTGGCTTGGCGTTTGGGTTGGCACATGGCTTGGCGCACTCCTTAGCGAGTGGCTTGGCGCTTGGTTAGACACTTGGTTTGGCGCTTTCTTGGTGCGTGGCTTGGCGCTTGGCTAGACGCTTGGCTTGGCGCCTTTCTTTGCGCGTGGCTTGTCGTTTGGCTTGGCGCTTTCTTGGCTCGTGGCTTGGCGCTTGGCTTGGCTCTTGGCTTGGCTTGGCACATGGCTTGGCGCACTTTTTAGCGAGTGGCTTGGCGCTTGGCTAGACGCTTGGCTTGGCGCTTTCTTGGTGCGTGGCTTGGCGCTTGGCTGGGCGCTTGGCTTGGCGCTTGGCTTGGCGCTTTTCTTGGCGCGTGGCCCGTCGCTTGGCTTGGCGCATGGCGTGGCGCTTTTCTTGGCGCGTGGCTTCGCGATTGGCTTCGCGTTTTGGCTTAGCGCTTGGCTTGGCGTTTTTCTTAGCGCGTGGTTTGTCGCTTGGCTTGAAGCATGGTTTGGCGCTTTTCTTGGCGCGTGGCTTGGCGCTTGGCTTGGCGTTTGGCTTGGCGTTTGGCTTGGCGCTTTACTTGGCGCGTGGCCTGTCGCTTGGCTTGGCGCATGGCGTGGCGCTTTCCTGGCGCGTGGCTTGGCGCTTGGCTTGGCGCTTGGCTTGGCGCATGGCTTAGCGCTTTTCTTGTAATGACCCGCCTTTATTAGGAATATTTTAATTAGCCTTATTGCCTCGGATATGCTCTAAGTCGGAGAATACGTTCAAATTGCTCGGATATAGCGTAGATCAATAAATAGCACTGGGTAAATATTCGAAATGAGATATACTGTTTTTAACTATATACATTGAAAAAGAAATAATATTGCACACCACGCGTTACTGCCAAAGGGGGTAGTTGCATCAACAGGGGTTGCTCCTGGTCACCGGTGGGGCTGCTGCGCGGAGACGGAGCGGTCTGGTAGAATGCCCCGACCTAACGCAGGTTACGCCTCTGGGCGATGTCCCGGAGTGGGTCGTCCGCGCATCAGCTGCTTCGCGCGTCGACTTCGGAGCAAAGGTCGTCGGCCGCACGCACCAGGTGAGATTTGTTTACAATGGCTAGCTGCTGCGAACACTTCGGATTAGAAATGGTGTTTTTAAGAACATACCTGCCGGCGTAAGAAGCTGCGGGAGTTCGCGCTCGGTGAGCCGAACTGGACCGGGGGCCGCCAGACGATTTGCCGGCTTTCGCGGCTCGAAACGATGCAGCGGTCGGACTCTCGGGAAATTCGCTGTTCAAGCGAATTTGCGGCTTCGACTGGATTGCGGCAGTGTGGAGATCTCTTTCGGAGGGCTTCAGGAATGCTCATAGGATGCTGGCGGTGACTCTCGCAGGCAGGTCACTTATCGCATAATCTCTGTACGCGTCCAGCCTGGCGGCGGCGGGCTGTTGATGACTTCCTGGTGCCTCACAATTCGGGCGAGTTAATACAGATGAAATATGTTAGTTACAAATTCCGGTTTTTCGGCCTTTAACTAACAGCGGTTCCGTTACACAGGATACGGGGAAAACTAATTAGTAGCCACGGTTTGGCCTTTAAATTAATGACGGTTCGGGAACGGGTTTGATAAGGATCTCCAGGTTATCGGGGTGTTGTTGCAGGCAGACAGTAACCATACCAAACCCGCAAGAACTTTTATTTAGGCGATTTCTCCCTTATTAAGACAGTAACCATACCAAAGCAAGGGAGTGATCGCTCCGGGTGGACCAGGAGGAGTTCGGGAGAGGACGCGGGAATAGAATCTGTCAAGGAGCTGTCGGGTGTTCCTTTTTATACTTTTCAGAGACTCCTGGTCGGTGCACGCGGCCTCCCCACTTAGATAGCGGGAAAAACACTCCTGCGCGCAAACGTGGCTGCCTGCTCATCGGCTACCGGCCCGTGCTATAGCTTCTTAGCGCGGTCTTAAGATGCAAACGTTTGATAAGCCGGCGAATTAAATTCCCAATACGTTTCAAGTATCTTCAGAATTTAGATTCACAAGCGAAACGTTACATTCTTAGCGCGTGGCTTGTTGCTTGGCTTGGCGCATGTCGTGGCGCTTTTCTTGGCGCGTGGCTTGTCGCTTGGCTTGGCGCTTTTCTTGGCGCGTAGTTTTACACTTGGCTTGACGTTTAGCATGGCGCTTGGCTTGGCGCATGGCTTGGCGCTCTCCTTGGCGCGTGGCTTAGAGCTTGGCTGAACGCTTGGCTTGGCGCTTGGTTTGGCACTTGGCTTGGCGCTTGGCTTTGCGCTATTCTTAGCGCGTGGTTTGGTGCTTGGCTTGGCGCTTGGCTTGGCGCTTGGCTTGGTGCTCTACTTAGCGCTTAGCTTGGCGTTTGGCTTGGCGCTTGTCTTGGCGTTTTTCTTGGCGCTTTTCTTGGCGCGAGGCTTGGCGCTTGGCTTGGCGCTTGGCTTCGCGCTTTTCTTGGCGCGTGGCTTGTCGCTTGGCTTCGCGCTTTTCTTGGCGCGTGGCTTGGCGCGTGGATTGGCGCTTGGCTTGGTGCTCTCCTTGGCGCTTAGCTTGGCGTTTGGCTTGGCGCTTGGCTTGGCGTTTTTCTTGGCGCTTCTCTTGGCGCGAGGCTTGGCGCTTGGCTTGGCGCTTGGCTTGGCGCTTGGCTTGGCGCTTGGCTTGGCGCTTGGCTTGGCGCTGTTCTTGGCGCGTGGCTTGGCGCTTGGCTGGGCACTTGGCTTGGCACTTGAATTGGCGTGGCGCTTTTTTGTCGTGTGGCTTGGCACTTGGCTTGCCGCTTGGCTTGGCGCTTGGCTTGGCGCTTGGCTTGGCGCTTTTCTTGGCGCTTTTTCTGGCGCGTGGCTTAGCGCTTGGCTTGGCGCTTGGCGTGGCGCCTGTCTTGGCGCATGGCTTGTCGCTTGGCTTAGCGCTCTCCTTGGCGCGTGGTTTGGCGTTTAGCTTGGAGCGTGGCTTAGCGTTTGGCTTGGCGCTTGGCTTGGCGCTTTTCTTGGCGCGTGGCTTGGCGCGTGGCTTGTCGCTTGGCTTGGCGCTCTCCTTGGCGGGTGGCTTGGCGCTTAGCATGGCGCGTGGCTTGGCGCTTGGCTTGGCGCTTGGTTTGGCGCTTTTTTTAGCGCGTGGCTGGGCGTTTGGCTTGTCGCTTGGCTTGGCGCTCTCCTTGGCGGGTGGCTTGGCGCTTAACTTGGCGCGTAACTTGGCGCTTGACGTGGCGCTTGGTTTGGCGCTTTTTTTAACGTGTGGCTTGGCGCTTGGCTTGGCGCTTGGTTTGGCGCTTTTTTTAGCGCGTGGCTGGGCGCTTGGCTTGGCGCTTGGCTTGGCTTGGCGCCAGGCTTGGCGCTTGGCTTGGCCCTTTTGTTCGCGCGTTGCTTGGCGCTTGGCTTAGCGCTTGGCTTGGGGCTTGGCTTGGCGTTTTTCTTGTCGCTTTTCTTTGCGCGTGGCTTAGCGCTTGGCTGTACGCTCGGCTTGGGGTCTGGCTTGGCGCTTTTCTTGGCGCGTGGTCTGTTGCTTGGCGTGGCGCCTTCCTTGGCGTGTGGCTTGGCACTTGGCTTGACGCTTAACTTGGCGCTTGGCTTGGCGCACGGCTTGGCGCTTGATTTGGCGCTTGGCTGGGGGTTTGGCTTGGCGCTTGGCTTGGCGAATGGCTTGTAGCTTCCCTTGGCGATTGGCTCTTTGCTTGGCTGGGCGCTTAGCTTGACGCTTGGCTTGGCGCTTTTCTTGGCGCGTAGCTTGTCGTTTGGCTTGGCGCTTTTCTTGGCGCGTGATCTGTTGCTTGGCTTGGCGTCTTTATTGGCGTGTGGCTTGGCACTTGGCTTGGCGCTTAACTTGGCGGTTGGCTTGGCGCACGGTTTGGCGCTTGACTTGGCGCTTGGCTGGGGGCTTGGCTTGGCGCTTGGCTGGGGGCTTGGCTTTTCGCTTGGCTTGGCGCTTGGGTTGGCGAATGGCTTGGCGCTTCCCTTGGCGAGTGGCTTTTTGCTTGGCCGGGCGCTTAGCTTGACGCTTGGCTTGGCGCTTTTCTTGGCGCGTGGCTTGTTGCTTGGCTTCGCGCTTTTCTTGGCGCGTGGCTTGGCGCTTGGCTGGACGCTTGGCATGGCGTTTTTCTTAGCGCGTGGTTTGGTGCTTGGCTTGCCGCTTGGCTTGGCGCTTGGCTTGGCGCTTTTCTTGGCGCTTTTCTTGGCGCGTAACTTGGCGCTTGGCTTGGCGTTTGGCTTGGCGCTTGCCTTTGCGCATGGCTTGGAGCTCTCCTTGGCGCTTGGCTTGTCGCTTGGCTTCGCGCTTTTCTTGGCGCGTGGCTAGGCACTTGGCTTGGCGCTTGGCATGGCGCATAACTTGACGTTCTCCTTGGCGCGTGGCTTGGCGCTTGGCTGGACGCTTGGCTTGGCGCTTGGCTTGGCGCTTGGCTTGGCGCTTGGCTTGGCGCTTGGCTTGGCGCTTGGCTTGGCGCTTGGCTTGGCGCTTTTCTTGGCGCGTGGCTTAGCGCGTGGCTTGGCGCTTGGAGCTTGGCTTTGCGCTTTCCTTAGCACGTAATTTGGCGCGTGGCTTGGCGTTTGGCTTAATGCTTTTCTTGGCGCTTTTCTTGGCGCGTAACTTGGCGCTTGGCTTCGCGCTTTTCTTGGCGCGCGGCTTGGCACTTGGCTTGGCTCTTGGCTTGGCGCTTGGCATGGTGCATAGCTTGACGTTCTCTTTGGCGCGTGGCTTGGCGTTTGGCTAAAAGCTTGGCTTGGCGCTTGGCTGGACGCTTGCCTTGGCGCTTGGCTTGGCGCTTGGCTTGGCGCTTGGCTTGGCGTGTTTCTTGGCGCGTCGCTTGGCGCTTTGCTGGGCACTTGGCTTGGCGCTTGGCTTGGCGCTTGGCTTGGCGCATGGCTTGGCGCTTTTCTTGGCGCGTGGCTTGTTGCTTGATTTCGCGCTTTTCTTGGCGCGTGGCTTGGCACTTGGTTTGGCACTTGGCTTAGCGCCTGTCCTAAAGCATAGCTTGACGCTCTCCTTGGCGCGTGGATTGGCGCTTGGTTGGACGCGTGGTTTGGCGCTTGGCTTGGCGAATGGCTTGGCGCTTGTCTTGGCGTATGTTTTTTCGCTCTCCTTAGCGTTTGGCTTGGCGCTTTTCCTGGCGCGTGGCTTAGCGCGTGGCTTGGCGCTTGGCTTTGCGCTTTTCTTATTCCGTAATTTAACGCGTGGCTTGGCGCTTGGCTTAATGCTTTTCTTGGCGCGTAACTTGGCGCTTGGCTTCGCGCTTTTTTTGGCGCGCGGCTTGGCACTTGGCTGGACGCTTGGCATGGCGCTTTTCTTAGCGCGTGGTTTGGTGCTTGGCTTGCCGCTTGGCTTGGCGCTTGGCTTGGCGCTTTTCTTGGCGCTTTTCTTGGCGCGTAACTTGGCGCTTGGCTTGGCGCTTTCCTTTGCGCATGGCTTGGAGCTCTCCTTGGCGCGTGGCTTGTCGCTTGGCTTCGCGCTTTTCTTGGCGCGTGGCTAGGCACTTGGCTTGGCGCTTGGCTTGGCGCTTGGCATGGCGCATAACTTGACGTTCTCCTTGGCGCGTGGCTTGGCGCTTGGCTGGACGCTTGGCTTGGCGCTTGGCTTGGCGCTTGGCTTGGCGCTTGGCTTTGCGCTTTTCTTGGCGCGTGGTTTAGCGCGTGGCTTGGCGCTTGGCGCTTGGCTTTGCGCTTTTCTTAGCACGTAATTTGGCGCGTGGCTTGGCGTTTGGCTTAATGCTTTTCTTGGCGCTTTTCTTGGCACGTCACTTGGCGCTTGGCTTCGCGCTTTTCTTGGCGCGCGGCTTGGCACTTGGCTTGGCGCTTGGCTTGGCGCTTGGCATGGTGCATAGCTTGACGTTCTCCTTGGCGCGTGGCTTGGCGTTTGGCTAAAAGCTTGGCTTGGCGCTTGGCTGGACGCTTGGCTTGGCGCTTGGCTTGGCGCTTAGCTTGGCGCTTGGCTTGGCGTGTTTCTTGGCGCGTCGCTTGGCGCTTTGCTGGGCACTTGGCTTGGCGCTTGGCTTGGCGCTTGGCTTGGCGCATGGCTTGGCGCTTTTCTTGGCGCGTGGTTTGTTGCTTGACTTCGCGCTTTTCTTGGCGCGTGGCTTGGCACTTGGTTTGGCACTTGGCTTAGCGCCTGTCCTAAAGCATAGCTTGACGCTCTCCTTGGCGCGTGGATTGGCGCTTGGTTGGACGCGTGGTTTGGCGCTTGGCTTGGCGCCTGGCTTGGCGCTTGTCTTGGCGTATGTTTTTTCGCTCTCCTTAGCGTTTGGCTTGGCGCTTTTCCCGGCGCGTAATTTAGAGCGTGGCTTGGCGCTTGGCTTTGCGCTTTTCTTAGCCCGTAATTTGGCGCGTGGCTTGGCGCTTGGCTTAATGCTTTTCTTGGCGCTTTTCTTGGCGCGTAACTTGGCGCTTGGCTTCGCGCTTTTCTTGGCACTTGGCTTCGCGCTTGGCTTGGCGCTTGGCATGGTGCATAGCTTGACGTTCTCCTTGGCGCGTGGCTTGGCGTTTGGTTAAACGCTTGGCTTGGCGCTTGGCTGGACGCTTGGCTTGGCGCTTGGCTTGGCGCTTGGCTTGGCGCATGGCTTGGCGCTCTCCTTGGCGCGTAGCTTAACGCTTGGCTGGGCGCTTGGCTTAGCGCCTCTCCTGGCGCATAGCTTGACGCTCTCCTTGGCGCGTGGATTGGCGCTTGGATGGATGCGTGGTTTGGCATTTGGCTTGGCGCTCGGCTTGGCGCTTTTCTTAACGCGTGGCTTGACGCTTGGTTTGACGCTTAGCATGGCGCTTGGCGTGGCGCTTTTCTTGGCGCGTGGCCTGTCGCTTGGCTTGACGCATGGCGTGGCGCTCTTCTTGGCGCGTGGCTTGGCGCTTGGCTTAATACTGCGTGTATGTACTGCTACTGCATTTAAAGTGTGTTTGTTGGCCATAGTCTGAGCGCGTGCTCTTCTCTTTTTTTTTTCTCTTTCCGCCTGCAGGGTTTGCTGGACAGTTTGAGTGCACTTAATTTTTGTTTCAATTTTTTGAGAAATGTTTGCAGGACTGGTGGGAGAACAGCTGGTTGCCTTTTGTGACCAAGCTAAACCAGTTCCTTTTGCCTACTAACATGTTTTGTTAAGGAATATGTTTTTTTTTAAATTATTTTTATTATTGCATTGTTATCATATTTATTTACATACATGTACAATACATATATATATATATATATATATATATATCTTTTTTTAGTTAAATAATTCAACAGTTGTTAGGCAATAAATGAATTTTTATTTATTATTTTTATTTTAATACTTTTCTTGGTGCTTTTCTTGGCGCGTAACTTGGCGCTTGGCTTCGCGCTTTTCTTGGCGCGCGGCTTGGCACTTGGCTTGGCGCGTTGCTTTGCTCTTGGCATGGTGCATAGCTTGACGTTCTCCTTGGCGCGTGGCTTGGCGTTTGGCTAAACCCTTGGCTTGGCGCTTGGCTGGACGCTTGGCTTCGCGCTTTTCTTGGCGCGTGGCTTGTTGCTTGGCTTCGCGCTTTTCTTGGCGCGTGGCTTGGCACTTGGTTTGGCACTTGGCTTAGCGCCTGTGCTGGCGCATAGCTTGACGCTCTCCTTGGCGCGTGGATTGGCGCTTGGATGGACGCGTGGTTTAGCATTTGGCTTGGCGCTCGGCTTGGCGCTTTTCTTGGCGCGTGGCTTGACGCTTTGTTTGGCGCTTTTCTTGGCGCGTAGCTTGGCACTTGGCTTGACGCTTAGCATGGCGCTTGGCTTGGCGCTTTTCTTGGCGCGTGGCCTGTCGCTTGGTTTGGCGCATGGCGTGGCGCTCTTCTTGGCGCGTGGCTTGGCACTTGGCTTGACGTTTGGTTTGGCGCTTGGCTTGGCGCTTTTCTTGGCGCGTGGCTTGGCGCGTGGGTTGTCGCTTGGCTTGGCGCTCTCCTTGGCGCTTAGCTTGGCGCTTGGCTTAGCGCTTGGCTTGGCGCTTTTCTTGGTGTTTTTTTTGGCGCGTAACATGGAGCTTGGCTTGTCGCTTGGCTTGGCGCTCTCTTTGCCGCTTAGCTCGGCGCTTGGCTTAGCGCTTGGCTTGAAGCTTTTCTTGGTGTTTTTCTTGGCGCGTAACATGGAGCTTGGGGTTGGCGCTTGGCTTGGCGTGTGGCTTGGCGCTTAGCTTGGCGCGTGGCTTGTCGCTTGGCTTGGCGCTCTTCTTGGCGCTTAGCTCGGCGCTTGGCTTAGCGCTTGGCTTGGCGCTTTTCTTGGTGTTTTTCTTGGCGCGTAACATGGAGCTTGGCTTGGCGCTTGGCTTGGCGCTTGGTTTGGGGCTTGGCTTGGCGCTTGGCTTTGCGCTGTTCTTAGCGCGTGGTTTAGTGCTTGGCTTGCCGCTTGCCTGGCGCTTGGTTTGGCGCTTTTCTTTGCGCTTTTCTTGGCGTGTAACTTGGTGTTTAACTTGGCGTTTGGCTTAGCGCTTGGTTTGGCGCATGACTTGGGGCTCTCCTTGGCGCGTGGTTTGGCGCTTGGCTTGGCGCTTGAGTTGGCGCTTGGCTTGGCGCTTTTCTTGGCGCGTGACTTGCCGCGTGGCGTAACGCTTGGCTTTGCACTTTTCTTAGCGCGTGGTTTGGCGCGTGGCTTAGCGCTTGGCTGGGCGCTTGGCTTGGAGCTTGGCCTGGCGCATAGCTTGACGCTCTCTTTGGCGCCTGGCTTGGCGCTTGGGTGGACGCTTGGTTTGGCGCTTGGCTTAGTGCTTGGCTTGGCGCTTGACTTGGCGCTTGGCTTGGCGCTTGGCTTAACGTTTTTCTTGGCGCGTGGCTGGGCGCTTGGCTGGGCGCTTGGCTTGGCGCTTGGCTTGGCGCATGGCTTGGCGCTCTCCTTAACGCGTGGCTTAGCGCTTGGCTGGGCGCTTGGCTTAACGCCCTTCTTGGCGCGTGGCTTGTCGCTTGGCTTCGCGCTTTACTTGGCGCGTAGCTTGGCACTTGGCTTGGCGCTTGGCTGGGCGTTTGGCTTGGCGCTTGGTTTGGCGCTTGGCTTAGCGCATGGCTTGGCGCCCTCCTTGGCGCGTAACTTGGCGCTTGGCTAGGCGCTTGACCTGGTGCATAGCTTGACGCTCCCCTTGGCGCGTGGCTTGGCGCTTGGCTGGGCACTTGGCTTGGCACTTGGCTTGGCGTTTAACTTGGCGCTCGGCTTGGCGTTTTTCTTGGCGCGTGGTTTGGCACTTGGCTTGCCGCTTGGCTTGGCGCTTGGCTTGGCGCTTTTCTTGGCGATTTACTTGATGCGTAGCTTGGCGCTTGGCTTGGCGCTTGGCTTGGCGCTGTTCTTGGCGCGTGGCTTGGCGCTTGGCTGGGCACTTGGCTTGGCACTTGGCTTGGCGTTTAACTTGGCGCTCGGCTTGGCGCTTTTCTTGGCGCGTGGTTTGGCACTTGGCTTGCCGCTTGGCTTGGCGCTTGGCTTGGCGCTTTTCTTGGCGATTTTTTTGGCGCGTAGTTTGGCGCTTGGCTGGCGCTTGGCTTGGCGCTTTTCTTTTCGATATTCTTGGCGCGTGGCTTGGCGCTTGGCCGGACGCGTGGTTTGGTGCTTGGCTTGGCGCTTGGCTTGGCGCTTGGCTTGGCGCTTTTCTTGGCGATTTTCTTGGCGCTTGGTTTGGCGCTTGGCCTGGCGCAAAGCTTGACGCTCTCCATGGCGCGTATCTTCGCGCAAGGCTGGACGCTTGGCTTGGCGCTTGGCTTGGCGCTTGGCTTGGCGTTTGGCTTGGCGCGTGGCTTGGCGCTTGGCTTTGCGCTTTTCTTAGCGCGTGGTTTGGCGCGCGGCTTGGCGCTTGCCAGGGCGCTTGGCTTGGCGCTTGGCTGGGCGCTTGGCTTGGCGCTTGGCTTGGCGAATGGCTTGACGCTCTCCTTGGCGCGTGGCTTGGCGCGTGGCTTGGCGCTTGGCTTTGCGCTTTTCTTAGCGCGTGGTTTGGCGCGCGGCTTGGCGCTTGCCAGGGCGCTTGGCTTGGCGCTTGGCTGGACGCTTGGCTTGGCGCTTGGCTTGGCGCTTGGCTTGGCGAATGGCTTGCCGCTCTCCTTGGCGCTTGGCGTGGCGCTTTTCTTGGTGCGTGGCTTGTCGCTTGGCTTCGCGCTTTTCTTGGCGCGTGGTTTGGTGCTTGGCTTGCCGCTTGGCTGGGCGCTTGGCTTGGCGCTTGGCTTGGCGCTTTTCTTGGCGTGTGGCTTGGCGCTTGGCTTAGCACTTTTCTTAGCGCGTGGTTTAGTGCTTGGCTTGCCGTTTGGCTTGGCGCTTGGCTTGGCGCTTTTCTTGGCGTTTTTCTTGGCGCGTAACATGGAGCTTGGCTTGTCGCTTGGCTTGGCGCTCTCTTTGCCGCTTAGCTCGGCGCTTGGCTTAGCGCTTGGCTTGGCGCTTGGCTTGGCGCTTTTCTTGGCGTGTGGCTTGGCGCTTGGCTTAGCACTTTTCTTAGCGCGTGGTTTAGTGCTTGGCTTGCCGTTTGGCTTGGCGCTTGGCTTGGCGCTTTTCTTGGCGTTTTTCTTGGCGCGTAACTTGGCGCTTGGCTTAACGTTTGGCTTGGCGCTTGGCTTGGCGCTTGGCTTGGCGTTTTTCTTGGCGCTTTTCTTTGCGTTTGGCTTGACGCTTGGGTTGGCGCTTGGCTTGGCGGTTGGCTTGGCGCTTGGCTTGGCGCTTGGCTTGGCGCTTCGCTTGGCGCTTTTCTTGGCGCGTGGCTTAGCGCGTGGCTTGGCGCTTGGCTTTGCGCTTTTCTTTGCCCGTAATTTGGCGCGTGGCTTGGCGTTTGGCTTAATGCTTTTCTTGGCGCTTTTCTTAGCGCGTAACTTGGCGCTTGGCTTCGCGCTTTTCTTGGCCCGCGGCTTGGCACTTGGTTTGGCGCTTGGCTTGGCGCTTGGCATGGTGCATAGCTAGACGTTCTCCTTGGCGCGTGGCTTGGCGTTTGGCTAAAAGCTTGACTTGGCGCTTGGCTGGGCGTTTGGCTTGGCGCTTGGCTTGGCGCTTGGCTTGGCGCTTGGCTTGGCGTGTTTCTTGGAGCTTGGCTTGGCGCTTGGCTTGGCGCTTTTCTTAGCGCGTGGCTTAGCGCGTGGCTTGGCGCTTGGCTTTGCGCTTTTCTTAGCCCGTAATTTGGCGCGTGGCTTGGCGTTTGGCTAAAAGCTCGGCTTGGCGCTTGGCTGGGCGCTTGGCTTGGCGCTTGGCTTCGCGCTTTTCTTGGCCCGTGGCTTGGCACTTGGCTTGGCGCTTGGCTTGGCGCCTGGCATGGTGCATAGCTAGACGTTCTCCTTGGCGCGTGGCTAGGCGTTTGGCTAAAAGCTTGGCTTGGCGCTTGGCTGGGAGCTTGGCTTGGCGCTTGGCTTGGCGCTTGGCTTGGCGCATGGCTTGGTGCTCTCCTTGGCGCGTAGCTTATTGCTTGGCTGGGCGCTTGGCTTGGCGCTTTTCTTCGCGCGTGGCTTGTAGCTTGGCTTCGCGCTTTTCTTAGCGCGTGGCTTGGCACTTGGTTTGGCACTTGGCTTAGCGCCTGTCCTGGCGCATAGCTTGACGCTTTCTTTGGCGCGTAGATTGGCGCTTGGATAGACGCGTGGTTTGGCGCTTGACTTGGCGCCTGGCTTGGCGCTTGTCTTGGCGCATGTCTTTTCGCTCTCCTTAGCGTTTGGCTTGGCGCTTTTCCTGGCGCGTTGCTTAGCGCGTGGCTTGGCGCTTGGCTTAATGCTTTTCTTAACGCTTCTCTTGGCGCGTAACTTGGCGCTTGGCTTTGCGCTTTTCTTGGCGTGCGGCTTGGCACTTGGCTTGGCGCTTGGCTTGGCGCTTGGCATGGCGCATAGCTTGACGTTCTCCTTGGCGCTTGGCTTGGCGTTTGGCTAAACGCTTGGATTGGCGCTTGGCTGGATGCTTGGCTTGGCGCTTGGCTTGGCGCTTGGCATGGGGCTTGGCTTGGCGTGTTTCTTGGCGCGTCGCTTGGCGCTTGGCTGGGCGCTTGGCTTGGCGCTTGGCTTGGCGCTTGGCTTGGCGCATGGCTTGGCGTTCTCCTTGGCGCGTAGCTTAACGCTTTGCTGGGCGCTTGGCTTGGCGCCTGGCTTGGCGCGTGGCTTGTTGCTTGGCTTCGCGCTTTTCTTGGCGCGTGGCTTGGCACTTGGTTTGGCACTTGGCTTAGCGCCTGTCCTGGCGCATAGCTTGACGCTCTCCTTGGCGCGTGGATTGGCGCTTGGATGGACGCGTGGTTTGGCGCTTGGCTTGGCGCTCGGCTTGGCGCTTTTCTTGGCGCGTGGCTTGACGCTTGGTTTGGCGCTTTTCTTGGCGCGTAGGTTGGCACTTGGCTTGACGCTTAGCATGGCGCGTGGCTTGGCGCGTGGCTTGTCGCTTGGCTTGGCGCTCACTTTGGCGCGTGGCTTGGCGCTTATTTTGGCGCGTGGCTTGGCGCTCGGCTTGGCGCATTTCTTAGCGCGTGGCTTGGCGCGTGGCTTGTCGCTTGGCTTGGTGTTCTCCTTGGCGCATAGCTTGGCGTTTGGCTTGGCGGTTGGCTTGGCATTTTTCTTGGCACGTGGCTTGGCGCTTGGCTTTTTCGCTTGGCTTGGCGCTTGGCTTGGCGCTTGGCTGGGCACTTGGCTGGGCAGTTGGCTTGGCGTGGCGCTTTTCTTGGCGTGTGGCTTGGCACTTGGCTTGCCGCTTGGCTTGGCGCTTGGCTTGGCGCTTTTTTTGGCGCTTTTTCTGGCGCGTGGCTTAGCGCTTGGCTTGGCGCTTTGCTTGGCGCCTGTCGTGGCGCATGGCTTGGCGCTTTCCTTGGCGTTTGGCTTGGCGCTTGGCTTGGCGCTTGGCTTGGCACGTGGCTTGTCGCTTAGCTTGGCGCTCTCCTTGGCGCGTGGTTTGGCGCTTAGCTTGGAGCGTGGCTAGGCGCTTGGCTTGGCGCATTTCTTGGCGCGTGGCTTGGCGCGTGGCTTGTCGCTTGGCTTGGCGCTCTCCTTTGCGCGTGGCTTGGCGCTAAGCTTGGCGCGTGGCTTGTCGCTTGGCTTAACGCCCTCCTTGGCGCGTAGATTAACGCTCTACATGGAGCGTGGCTTGGCCGTTGGCTTGGCGCTTGGCTTGGCGCATGGCTTGGCGCTCTCCTTGGCGCGTGGCTTAGTGCTTGGCTGGGCGCTTGGCTTGGCGCTCTTCTTGGTGCGTGGCTTGTCGCTTGGCTTCGCGCTTTTCTTGGCGCGTGGCTTGGCACTTGGCTGGACGCTTGGCTTGGCGCTGGCTTGGCGCTTGGTTGGGCACTTGGCTTGGCAGTTGGCTTGGCGTGGCGCTTTTCTTGGCGCGTGGCTTGGCACTTGGCCTGCCGCTTGGCTTGGCGCTTTTTTTGGCGCTTTTTCTGGCGCGTGGCTTAGCGCTTGGCTTGGCCGTTGGCTTGGCGCTTGGCTTGGCGCTTGGCTTGGCGCATGGCTTGGCGTTCTCCTTGGCGCGTGGCTTAGCGCTTGGCTGGGCGCTTGGCTTGGCGATTGGCTTGGCGCTTGGCTTGGTGCTTGGCTTGGCGCTTGGCTTGGCGCTGGCTTGGCGCTTGGCTTGGTGCTTGGCTTGGCGCTTTTTGTGGCGCGTGGCTTTGCGCGTGGTTTGGCGCTTGGCTTGGCGATTGGCATGGCGCTCTTCTTGGCGCGTGGCTTGTCGCTTGGCTGGACGCTTGGCTTGGCGCTTGGCTTGGCGCTGGCTTGGCGTTTGGCTTGGTGCTTGGCTTGGCGCTTTTTGTGGCGCGTGGCTTTGCGCGTGGTTTGGCGCGTGGCTTGGCGCTTGGCTGGACGCTTGGCTTGGCGCTTGGCTTGGCGCTGGCTTGGCGCTTGGCTGGACGCTTGGCTTGGCGCTTGGCTTGGCGCTGGCTTGGCGCTTGGCTTGGTGCTTGGCTTGGTGCTCTCCTTGGCGCGTGGCTTAGTGCTTGGCTGGGCGCTTGGCTTGGCGCTCTTCTTGGTGCGTGGCTTGTCGCTTGGCTTCGCGCTTTTCTTGGCGCGTGGCTTGGCCGTTAATTTGGCGCTTGGCTTGGCGCTTGGCTTGGCGCATGGCTTGGCGCTCTCCTTGGCGCGTGGCTTAGTGCTTGGCTGGGCGCTTGGCTTGGCGCTCTTCTTGGTGCGTGGCTTGTCGCTTGGCTTCGCGCTTTTCTTGGCGCGTGGCTTGGCACTTGGCTGGACGCTTGGCTTGGCGCTGGCTTGGCGCTTGGCTTGGTGCTTAGCTTGGCGCTTTTTGTGGCGCGTGGCTTAGCGTGGTTTGGCGCTTGGCTTGGCGCTTTTTTTAGGGCGTGGTTTGGCGCGTGGCTTGGCGCTTGGCTGGACGCTTGGGTTGGCGCTTGGCTTGGCGCTGGCTTGGCGCTTGGCTGGACGCTTGGCTTTGTGTTTGGCTTGGTGCTTTTCTTGGCGCGTGGCTTGGCGCTTAGCTTGTCGCTTAGCTTGGCGTGTGGCTTGGCGCTTAGCTTGGCGTGTGGTTTGTCGCTTGGCTTGGCGCTCTCCTTGGCGCTTAGCTTGGCGCTTGGCTTAGCGCTTGGCTTAGCGCTTTTTTTGGTGTTTTTCTTGGCGCGTAACATGGAGCTTGGCTTGGCGCTTGGCTCCTCGCTTGGCTTGGCGCTTGGCTTGGCGCTTGGCTTGGCGCTTTTTTTGGCGCGTGGCTTGGCGCGTGGCTTGTCGCTTGGCATGGCGCCCTCCTTGGCGCGTGGCTTGGCGCTTGGCTTGGCGTTTGGCTTGGAGCTTTGCTTGGCTCTTTTCTTGGCGCGTGGCCTGTCGCTTGGCTTGGAGCATGGCGTGGCGCTTTTCTTGAATCGTGGCTTGGCGCTTGGCTTGGCGCATAGCGTGGCGCTTTTTTTGGCGCGTGGCTTGGCGCTTGGCTTGGCGTTTGGCTTGGCGCTTGGCTTGGCGCTCTCCTTGGCGCGTGGCTTGGCGCGTGGCTTGTCGCTTGGCTTGGCGCTCTCCTTGGTGCATGGGGTGGCGCTTTTCTTGGCGCATGGCTTGGCACTTGGCCTGGTGCTTGGCTTGACGTTTGGCTTGGCGCATGCCTTGGCGCTTTCCTTGGCGCGTGGCTTGGAGCTTGGTTGGGCGTTTGGCTTGGCGCTTTTCTTAACGTGTGGTTGGCGCGTAGCTTGGCACTTGGCTTGACGCTTAGAATGGCGCTTGGCTTGCCGCTTGGCTTGGCGCTCTCCTTGGCTCGTGGCTTGGCGCTTGGCTTGGCGCTTTTTTTGGCGCTTGGCTTGGCGCTTAGCTTTGCGCGTGGATTGGCGCTTGGCTTGGCGCTTTTCTTGGCGCGTAGCCTGACGCGTGGCTTGTCGCTTGGCTTGGCGCTCTCTTTGGCGCCTGGCTTGGTGCTTGGCTTGGCGCATGGATTGGCGCTTGGCTTCGCGCACTCCTTGGCGCGTGGATTGGCGCTTGGATGGACGCGTGGTTTGGCGCTTGGCTTGGCGCTCGGCTTGGCGCTTTTCTTGGCGCGTGGCTTGACGCTTGGATTGGCGCTTTTCTTGGCGCGTAGCTTGGCACTGGGCTTGACGCTTAGCATGGCGCTTGGCTTGGCGCTTTTCTTGGCGCGTGGCTTGGAGCGTGGCTTGTCGCTTGCCTTGGTGTTCTCCTTGGCGCTTATCTTGGCGTTTGGCTTGGCGATTGGCTTGGCGCTGTTCTTGGCGCGTGGCTTGGCGCTTGGTTGGGCACTTGGCTTGGCAGTTGGCTTGGCGTGGCGCTTTTCTTGGCGCGTGGCTTGGCACTTGGCTTTTTCGCTTGGCTTGGCGCTTGGCTTGGCGCTGTTCTTGGCGCGTGGCTTGGCGCTTGGTTGGGCACTTGGCTTGGCAGATGGCTTGGCGTGGCGCTTTTCTTGGCGCGCGGCTTGGCACTTGGCCTGCCGCTTGGCTTGGCGCTTTTTTTGGCGCTTTTTCTGGCGCGTGGCTTAGCGCTTGGCTTGGCCGTTGGCTTGGCGCTTGGCTTGGCGCTTGGCTTGGCGCATGGCTTGGCGCTCTCCTTGGCGCGTGGCTTAGCGCTTGGCTGGGCGCTTGGCTTGGCGATTGGCTTGGCGCTTGGCTTGGTGCTTGGCTTGGCGCTTGGCTTGGCGCTGGCTTGGCGCTTGGCTTGGTGCTTGGCTTGGCGCTTTTTCTGGCGCGTAGCTTTGCGCGTGGTTTGGCGCTTGGCTTGGCGATTGGCATGGCGCTCTTCTTGGCGCGTGGCTTGTCGCTTGGCTGGACGCTTGGCTTGGCGCTTGGCTTGGCGCTGGCTTGGCGTTTGGCTTGGTGCTTGGCTTGGCGCTTTTTGTGGCGCGTGGCTTTGCGCGTGGTTTGGCGCGTGGCTTGGCGCTTGGCTGGACGCTTGGCTTGGCGCTTGGCTTGGCGCTGGCTTGGCGCTTGGCTGGACGCTTGGCTTGGCGCTTGGCTTGGCGCTGGCTTGGCGCTTGGCTTGGTGCTTGGCTTGGTGCTTTTCTTGGCGCGTGGCTGGGCGTTTGGCTTGTCGCTTGGCTTGGCGTGTGGCTTGGCGCTTAGCTTGGCGTGTGGCTTGTCGCTTGGCTTGGCGCTCTCCTTGGCGCTTACCTTGGCGCTTTTCTTAGCGTTTGGCTTGGCGCTTTTCTTGGTGTTTTTCTTGGCGCGTAACATGGAGCTTGGCTTGGCGCTTGGCTTGGCGCTGGCTTGGCGCTTTTTTTGGCGCTTGGATTGTCGCTTAGCTTGGCGCTCTCCTTGGCGCTTAGCTCGGCGCTTGGCTTAGCGCTTGGCTTGGAGCTTTTCTTGGTGTTTTTCTTGGCGCGTAACATGGAGCTTGGCTTGGCGCTTGGCTTGGCGTGTGGCTTGGCGCTTAGCTTGGCGCTTGGCTTGTCGCTTGGCTTGGCGCTCTCCTTGGCGCTTAGCTCGCCGCTTGGCTTAGCGCTTGGCTTGGCGCTTTTCATTGTGTCTTTCGTGGCGCGTAACATGGAGCTTGGCTTGGCGCTTGGCTTGGCTCTTGGTTTGGCGCTTGGCTTGGCGCTGGGCTTTGCGCTGTTCTTAGCGCGTGGTTTGGTGCTTGGCTTGCAGCTTAGCCTGGCGCTTGGCTTGGCGCTTTTCTTTGCGCTTTTCTTGGCGTGTAACTTGGTGCTTAACTTGGCGTTTGGCTTGGCGCTTGGTTTGGCGCATGACTTGGCGCTCTCCTTGGAGCGTGGCTTGGCGCTTGGCTTGGCGCTTGGCTTGGCGCTTGGCTTGGCGCTTTTCTTGGCGCGTGACTTGCCGCGTGGCTTAACGCTTGGCTTTGCACTTTTCTTAGCGAGTGGTTTGGCGCGTGGCTTGGCGCTTGGCTGTGCGCTTGGCTTGGCGCTTGTCCTGGCGCATAGCTTGACGCTCTCTTTGGCGCGTGGCTTGGCACTTGGGCGGACGCGTGGTTTGGCGCTTGGCTTAGTGCTTGGCTTGGCGCTTGACTTGGCGCTTGGCTTGGCGCTTGGGTTAACGTTTTTCTTGGCGCGCGGTTTGGCGCGTGGCTTGGCGCTTGGCTTTGCTCTTTTTTTAGCGCGTGGTTTGGCGCGTGGCTTGGCGCTTGCTGGCGCTTGGCTTGGCGCTTGGCTTGGCGCTTGGCTTGGCGCTTGGCTTGGCGCTTGGCTTGGCGCTTGGCTTGGCGCATGGATTGGCGCTCTCCTTGGCGCGTGGCATAGCGCTTGGCTCGGCGCCTGG
This sequence comes from Agriotes lineatus, assembly GCA_940337035.1. Classification (NCBI taxonomy): domain Eukaryota; kingdom Metazoa; phylum Arthropoda; class Insecta; order Coleoptera; family Elateridae; genus Agriotes; species Agriotes lineatus. Next base: position 137,270 of record CALNHX010000899.1, read on the forward strand.
CTTAACGCCCTTCTTGGCGCGTGTCTTGTCGCTTGGCTTTGCGCTTTACTTGGCGCGTAGCTTGGCACTTGGCTTGGCGCTTGGCTGGGCGTTTGGCTTGGCGCTTGGCTTGGCGCTTGGCTTGGCGCATGGCTTGGCGCCCTCTTTGGCGCGTGGCTTGGCGCTTGGCTAGGCGCTTGGCTTGGCGTTTGGTTTGGCGCTTTTCTTGGCGGGTGGCTTGACACTTGGGTTGGCGCTTGGCTTGGCGCTTGGCCTGGCGCATAGCTTGACGCTCTCCTTGGCGCGTGGCTTGGCGCTTGGCCGGACGCGTGGTTTGGTGCTTGGCTTGGCGCTTGGCTTGGCGCCTGGCTTGGCGCTTGGCTTGGCGCTGTTCTTGGCGCGTGGCTTGGCGCTTGGCTGGGCACTTGGCTTGGCACTTGGCTTTGCGTTTAACTTGGCGCTCGGCTTGGCGCTTTTCTTGGCTCGTGGTTTGGCACTTGGCTTGCCGCTTGGCTTGGCGCTTGGCTTGGCGCTTTTCTTGGCGATTTTCTTGGCGCGTGGCTTGGCGCTTGGCTTGGCGCTTGGCTTGGCGCTTGGCTTGGCGCTTTTCTTTTAGATTTTCTTGGCGCGTGGCTCGTCGCTTGGCTGGGCACTTGGCTTGGCGCCTGGCTTGGCGCTTGGCTTGGCGCTTGGCTTGGTGCTTTTCTTTTCGATTTTCTTGGCGCGTGGCTCGTCGCTTGGCTTGGCGCTTGGCTTGGCGCCTGGCTTGGCGCTTGGCTTGGCGCTGTTCTTGGCGCGTGGCTTGGCGCTTGGCTGGGCACTTGGCTTGGCACTTGGCTTTGAGTTTAACTTGGCGCTCGGCTTGGCGCTTTTCTTGGCGCGTGGTTTGGCACTTGGCTTGCCGCTTGGCTTGGCGCTTGGCTTGGCGCTTTTCTTGGCGATTTTCTTGGCGCGTGGCTTGGCGCTTGGCTGGGCACTTGGCTTGGCACTTGGCCTTGCGTTTAACTTGGCGCTCGGCTTGGGGCTTTTCTTGGCGCGTGGTTTGGCACTTGGCTTGCCGCTTGGCTTGGCGCTTGGCTTGGCGCTTTTCTTGGCAATTTTCTTGGCGCGTGGCTTGGCACTTGGCTTCGCGCTTGGCTTGGCGCTTGGCCTGGCGCATAGCTTGACGCTCTCCATGACGCGTGGCTTAGCGCATGGCTGGACGCTTGGCTTGGCGCTTGGCTTGGCACTTGGCTTCGCGTTTGGCTTGGCGCTTGGCTTGGCGCTTGGCTTGGCGCTTTTTTTGGCGCTTGGCTTTGCGCTTTTCCTATCGCGTGGTTTGGCGAGTGGCTTGGCGCTTGGCTGGGCGCTTGGCTTGGCGCTTGGCTGGTCGCTTGGCTGGGCGCTTGGCTTGGCGCTTGCTTGGACGCTTGACTTCGCGCTTGGCTTGGCGCATGGATTGGCGCTCTCCTTGGCGCGTGGCTTAGCGCTTGGCTAGGCGCTTGGCTTGGCGCTTGGCTTGGCGCCCTTGTTGGCGCGTGGCTTGTCGCTTAGCTTGGCGCTTGGCTTGGCGCATGGATTGGCGCTCTCCTTGGCGCGTGGCTTAGCGCTTGGCTGGACGCTTGGTTTGGCGCTTGGCTTGGCGCTGGCTTGGCGCTTGGCTTGGTGCTTGGCTTGGCGCTTTTTTTTGCGCGTGGCTTGGCGCGTGGCTTGGCGCTTCTCTTGGCGCTTTCTTTGGCGCGTGGTTTGGCGCGTGGCTTGGCGCTTGGCTGGGCGCTTGGCTTGGCGCTTGGCTTGGCGCTTAGCTGGGCGCTTGGTTTGGCGCTTGGCTTAGTGCCTTTCTTGGCGCGTGGCTTGTCGCTTGGCTTTGCATTTGTCTTGGCGCGTGGCTTGGCACTTGGCTTGGCGCGTGGTTTGGCGATAGGTGGGGCGTTTGGCTTGGCGCTTGTCTCGGCGCTTGGCTTGGTGCTTTTCTTAACGTGTAGTTGGCGCGTAGCTTGGCACTTGGCCTGACGCTTAGAATAGAGCTTTTATTGGCGAGTGGCTTGTCGCTTTGCTTGGCGCATAGCTTGACGCTTTCCATGGCGCGTGGCTTGGCGCATGGCTGGACGCTTGGCTTGGCGCTTGGCTTGGCACTTGGCTTGGCGTTTGGCTTGGTGCTTGGCTTGGCGCTTGGCTTGGCGCCTTTTTTGGCGCGTGGCTTGGCGCGTGGCTTGGCGCTTGGCTTTGCGCTTTTCTTAGCACGTGGTTTGGCACGTGGCTTGGCGCTTGGCTGGGCGCTTGGTTTGGCGCTTGGCTTGGCGCTTTTCTTGGTGCGTGGCTTGGCGCATGGCTGGACGCTTGGCTTGGCGCTTGGCTTGGCACTTGGCTTGGCGTTTGGCTTGGTGCTTGGCTTGGCGCTTGGCTTGGCGCCTTTTTTGGCGCGTGGCTTGGCGCGTGGCTTGGCGCTTGGCTTTGCGCTTTTCTTAGCACGTGGTTTGGCGCGTGGCTTGGCGCTTGGCTGGGCGCTTGACTTGGCGCCTGGCTTGGCGCGTGGCTTGGCGCTTGGCTTGGCGCTTGGCTTGGCGCCCTTGTTGGCGCGTGGCTTGTCGCTTAGCTTGGCGCTTGGCTTGGCGCATGAATTGGCGCTCTCCTTGACGCGTGGCTTAGCGCTTGGCTGGACGCTTGGTTTGGCGCTTGGCTTGGCGCTCTCCTTGGCGCGTGACTTGGCGCGTGTCTTAACGCTTGGCTTTGCACTTTTTTTTAGCGAGTGGTTTGGCGCGTGGCTTGGCGCTTGGCCTGGCGCATTGCTTGACGCTCTCCTTGGCGCGTGGCTTGGCGCTTGGGTAGACGCTTGGCTTGGCGCTTGGCTTGGCGCTTGGCTTGGCGCTTAGCTTTTCTCTCGGCTTAACGTTTTTTTTGGCGCCTGGCTTGGCGCGTGACTTGGCGCTTTGCTTTGCGCTTTTCTTAGCGCGTGGTTTGGCGCGTGGTTTAGCGCTTGGCTAGGCGCTTGGCTTGGCGCTTGGCTTGGCGCCTTTGTTGGCGCGTGGCTTGTCGCTTTGCGTGGCGCTTGGCTTGGCGCATGGATTGGCGCTCTCCTTGGCGCGTGGATTAGCGCTTGGCTGGACGCTTCGTTTGGCGCTTGGCTTGGCGCTGGATTGGCGCTTGGCTTGGTGCTTGGCTTGGCGCTTTTTTTTGCGCGTGGCTTGGCGCGTTGCTTGGCGCGTGGCTTGTCTCTTAGCTTGGCGCTTGGCTTGGCGCATGGATTGGCGCTCTCCTTGGCGCGTGGCTTGGCGCTTAGCTGGGCGCTTGGCTTGGCGCTTGGCTTGGCGCTTAGCTTGTCGCATGGCTTTGCGCTCCCCTTGGCCCGTGGCTTGGCGCTCATCTGGGCGCTTGGTTTGGCGCTTGGCTTGGTGCCTTTCTTGGCGCGTGGCTTGTCGCTTGGCTTTGCGTTTGTCTTGGCGCGTGGCTTGGCACTTGGCTTGGCGCGTGGCTTGGCGCTAGGTGGGGCGTTTGGCTTGGCGCTTGTCTCGGCGCTTGGCTTGGTGCTTTTCTTAACGTGTAGTTGGCGCGTAGCTTGGCACTTGGCCTGACGCTTAGAATAGCGCTTTTATTGGCGCGTGGCTTGTCGCTTCTCTTGGCGCATGGCGTGGCGTTTTTCTTGGCGCGTGGGTTGGCGCTTGGCTTAGCGTTTTTCTTGGCGCGTGGTTTGGCGCGTGGTTTGTCGCTTGGCTTGGCGCTCTCCTTGGCGCGTGGCTTGGCGCTTACATTGGCGCGTGGCTTGTTGCTTGGCTTGGCGCTTTCCTTGGCGCTTAGTTTGACGCTTGGCTTGGCGCTTGGCTTGGCGCTTTTCTTGGCACGTGGCTTGGCGTTTGGCTTGGCGTTTGGCTTGGCGCTTGGCTGGGCGCTGTTCTTAGCGCGTGGCTTGGCGCATGGCTGGACTCTTGGCTTGGCGCTTGGCTTGGCACTTGGCTTGGCGCTTGGCTTTGCGTTTTTCTTAGCGCGTGGTTTAGTGCTTGGCTTGCCGCTTGGCCTGGCGCTTAGTTTGGCGCTTTTCTTGGCGCTTTTCTTGGAGCGTAACTTGGCGCTTGGCTTGGCGTTTGGCTTGGCGCTTGACTTGGCGCATGGCTTGGCGCTTGGCTGGACGCTTCACTTGGCGCTTCCTTTGCGCTTGCCTTTGCGGTTTTCTTAGCGCGTGGTTTGGTGCTTGGCTTGCCGCTTGGCTTGGCGCATGGCTTGGCGCTCTCCTTGGCGCGTGGCTTAACGCTTGGCTGGACACTTGCCTTGGCGCTTGGCTTGGCGCTTGGCTTGGCGCTTGGCTTCGCGCTTTTCTTAGGGCGTAATTTGGTGCTTGTCTTGCCGCTTGGCTTGACGATTTTCTTGGCGCTTTTCTTAACGCGTAACTTGGCGCGTGGCTTGTCGCTTGGCTTCGCGCTTTTCTTGGCGCGTGGCTTGGCACTTGGCTTGGCGCTTGGCTTGGCGCTTGGCCTGGCACATAGCTTGACGCTCTCCATGGCGCGTGGCTTGGCGCTTGACTTGGCGCTTGGCTTGGCGCTTTTCTTGGCGCGTGGCTTGGCACTTGGCTTGGCGCTTGGCTTGGCGCTTGGTCTGGCGTATAGCTTGACGCTCTCCATGGCGCGTGGCTTGGCGCTTGGCTGGACGCTTGGCTTGGCGCTTGGCTGGGCGCTTGGCTTGGCGCTTGGCTTGGCGCATGGTTTGGCGCATGGCTTGACGCTCTCCTTGGTGCGTGGCTTGGCGCTTGGCTGGACGCTTGGCTTGGCGCTTTCTTCGCGCTTGGCTTTGCGTTTTTTTTAGCGCGTGGTTTGGTGCTTGGCTTGCCGCTTAGTTTGGCGCATGCTTTTTCGCTCTCCTTGGCGCTTAGCTTGGCGCGTGGCTTGTCGCTTAGCTTGGCGCTCTTTTTGGGGCTTAGCTTGGCGCTTGGCTTAGCGCTTGGCTTGGCGCGCTTCTTGGTGTTTTTCTTGGCGCGTAACATGGATCTTAGCTTGGCGCTAGGCTTGGCGCTTGGTTTGGCGCTTGGCTTGGCGCTTGGCTTTGCGCTTTTCTTAGCGCGTGGTTTGGTGCTTGGCTTGCCGCTTGGCCTGACGCTTGGCTTAACGCTTTTCTTTGCGCTTTTCTTGGCGCGAAACTTGGTGCTTGGCTTGGCGTTTTGCTTGGCGCTTGGCTTGGCGCATGGCTTGGCGCTCTTCTTGGCGCGTGACTTGGCGCGTGGCTTAACGCTTGGCTTTGCACTTTTTTTAGCGCGTGCTTTGGCGGGTGGCTTGGCGCTTGGCTGGGCGCTTGGCTTGGCGCTTGGCCTGGCGCATAGCTTGACGCTCTCCTTGGCGCGTGGCTTGGCGCTTGGGTGGACGTTTGCCTTGGCGCTTGGCTTAGTGCTTGGCTTGGCGCTTGGCTTGGCGCTTGGCTTGGCGCTTGGCTTGGCTCTTGGCTTAACGTTTTTCTTGGCGCGTGGCTTAGCGCGTGGCTTGGCGCTTGGCTTTGCGCTTTTCTTAGCGCGTGGTTTGGCGCGTGGCTTGCCGCTTGGCTGGGTGCTTGGCTTGGCGCTTGGCTTGGCGCTTGGCTTGACGCTTGACTGGGCGTTTGGCTTAGCGTTTGTCTCGGCGCTTGGCTTGGCGCTTTTCTTTTCGCGTGGCTTGGCGCGTAACTTGGCGCTTGGCTGGGCGCTTGGCTTGGCGCTTCGCTTGGCGCTTGGTTTGGCGCTTTTTTTTGGCGAGTGGCTTAACGCATGGCTTGGCGCTCTCCTTGGCGCGTGACTTGGCGCGTGGCTTAACGCTTGGCTTTGCACTTTTTTTAGCGCGTGTTTTGGCGGGTGGCTTGGCGCTTGGCTGGGCGCTTGGCTTGGCGCTTGGCCTGGCGCATAGCTTGACGCTCTCCTTGGCGCGTGGCTTGGCGCTTGGGTGGACGTTTGCCTTGGCGCGTGGCTTAGCGCGTGGCTTGGCGCTTGGCTTGGCGCTTGGCTTTGCGCTTTTCTTAGCGCGTGGTTTGGCGCGTGGCTTGGCGCTTGGCTTGGCGCTGGGCTTGGCGCATGGCGTGGCGCTTTTTTTGGTGCGTGGCTTGGCGCTTCTTTTGGCGCGTGGCCTGTCGCTTGGCTTGGCGCAAAGCGTGGCGCTTTTTTTGGCGCGTGGCTTGGCGCTTGGCTTGGCGCTTGGCTCCTTGCTTGGCTTGGCGCTTGACTTGGCGCTTGGCTTGGCGCTTGGCTTGGCGCTTTTCTTGGCGCGTGGCTTGGCGCGTGGTTTGTCGATTGGCTTGGCGCCCTCCTTGGCGCGTGGCTTGGAGCTTGGATTGGCGTTTCGCTTGGAGCTTGGCTTGGCTTTTTTCTTGGCGCTTGGCATGGCGCTTGGCTTGGCGCATGGCGTGGCGCTTTTCTTGAATCGTGGCTTGGCGCTTGGCTTGGCGCATAGCGTGGCGCTTTTCTTGGCGCGTGGCTTGGCGCTTGGCTTGGCGTTTGGCTTGGCGCTTGGCTTGGCGCTCTCCTTGGCGCGTGGCTTGGCGCTTGGCTTGGCGCTTGGCTTGGCGCTTTTCTTGACGCGTGGTTTGGCACGTATCTTGTCGCTTGGCTTGGCGCTCTCCTTGGTGCATGGGGTGGCGCTTTTCTTGGCGCGTGGCTTGGCACTTGGCCTATTGATTGGCTTGACGTTTGGCTTCTCGCATGCCATGGCGCTTTCCTTGGCGCGTGGCTTGGAACTTGGTTGGGCGTTTGGCTTGGCGCTTTTCTTAAGGTGTGGTTGGCGCGTAGCTTGGCACTTGGCTTGACGCTTAGAATGGCGCTTGGCCTGCCGCTTGGTTTGGTGCTCTCTTTGGCTCGCGGCTTAGCGCATGGCGTGGCGTTTTTTTTGCGCGTGGCTTGGCGCTTAGATTGGCGCTTGGCTTGGCGCTTTTCTTGGCGCGTGGCCTGACGCGTGGCTTGTCGCTTGGCTTGGTGCTCTTCTTGGCGCTTAGCTTGGCGTTTGGCTTGGCGCTTGGCTTGGCGTTTTTCTTGGCGCTGTTCTTGGCGCGTGGCTTGGCGCTTGGCTTGGCGCTTAGCTTGACGCTTAGCTTGGCGCTGTTCTTGGCGCGTGGCTTGGCGCTTGGCTGGGCACTTAGCTTGGCACTTGACTTGGCGTGGCGCTTTTTTGGCGTGTGGCTTGGCACTTGGCTTGCCGCTTGGCTTGGCGCTTGGCTTGGCGCTTGGCGTGGCGCCTGTCCTGGCGCATGGCTTGGCGCTTTCCTTGGCGTTTGGCTAGGTGCTTGGCTTGGCGCTTGGCTTGGCGCTTGGCTTGGCGCGTAGCTTGTCGCTTGGCTTGGCGCTCTTCTTGGCGCGTGGTTTGGCGCTTAGCTTGGAGCGTGGCTTGGCGTTTGACTTGGCGCTTGGCTTGGCTTTTTTTTTGGCGAGTGGCTTAACGCGTGGCTTTTCGCTTAACTTGGCGTTCTCTTTTTCGCTTGGCTTGGCGCTTAGCTTGGCGCGTGGCTTGGCGCTTGGCTTGGCGCTTGCTTTGGCGCTTTTTTTAGCTCGTGGCTGGGCGCTTGGGTTGGCGTTTTTCTTGGCGCGTGGCTTGGCGCGTGGCTTGTCGCTTGGCTTGGCGCTCTCCTTGCCGCGTGGCTTGGCGCTTAGCTTGGCGCGTGGCTTGGCGCTTGGCTTGGCGCTTGGTTTGGCGCTTTCTTTAGCGCGTGGCTGGGCGCTTGGTTTGGCGCTTGGCTTGGCGCCTGGCTTGGCGCTTGGCTTGGCGCTTGGGTTGGCGAATGGCTTGGCGCTTCCCTTGGCAAGTGGCTTTTTGCTTGGCCGGGCGCTTAGCTTGACGCTTGGCTTGGCGCTTTTTTTGGCGCGTGGCTTGTCGCTTGGCTTCGCGCTTTTCTTGGCGCGTGGCTTGGCGCTTGGCTGGACGCTTGGCATGGCGCTTTTCTTAGCGCGTGGTTTGGTGTTTGGCTAGCAGCTTGGCTTGGCGCTTGGCTTGGCGCTTTTCTTGGCGCTTTTCTTGGCGCGTAACTTAGTGCTTGGCTTGGCGTTTGGCTTGGCGCTTGCCTTGGCGCTTGGCTTGGAGCTCTCCTTGGCGTGTGGCTTGTCGCTTGGCTTCGCGATTTTCTTGGCGCGTGGCTTGGCACTTGGCTTGGCGCTTGGCTTGGCGCTTGGCATGGCGCATAACTTGACGTTCTCCTTGGCGCGTGGCTTGGCGCTTGGCTGGACGCTTGGATTGGCGCTTGGCTTGGCGCTTGGCTTGGCGCTTGGCTTGTCGCTTGGCTTGGCGCTTGGCTTGGCGCTTTTCTTGGCGCGTGGCTTAGCGCGTGGCTTGGCGCTTGGCTTAATGCTTTTGTAACGTTTCGCTTGTGATTCTAAATTCTAAAAATACTTGAAACGTATTGGGAATTTAATTCGCCCCTTTATCAAGCGTTTGCATCTCAAGACCGCGCTAGGAAGCGATAGCGCGGGCCGGTAGCCGATGCGCAGAAAGCCACATTTGCACGTAGGAGTGTTTCCCCCGCTATCTAAGTGGGGAGCACGAGCGCCGACAAGGAGCCGCTGAAACGTATAAAAAGGAACGCCCGACAGCTCCTAAACAGATTCTGTCCCGAGTCCTCTCCTGAACTCCTCCTAATCTACCCGGAGCGATCACTCGTTTGCTTTGGTATGGTTACTGTCTTAGCAAGGGAGAAATCGCCTAAATAAGAGTTCTTGCGGGTTTGGTATGGTTACTGTCTGCCTGCAAGAACACCCGATAACCTAGAGATCCTTATCTAGCCCGTCCGCTGTCCGAGAATTGAGCGCGCATAACATTTGCGTCCTCGAAGGCCGTATTTCGAACGTATTAATTTTCCTGAATTTTAAAGCACTAAGAAGCCGTCAACATCCCGTCACCACCAGGTTGAAGATCGTGTGATAAGAGACCTACCTGCAGACGTCGCCGCCAACACTCCGGAGCTATCCCAGAAGCTTCTCGAAATAAATCTCCGCGCTGCTACGATCCGGATAGAGCCGCCTATTTGCCCGAATATCGAAATATTTGGGAGTCCAACTACGGCACATTTCCGAGCTACGGACGCCGCCAAATCGTTCGGCGGCCCCGGTCTAATTCAGCACACCGGACGCGAACTTCTACCGTTTTTTTTTCGTCGTCAGGTACCTCTTTAAAACACAATAAATAATCCGAAGTGTTCGCAGCGTTTGTTACAAACAAACAATCGCTTATCACGACTGGGGCATTCGATCAACGACCTCCGCCGACCGATAAGGGGCCGCTGCGCGGACAGTCGACTCCGCGACATCTCCGTAAACGACGACGCGCGCTTCGAAGGCGTCCCCAACGTGCCTGCCTTTCACCTGGACAATTTGGGTTGCGGTGCTGCCGGCGAGCCCGAGCAACCCCCTGTTGGCGCGACAACCCTATATAATGTAACCTGCAGTATGCAATATTATTTCCATTTTTAATGTACATAGTTAAAGACAGTATATTTTATTTTCATCATTTATCCTGTGTTATTTATTGATCTATGCATTATTCGAGCAATCTGGACGTAATCTCCGATTTTGAGCATATCCGAGGCAATAAGGCCATTTAAAATATTCCAAATAAAGGCGGGCCGTTACACTTTTCTTGGCGCTTTTCTTGGCGCATAACTTGGCGCTTGGTTTCGCGCTTTTCTTGGCGCGCGGCTTGGCACTTGGCTTGGCGCTTGGCTTGGCGCTTGGCATGGTGAACAGCTTGACGTTCTCCTTGGCGCGTAGCTTGGCGTTTGGCTAAACGCTTGGCTTGGCGCTTGGCTGAACGCTTGGCTTGGAGCTTGGCTTGGCACTTGGCTTAGCGCTTGGCTTGGCGTGTTTCTTGGCGCGTCGCTTGGCGCTTGGCTGGGCGCTTGGCTTGGCGCTTGGCTTGGCGCTTGGCTGGGCGCTTGGCTTGGCGCATGGCTTGGCGCTCTCCTTGGCGCGTAGCTTAACGCTTGGTTGGGCGCTTGGCCTGGCGCCTGGCTTGGCGCTTTTCTTGGCGCGTGGCTTGGCGCTTGGTTTGGCACTTGGCTTAGCGTCTGTCCTGGCGCATAGCTTGACGCTCTCCTTGGCGCGTGGATTGGCGCTTGGATGGACGCGTGGTTTGGCGCTTGATTTGGCGCCTGGCTTGGCGCTTTTCTTGGCGCGTGGCTTAGCGCGTGGCTTGGCGCTTGGATTTGCGCTTTTCTTAGCCCGTAGTTTGGCACGTGGCTTGGCGCTTGGCTTAATGCTTTTCTTGGCGCTTTTCTTGGCGCGTAACTAGGCGCTTGGCTTCGCGCTTTTCTTGGCGCGCGGCTTGGCACTTGGCTTGGCGCTTGGCTTAGCGCTTGGCATGGTGCATAGCTTGACGTTCTTCTTGGCGCGTGGCTTGGCGTTTGGCTAAACGCTTGGCTTGGCGCTCGGCTGGACGCTTGGCTTGGCGCTTGGCTTGGCGCTTGGCTTGGCGCTTGGCTTGGCGCTTGGCTTGGCGTGTTTCTTGGCGCGTCGCTTGGCGCTTGGCTGGGCGCTTGACTTGGCGTTTGGCTTGGCGCTTGGCTTGGCGCATGGCTTGGCGCTCTCCTTGGCGCGTAGCTTAACGTTTGGCTGGGCGCTTGGCTTGGCGCCTGGCTTGGCGCCTTTCTTAGCGCGTGGCTTGGCGCTTGGCTTGACGCTTGGTTTGGCGCTTTCTATAGCGCGTGGCTGGGCGCTTGGCTTGGCGCTTGACTTGGCGCCTGGCTTGGCGCTTGGCTTGGCGCTTGGGTTGGCGAATGGCTTGGCGCTTTCCTTGGCGAGTGGCTTTTTGCTTGGCCGGGCGCTTAGCTTGACGCTTGGCTTGGCGCTTTTCTTGGCGCGTGGCTTGTCGCTTGGCTTTGCGCTTTTCTTGGCGCGTGGCTTGGCGCTTGGATGGACGCTTGGCATGGCGCTTTTCTTAACGCGTGGTTTGGTGCTTGGCTTGCCGCTTGGCTTGGCGCTTAGCTTGGCGCTTAGCTTGGCGCTTTGCTTGGCGCTTTTCTTGGCGCGTAACTTAGTGCTTGGCTTGGCGTTTGGCTTGGCGCTTGCCTTGGCGCATGGCTTGGAGCTCTCCTTGGCGCTTGGCTTGTCGCTTGGCTTTGCGATTTTCTTGGCGCGTGGCTTGGCACTTGGCTTGGCGCTTGGCTTGGCGCTTGGCATGGCGCATAACTTGACGTTCTCCTTGGCGCGTGGCTTGGCGCTTGGCTGGACGCTTGGCTTGGCGCTTGGCTTGGCGCTTGGCTTGGCGCTTGGCTTGGCGCTTGGCTTGGCGCTTGGCTTGGCGCTTTTCTTGGCGCGTGGCTTAGCGCGTGGCTTGGCGCTTGGCTTAATGCTTTTGTAACGTTTCGCTTGTGAATCTAAATTCTAAAAATACTTGAAACGTATTGGGAATTTAATTCGCCCCTCTATCAAACGTTTGCATCTCAAGACCGCGCTAGGAAGCGATAGCGCGGGCCGGTAGCCGATGCGCAGAAAGCCACATTTGCACTTAGGAGTGTTTCCCCCGCTATCTAAGTGGGGAGCACGAGCGCCGACAAGGAGCCGCTGAAACGTATAAAAAGGAACGCCCGACAGCTCCTAAACAGATTCTGTCCCGAGTCCTCTCCTGAACTCCTCCTAATCTACCCGGAGCGATCACTCGTTTGCTTTGGTGTGGTTACTGTCTTAGCAAAGGAGAAATCGCCTAAATAAGAGTTCTTGCGGGTTTGGTATGGTTACTGTCTGCCTGCAAGAACACCCGATAACCTAGAGATCCTTATCTAGCCCGTCCTCCGTCCGAGAATTGAGCGCGCATAACATTTGCGTCCTCGAAGGCCGTATTTCGAACGTATTAATTTTCCTGAATTTTAAAGCACTAAGAAGCCGTCAACATCCCGTCACCACCAGGTTGAAGATCGTGTGATAAGAGACCTACCTGCAGACGTCGCCGCCAACACTCCGGAGCTATCCCAGAAGCTTCTCGAAATAAATCTCCGCGCTGCTACGATCCGGATAGAGCCGCCTATTTGCCCGAACATCAAAATATTTGGGAGTCCGACTACGGCACATTTCCGAGCTACGGACGCCGCCAAATCGTTCGGCGGCCCCGGTCTAATTCAGCACACCGGACGCAAACTTCTACCGTTTTTTTTTTCGTCGTCAGGTACCTCTTTAAAACACAATAAATAATCCGAAGTGTTCGCAGCGTTTGTTACAAACAAACAATCGCTTATCACGACTGGGGCATTCGATCAACGACCTCCGCCGACCGATAAGGGGCCGCTGCGCGGACAGTCGACTCCGCGACATCTCCGTGGACGACGACGCGCGCTTCGAAGGCGTCCTCAACGTGCCTGCCCTTCACCTGGACAATTTGGGTTGCGGTGCTGCCGGCGAGCCCGAGCAACCCCCTGTTGGCGCGACAACCCTATATAATGTAACCTGCAGTATGCAATATTATTTCCATTTTTAATGTACATAGTTAAAGACAGTATATTTTATTTTCATCATTTATCCTGTGTTATTTATTGATCTATGCATTATTCGAGCAATCTGGACGTAATCTCCGACTTTGAGCATATCCGAGGCAATAAGGCCATTTAAAATATTCCAAATAAAGGCGGGCCGTTACACTTTTCTTGGCGCTTTTCTTGGCGCGTAACTTGGCGCTTGGCTTGGCGCTTGGCTTGGCGCTTGGCATGGTGCATAGCTTGACGTTCTCCTTGGCGCGTGGCTTGGCGTTTGGCTAAACGCTTGGCTTGGCGCTTGGCTGGACGCTTGGCTTGGCGCTTGGCTTGGCGTTTGGCTTAGCGCTTGGCTTGGCGTGTTTCTTGGCGCGTCGCTTGGCGTTTGGCTGGGCGCTTGGCTTGGCGCTTGGCTTGGAGCTTGGCTTGGCGCTTGGCTTGTTGCTTGGCTTGGCGTGTTTCTTGGCGCGTCGCTTGGCGCTTGGCTGGACGCTTGGCTTGGCGCTTGGCTTGGCGTTTGGCTTAGCGCTTGGCTTGGCGTGTTTCTTGGCGCGTCGCTTGGCGATTGGCTGGGCGCTTGGCTTGGCGCTCTCCTTGGCGCGTAGCTTAACGCTAGGCTGGGCGCTTGGCTTGGCGCATGGCTTGGCGCCTGGCTTGGCGCTTTTCTTGGCGCGTGGCTTGCTGCTTGGCTTCCCGCTTTTCTTGACGCGTGGCTTGGCGCTTGGTTTGGCACTTGGCTAAGCGTGTGTCCTGGCGCATAGCTTGACGCTCTCCTTGGCGCGTGGATTGGCGCTTGGATGGACGCGTGGTTTGGCGCTTGATTAGGCGCCTGGTTTGGCGCTTGTCTTGGCGCATGTCTTTTCGCTCTCCTTAGCGTTTGGCTTGGCGCTTTTCTTGGCGCGTGGTTTAGTGCGTGGCTTGGCGCTTGGATTTGCGCTTCTCTTATCCCGTAATTTGGCGCGTGGCTTGGCGTTTGGCTAAACGCTTGGCTTGGCGCTTGGCTGGACGCTTGGCTTGGCGCTTGGCTTGGCGCTTGGCTTGGCGCTTGGCTTGGCGTGTTTCTTGGCGCGTCGCTTGGCGCTTGGCTGGGCGCTCGACTTGGCGCTTGGCTTGGCGCTTGGCTTGGCGCTTGGCTTGGCGCATGGCTTGGCGCTTTTCTTGGCGCGTTGCTTGTTGCTTATCTTCGCGCTTTTCTTGGCGCGTGGCTTGGCACTTGGTTTGGCACTTGGCTTAGCGCATGTCCTGGCGCATAGCTTGACGCTCTCGTTGGCGCGTGGATTGGCGCTTGGATGGACGCGTGGTTTGGCGCTTGGCTTGGCGCTTTTCTTGGCGCATTGCTTGTTGCTTGGCTTCGCGCTTTTCTTGGCGCGTGGCTTGGCACTTGGTTTGGCACTTGGCTTAGCGCCTGTCCTGGCGCATAGCTTGACGCTCTCCTTGGCGCGTGGATTGGCGCTTGGATGGACGCGTGGTTTGGCGCTTGGCTTGGCGCTCGGCTTGGCGCTTTTCTTGGCGCGTGGCTTGACGTTTGGTTTGGCGCTTTTCTTGGCGCGTAGCTTGGCACTTGGCTTGACGCTTAGCATGGCGCTTGGCTTGGCGCTTTTCTTGGCGCGTGGCCTGTCGCTTGGCTTGGCGCATGGCGTGGCGCTCTTCTTGGCGCGTGGCTTGGCGCTTGGCTTGGCGTTTGGTTTGGCGCTTGGCTTGGCGCTTTTCTTGGCGCGTGGCTTGGCGCGTGGTTTGTCGCTTGGCTTGGCGCTCACTTTGGCGGGTGGCTTGGCGCTTATTTTAGCGCGTGGTTTGGCGCTTGGCTTGGCGCATTTCTTGGCGCGTGACTTGGAGCGCGGCTTGTCGCTTGGCTTGGTGTTCCCCTTGGCGCTTAGCTTGGCGTTTGGCTTGGCGGTTGGCTTGGCGTTTTTCTTGGCACGTGGCTTGGCGCTTGGCTTTTTCGCTTGGCTTGGCGCTTGGCTTGGCGCTTGGCTTGGCGCTGTGCTTGGCGCGTGGCTTGGCGCTTGGCTTGGCACTTGGCTTGCCGCTCGGTTTGGCGCTTGGCTTGGCGCTGTTCTTGGCGCGTGGCTTGGCGCCTGTCGTGGAGCATGGCTTGGCGCTCTCCTTGGCGTTTGGCTTGTCGCTTGGCTTGGCGCTCTCCTTGGCGCGTGGTTTGGCGCTTAGCTTGGAGCGTGTCTTGGCGCTTGGCTTGGCGCTTAGCCTGGGGCATTTCTTGGCGCGTGGCTTGGCGCGTGGCTTGTCGCTTGGCGCTCTCCTTAGCGCGTGGCTTGGCGCTTAGCTTGGCGCGTGGCTTGTCGCTTGGCTTAGCGCCCTCCTTGGCGCGTGGCTTAACGTTCTCCATGGAGCGTGGATTGGCCGTTGGCTTGGCGCTTGGCTTGGCGCTTTTCTTGGCGCGTGGCTTGATGCTTGGCTTAGCGCAGTTTTTGGCGCGTGGCTTGGCACTTAGCTTGGCGCGTGGCTTGACGCTTGACTGGGCGTTTGGTTTAGCGTTTGTGTCGGCGCTTGGCTTGGCGCTTCGCTTGGCGCTTCGCTTGGCGCTTGGCTTGGCGCTTGGCTTCGTGCTTTTCTTGGCGCGTGGCTTGGCGCTTGGCTGGACGCTTGGCATGGCGCTTTTCTTAGCGCGTGGTTTAGTGCTTGGCTTGCCGCTTGGCTTGGCGCTTGGCTTGGTGCTTTCCTTGGCGCTTTCCTTGGCGCGTAACTTGGCGCTTGGCTGGACGCTTGGCTTGTCGCTTGGCTTGGCGCTTGGCTGGGCGTTTGGCTTAGCGTTTGTCTCGGCGCTTGGCTTGGCGCTTTTCTTGGCGCCTGGCTTGGCACTTGGCTTGGCGTTTGGCTTGGCGCTTGGCTGGACGCTTGGCATGGCGCTTTTCTTAGCGCGTGGTTTAGTGCTTGGCTTGCCGTTTGGCTTGGCGCTTGGCTTGGTGCTTTCCTTGGCGCTTTCCTTGGCGCGTAACTTGGCGCTTGGCTGAACGCTTGGCTTGTCGCTTGGCTTGGCGCTTGGCTGGGCGTTTGGCTTAGCGTTTGTCTCGGCGCTTAGCTTGGCGCTTTTCTTGGCGCCTGGCTTGGCACTTGGCTTGGCGTTTGGCTTGGCGCTTGGCTTGGCGCGTGGCTTGGCGCTTGGCTTGGCGCATCTTTTGGCGCGTGGTTTGGCGCGTGGCTTGTCGCTTGGCTTGGCGCTCTCTTTTGGCGCGTGACTTGGCGCTTAGCTTAACGCTGTTCTTGGCGCGTGGTTTGGCGTTTGGCTGGGCGCTTGGCTTGGCGCTTGGCTTAGCGCTTTTCTTGTCGCGTGGCTTGTCGCTTGGCTTCGCGCTCTCCTTGGCGCGTGGCTTGGTGCTTGGCTTGGCGCATGGCGTGGCGCTATTCTTGGCGCGTGGCTTGGCACTTGGCTTGGCGTTTGGCTTGGCGCTTGGCTTGGCGCTTTTCATGGCGCGTGGCCTGTCGTTTGGCGTGGCGCATGGCGTGGCGCTTTTCTTGGCGCGTGGCTTGGCGCTTGGCTTGGCGTTTGGCTTGGCGCTTGGCTTGGCGCGTGGCTTGTCGTTTGGCTTGGCGCTCTCCTTGGCGTGTAGTTTGGTGCTTGGCTTGGCGCATGGCGTGGCGCTTTTCTTGGCGCGTGGCTTGGCACTTGGCTTGGCGTTTGGCTTGGCGCTTGGCTTGGCGCTTTTCTTGGCGCGTGGCCTGTCGCTTGGCTTGGCGCATGGCGTGGCGCTTTTCTTGGCGCGTGGCTTGGCGCTTGGTTTGGCGTTTGGCTTGGCGCGTGGCTTGGCGCGTGGCTTGTTGTTTGGCTTGGCGCTCTCCTTGGCGCGTGGCTTGGCGCTTGGCTTAGCGCTTTCCTTGGCGCGTGGCTTGGCGCTTGGTTGGGCGTTTGGCTTGGCGCTTTTCTTAACGTGTGGTTGGCGCGTAGCTTGGCACTTGGCTTGACGCTTAGAATGGCGCTTGGCTTGGCGCTTGGCTGGTCGCTTGGCTTGGCGCTTGGCTTGTCTCTTGGCTTCGCGCTTTTCTTGGCGCGTGGCTTGGCACTTGGCTTGGCGCTTGGCTTGGCGCTTGGCCTGGCGCATAGCTTGACGCTCTCCTTGGCGCGTGGCTTGGCGCTTTTTTTGGCGCGTGGTTTGGCACTTGGCTTGCCGCTTGGCTTGGCGCTTGGTTTGGCGCTTGGTTTGGCGCTTGTCTTGGCGCATGCCTTGGCGCTCTCTTTAGCGTTTGGCTTGGCGCTTGGCTAGGCGCTTGGCTTGGCGCTCGGTCTGGCGCTTTTCTTGGCGCGTGGCTTGTCGCTTGGCTTGGCGCTTTTCTTGGCGCGTAGCTTGGCACTTGGCTTGACGCTTAGTATGGCGCTTGGCTTGGCGCATGGCTTGGCGCTCTCCTTAGCGCGTGGCTTGGCGCTTGACTTGGCGCTTTTCTTGGCGCGTGGCTTGGCGCTTGTAATATAAAGGCCTCACGTTGCGGGTCAATTGTAATATTAAGCCTCAGTTGAGGTGTCAATTGTAATATAATGGCCCCAGTTGCGGTGCCAATTACTTATTTTTATTACAAATTAAAATGATATAACTTACCTCACAAACGTCAATATTTGACATACAAATATTGTTCAGTTATATCTTTCTAATTATTCTAAAGATTGCTCCGTTTAGTCAGTACAGCTAAAAGAATACTCTTTATACTCAGCTGAATGGTGCTTCTTAATAACAAGTATAACTGATTGTTTAACTATTTGATTAATATAAAGTAATTTTATAGTCATTTTCAGGTCTTTTACTGATATTCTAAATATCTTAATGACATTCAGATATGTTTATTGACTTTTCAATGACGTAAGGATAGTCAAGTATGTTTAGGATAACTTTTAATCAATATTTAAAACCCAAAATCCCTAATTTACATTCCCAATCTTAAATTAAATCAAATGTTAGAATTTCTAAATATAATGGCCTAAAATCGCCGAGTACTCAGAACACTATTATAATTTAGATAATTAATAGTAATTCTTAGTTCTAAATTGAACAGAGATGCCTGAGAGGCTGCTTCAGGATTCCGTTACTTTGCGCTGATTCTATCCGTCAAGCACGTAAACAAGACTGTGTTTACGTTTTAAACCAATGTAGTCAATGGTACTTGAACGGACGACAGTAAAAACCACCCTTGGAGCACAGCCTCATGCCCCATAAATATTATGGCTTAGAAAGGGTAGTGAATGAATCAAACATTAAATGCAGATTAATTTTATTATGAAAATAGACTAGTATTTATACAAATTAAAAATGCTTAACGCAGTAACAATATCAAAGTTCATATATACAATTTAATAGGACAAAGTGTTTAAATTACAAAACAGCAGATAAGCAATTTGTGCAGTTTTTATTTCCTGATAGAGCGAAGGTCGCCCGTTGAACTTACTACTGTAGGTCGCAATTATGCAAGGAGTGCAGAATTGCATTTTCCTGGTCTTTAACTCGTATGATTGCGTAATAACACTGGCTTTTAAATTACGAATACTGTTTCGTAAATTTGAACTGAAATATATAGTTTTTAATCTAATTTAAACATATTAAATTTAGTAATTATGATTGCAACATTAAATAAATGGGAATTGCATTTAAAAGATATGCAACTGGATTTCGTAAATTTTAGAAAATTTATGTGTGTTTAAATCAAGTTTAAACATATTGCCAATTTTAAGCCGAAGAAAAAGAAAAGGAAAACTATATTGTTTCTTCCACATTAAGGGTTTTTAAAGGATATTCTTCTACGGATGACTGGCGTTGTTTGGATTGAGGCTTTCTTCGATTGATCCTTTTCCGAATGTAGTAGAAGGCTCCTATTAGAATAGCCCCTCCTAATAGGCTGCCTGTGATCCCGCTGGATAGATAGGAGTGGTGGCGGATGGTTTTCCAAGTTATGTCTTTTAGGTGCTGCTGGAATTCCAACTGTGAAGTTTGTAGATCCTCGAAGTGGTCTGACTGTTTTAAAACTGGCTCCTCTGCAATTTCTGAAAATGAGTTGGGTGTTATTGTGTTGGTAAAGTTGATGCTGACGGCCTTGGAATATCCTGCGAGGATGTTGAATTTCTTGCTATGCCTGGGGGTTAACGTATTCTTTGTAGTTTGTATGATGCAGTCTGACGAGATCTGAATCACACCTGTTGTGTTGACAGTGACTTCTTCCCTATTGCCACTACAAGTGATAGCTATTCGGGTTGGCTTGTTGACTACAAACATCCAGGTGTTTTCCATGTATAGTTGTTTCCAAATAATGGACTGGATCTGATGTCTTCGTAGACTGCACTGACTAATTTCTGTTCGATGATATATGTCATCAATGATGCAATTTGGGTTATTTTCAATTCCTTTCACGACTGTTGGACTGCAGATATACGTGTTTGGAGTAATTTGGAGATTTTCTTTGAATTCCTCATCTGTCTCTTGGAAGTACATTTGTAAGTTGTAATCCACAGCGAAGATCCCTTTTGGTACGTCGATCACCCAGTAGGACCCATTGTTAATTTGGAGAGGAATTGGAATCACCTTGATTAAGGTATATTCGGTTTTTTCGACTATGATGAAGTATCCTTGGACGTTGATGTATATGTCATCATGTCCGATGTCGACCTTCAGGATTGGAGTCGGTAAAATTTCTAAATTTGGCGAGAGTTTACTGGTTGCATTTGCGAGGATTTGCTTGATTTGGGCAGGTGTTATTAACTCGTAAAAATTACCTTGTTGGAAATGAACGTTCAAAATGTTTGTGTGGTAATTGCACAGTTCACTAATAACATTTGTGGCGACTTGATAGACACTGATGATGTGGATATTTAATCGGTTGGAGTCGGTTGCCTTATACCACTTGTCCATGTTGTTGATCGCCCTGATTCCTTGGTTCAGCTTCTCTTGGAAATGTTCCAGCTTCTGATCGATTCGTTCTTCGGTCTCATTAAATCTTGAAAGTGCCGACAGCAAGAATTTGGATTGTTGACTGTCCATTTTTATTAACTCCTGTTGATTTTTGTCGAGTCTATCAATATCTTGATAGACTTCGTCATTTACTCCGAAAATTGACGTAAGTACAGTCCCAAGCACTCCTCGTTTTTTCTCTTCTTGTTATGATATCTTCCATGCCAGTTTTAATCCATTCCATATGCCTTTTTTGTTCCAGAAGATGATGCACCAATGTCTTGCATAACGTGTCTTCGGACAGTTCTTTCGCAGAGTTGCAGAGGTCGTCGAATTTGTCCACCATGTCGGTAACTGTTTCGAAGTCTTCTTCGATCTTCCCTCTCTCGAACTGGATTTCGATCCTGAATGTTCCTCGTTCAATCTTCCCGTGTCCAATATGCTCTACATAGTACCCGCTGTCTGGTTTTTGTATGTTGAATTCTGCCTTACTCAGTGTATTGTGGTAAGGAGAGTAAATATGAGTAGAAGCATTTTCCATTTGGACCGGGTAGGTGCCTTTGGTACTGGGAATGATTGTGTGTGGGTGTTGTTGGCCGAAATTTTCTCTTCAGGCTCTGGTTCCTGCGATTCTTCGTTAGTTGGTAATGGAATGATACTGCCTATGGAACGTTTTAATTGATGTCCTCCTGATTTCTGGATGGTTACTACTCGTACTGATCCATCGGTTGCAGGATGAATGTCGGTAACTCTCGCTAAGGGCCATTTACTAGGATTAATGTTTTCTTCTTTGATTAGCACTAGGTCACCAACTTTGATATTCTCCACCGGTTTCTTCCATTTGTTTCTTTGCTGTAATCCATGAAGGTAGTCTGAACTCCATGATTTCCAAAAATCTTGCTTGATTTTTTGGATCAATCTCCAGCGATTTGACAAATTTGTTGATATTGGTGTGCTGATTGGGTCCGGTGGTGAGATTATCTCTCTTCCTATCAGGAAATGGCCTGGTGTCAATGCAGTGGTATCTTCAATATTGTTGCCTTGTGGGCACAGAGGACGTGAGTTTAAGCAGGCTTCTATTTGGCAAAGCAAAGTTGTTAATTCTTCAAACGTTAGAGTAGCGTTGCCAATGGTTCTCTTCAGATGATGCTTCATTGATTTTACTCCTGCTTCCCAGATTCCTCCGAAGTGTGGGGCTACTGGGGGGATGAAGTGCCATTGAGTACCAATGGTGGATAAATTTTCTTGGATAACTGGGCCTTCCATTGCTTGACGGATTTCCTTGTCCAAGACCTTTCTTGCTCCAACGAAATTCGTTCCGTTGTCGCTATAAAGATGTGCACAGCGTCCTCTTCGGGCGATGAACCTCCTGAAGACTGCTAGGAAGCTGTTAGTTGTCATGTCGCTGACGGCTTCTAAGTGTATTGCTTTGGTTGACAGACAGACAAAAACAGCAATGTATCCCTTGGATGAAGAATGCCCTCTTCCTTTAGATGTTCGGATTTGTATTGGACCGGCATAGTCCACTCCGGAATGGAAGAATGGCGGGGTTGAATTAACTCTTGTTGGTGGAAGATTCCCCATTAATTGCTGGGCTGCCTCTGCCTTGAATCGGATGCATCGAAAGCATTTCTTGATGCTGGAACTGACGGCTTTCTTTGCGTTGATGATCCAATATTTTCTTCGGACATAGGACAGTGTGAGTTGAGCGCCACCGTGTAAGGTGCGTAAATGTGCCTCATGGATTATTAATTTGGAAATATGATTGGAATAAGGAAGGATAATTGGGTGTTTTTCGTGGTAGGATAAGTTGGAATTTTCTAGCCTTGCTCCAACACGTACGATTCCATGTTGATTGATGAATGGATTGAGATTTGCGAGTTTGTTGTTGGAGTCCACACATTTTCTCTTTTGGATTTGAGATCCTGTTGCCTTCAAAATAGGATCACTTCTTTGGACGGCCTTGATGAGTGTGAGGATGGTGTCTTCCATTTCTTTAACTGATAGACATCCTGGTTGAATGGGAAGACGCCTACATTTGTTGATGAATCTTCGGCAGTATGACACGACTCGTACCATTCTTGTCAGAGACGAGAAGCGATGAATAATCTCGTTCTCGTCTTGATGAACTGTAGCTTGATGCACAGTGTAACTTTTTGCTTCTTCATTGGTTGTGGCGGTGTCTGGTTGACACGGCCATAACTCTTTGTTAATTAACCAGCTTGGTCCCTCCCACCATAGTGTATGTTCCTTTAATTTTCCTGGACTAGTACCTCTGGAGATGACGTCTGCAGGATTTTCTTCTGACTTGACGTGGTTCCAATGTTGAGCCGGAATCAGGTGGTTGATTTCGGCTACGCGATTTGCGACGAATGTCTTCCATCTTACTGGATCTCCCTTTATCCATCCTAGTGTGACCATGGAATCGGTCCAGGCGAAGATAGATACCTTCGGAATGTCCAGTGCCGTGATTACCCGTTGTAATAGATTAGAAAGTAGTACTGCTGCGCAGAGTTCTAGTCTGGGTAGGGTTGCCTTTGCTCGAGCTGGTGCCACCTTGGATTTGGCTATTAATAATGATACCTTGGATTGGCCTGATGACGTGATGACTCTAGTGTAGACCACGGCTCCAATAGCTCTTTCGGAGGCGTCACAGAATCCGTTCAGTTCTAATTGAGCTTCCTTTTTGGTAAAAAGCCACCTTGGTAAAGTAATTTCTTCTACTGATTTGAGTTGAGATTTAAATGCTTCCCATTTACCTTGGATACTTTCTGAGACTGGGTCGTCCCACTTGACGTTTTTGAGCCATAGCTCTTGGAAGAGCAGTTTAGCAGTGATGATGATGGGTGCTAACCAACCCAAAGGGTCGAAAATTTTAGCGACTTCGGATAATATGCTGCGTTTTGTGGATCCCTTTTGCTTCACATCCACCTTGAAGCAAAACACGTCTTCATATGGAGACCAGTGAACGCCCAATGACTTCTTTAAGCCGTCCTCACTTATTTCGCGGTAGGTTTGCTCCTTCAATTCTTCGGGTAGTTCTTGTATGATGGCTAATTCATTACTGCACCATTTATGTAGGGTAAAACCTCCACGTTTTAATAAGGAAATTAACTGACCTTGCTGCTTGATTGCTTCTTCTAAAGTGTCGGCTCCGGAGAGTACATCGTCCACATAGAAATCTCTCTTCAATAGGGCTTTCCAACGATGTATCATATTAGCCATTTCGTTTAGAAGTAGCTTTTAAAAAATAAAAAATACGTAAATAAATGTTATTCTTAATGAAGCTCGTTTTTCGGGACTTAAAAAAATTTTAATTAAGTCGACCTGTTTTCGATTTTTCTCTGAAACTAAAAGAAAATTTGGAAAGGTTAAAACTGAATTGGCCGTTTTGGAACATGCAAACACTTTTATCAAGGATACATTTTTCTAATAAAACGTTTTCCCTGGCGGAGGAATACGAAATCACTTTTATAATACACTTGCGGAATCCGAGATCATGAGATCCGATCCCCGGATCTCAAATGGCTCCGACGCGTTTTCTTGGCTAAATACAGTCTAACTTAATGAGGTCACAGGCGAAGTTTTAGACGGTACTTAAATTCCACACAAAAACATTATAATAAATACTATTAGTCTCTTTGTTAGGGTCGTAGGTGGCGCTGCACCCAATTTTGTATATAAATCTATGCTTGATGCAGCTTAATACGAGCTCCGTGTGGCAACTACGCATGGATCTCACTTTGGTGAGTTGAACATTTTTTGTATATTGGCAATGATATAGTGTAAAGTGCTTGCACAGCTCGCACCCAAAATTCTGGACATAACAATTTGTTTCAAAACCAGTTTGAGTTGTCGTGTATAAAAGTAGTTTAGTGTCAGTTTAGCAGTTATAGTGGTTTAAAACATGTTTAGCAGAACGGAAAAAATCCTACAAATGGCAAAAATGAAAGCAAAACAAGATGAAGGTAAGTGATTTTTTTAGTCTTATATTTAATTTCGCGGCTTACCGATTCATGCTAAAATTGTCGTGTAAATTGACGTATCTACATGTCCCATTTTTTCTGTTGGTAGGATCCTCAAATTACACCGCTTGAAATTAACAGCTCAAAACCCCCGTCATCTCAAACACCTATCGTTGACACCATGTTAAGTGATTTTGACGTCATTAAGCTATCCTTGTTATCAATTCCACGATTGGGTATTATTAGTGCATTTAAGCTGAAATTATTCTATTTAAAATTTCTTGGATTCGGCCCTGTACTAGTTTATATTCGAATTCATTTTAGCCAGCGTTCAGATGCTCGTGACCGTGAATTCCTTCTTTGATCTCTTATTGTCGATAATGCGTGCTAACACTTTAAAGTTCTACGTATTGCTTTTTGTTGTTCTTGTAATTTGATATTTAAGCCCTTGAATTTTAATCCGATACGCAGTAGCTTTCGTTCATTGTGGGAAACTTTCCTTTAAGCCTTATCTTTTGCCAATTCAGCAATTGCATCACCCGTTAAAGCCTTCTTTGTGGTGTTCTCAGCCCACGCATTTTACGTCCAGGTTTGGGACCATGGGAAATAAAGTTTGATAAACCCCTAGTTAACCGTGTATGTGGGATTATTAATTTTGGAGTTCAAAACTTTCTTCCGTTACGTTGTTCTTAAGCCCTGTGCATTTGAAATAAGGAATTAGTAGCGAACCCTCGAATAACACAGTTGTGTGGTGAAGTTCACACCCCGGTCCTCGGAACCGGGGGGTTACGTTGTTTCGTGCTTAAGTAGTTCGGCGACAGCCTTCTAGCCGTAGGTGCAAAAAGAACTCCGAGGCGGTCGTGAAGTTAAGGGAAAGGCCCGCGAATCGTTTTATTGGGGAAAACGTCGTTTATCGTATCGGTTGTTGTCCGCTCTCTAAGTACAGAGGGACGCATCGTTTGCCAGTGGTGCACATATAGTTCTAACGTCGTTTGATTATCCCCGCTTGTGTACTCGTGTCGTTCGAGGATAATTGCAGTTGCAAATTCTGATTACGTTCGCTGGGCCACCCCGGAAACTAAAGTCCTCTTCGTCAGCTCCGTCGCCGACCCGTTCTCTCTTTCAAGTTGGATCCCCCTGCAGCAGCTTTGCCAAGCTTCCGCCGAGGACGTCATCGCTACCCCAACATGCTTACAGCTCCAGGTATTTATTGTATGTGCGATATATCTTGTGTGCCGAGATAAGTGGCGTCTGTAATTTTTACTGTGCAACCCCAGTGATCAAAACGTTGCGTACGCTCGCCGAATTTTAGAATTTGATTTGCTTGTTGACATCAGGGGCTTGACCCTGGATATCTTGTCTTGTATTTTGTAATAACATCATTAGACACTAAGGTAACTTTGCTTGGGGACCCTTTCATGTTCAAGCAGGGTGTGCTTTTCTTTTTTTATTAAATTTAAACTCGCCTCCGGGCGATTATTTTAGTGTAAACTTGTTTGTAAATTTAACTCATTCTATAATAAATCTGTTAAAGTCAGTCGGTTTATTTGTCGAGTTCTGAACCCCTTCTGGGTTCCTAAGTAATTTAGTTTGGGCAAAGGCCAGTTGTAACTGCAGTTGTAAAGCTAAAGCATGTCTTATGAGCAAGCAAGCCCCCCAGAATTTGGGCCAGTATTAGTGTGCTTTTGTTACTATTTAGCAAGGGTGGGCCTTAAGGTAAGTTATTTGTTTATGGCCACTCTTGGTGTTCTATCTGAAGACTCGGTGGAGGCTTGGACAGCACGGCGAGGACAACGTACATGGAGGACTTCTCCATAGGCTACGTGTGTGTTCTTGTTTCTAACACGTTTGCCATTCCTTATCTAGAAACAAGTGGCGGTCTAGGCATCTATTTTAAGCAATCTTTAGGGTAAGTGCCGCCTGTTTTTCTTTGTACTCTCGAACCACGCCTTCCCGTCTGAGCTAAGTGCGAGGAATCGGAGCAACAAAATCTGCTCCAACACATTCAGATCTGTGTTCTTTTTAGTAAAACCGGCGAACCCTGTAGTTTGTACCCGTTTTTGAACAATCAATACGACCTATGTCGATCTGATGAATTTATACCGTAACAACCATTTCACTTACGAATGTGGAGACATTAGGAGAAAACCACACTTCTGTAAGTAATTGTTTTTAAAAAGAATGATTTAACTCTACAATACTGGGTAGATAAAAACGCAATACATTACCAGCTATCATATTTTTGGGCATTAATTCAACTGATATTTCTACTTACAACAAGGATATTCGGAAAGTAGCCCTATAAATGAATACCATCTAGCAGACTCTGGAACTCGACCTTTTACTATAAATCAGGTATTTTTTAATAATTAATATATGATACAATAATCTTGGACTCTCAGAATTTTTTGCACGTTAACAGGCAAATAATACTGAAGAAGTTTAAAAAATCTGTAGATTCATTTAAATGATAATGTAGTAAACACGGGGGTAGCGGGTAGGCACACCTCTACGATCCCGGTAGAGGTTAGTCCTACTTCAGGTTTGCGACCCTGCCTACGCGAGCCGTGTTTCCCTCCTACCTCCGGAATGTAGGGGAGAACCATGTCCTAAACCCCAACTGCCTCCCATCAAACCCATCCTACCTAAATCCTATCCCGGCTGAGGAAAGTAAAGGGAACTTACCTCAGATGAATTCCTTCCCAAGAGAATCTCATGGCTTCATTCGAATTAAATGGATCCGGACGTAAAGATGATCCCCCATTCGGATGTCCGGGGGGGATTGGTTTGAATGCAGCTAACACTAAGAACAATAACAGCAGAAGAATATCGAGAATCGGAACATGGAATGTCACAGGTCTGTTGCAACCCATTGGAAAGGTTCAGGGCACTTCACTACAAGCACGGGTAACACAATCTACTTTGCCGGCAGTGATAAAAGTGAAAGAGGAGTAGCGTTCCTAGTGCCTAAAAGGTTGAACAGATGTGTTACTGGATATAAACCTATAAATAGTAGGATAATAGTAATTAAGATCAAATCACAGCCGTGCAATTTAAACGTGATTCAAGTCTATGCACCAACCTCTAATTACTCAGACGAAGACATAGAAGAATTCTACGGCAGTTTAGAACAGACTATCGAAGAAATACCTAAGAGGGAAATATTGATGATAATCGGCGACCTAAATGCCAAAGTCGGAGAAACAAAAGACGAAGACCACTACAGAAACATTGTCGGTAAATTTGGTATTGGCACAAGGAATGAACGGGGCGAACGTCTATTGCAGTTCTGTCAGGAGAAAAACTTCACGATTCTAAATACATGTTTCCAACATCATATTAGAAGATTATACACCTGGAAACAACCGGAGGATCGCGCTAGAAACCAAATTGATTTCATCATGATTAACGCCCGATGGAGAACTTGCATAATAAACACCAGAACATATCCGGGAGCGGAATGTGGCTCAAACCATCAATTGTTAGTAGCAGACTACAAGATTTTAAACTAAAAACACCAAAAACAACACCTCAGAAGAGTAGACCACCTGACAGTGCAGTGGAATACCTTCGTCAAAAAATCAAACCAAAACTAACAAAATTGAAGGCAAACATTAAACCAAGCGAGACACCCGACAAAAAGTGGAACGACTTAAAACATTGCATAGAAAATACAATATCTAAAGCGGAGACCAGCCCGAAAAAACGTCACAAACATTGGATTACACAAGAAACAGTAAGTAAGTAAGAAAGTAATAGAACTCCGTAGAAAAGTAAAGAATAAAGGCATATATACAGAAGAACAAAAACAAGAATTTAAAGATCTTAACAGAGAAATACAAAGAAAATGCAGAAGAGACAAGAACGAGTACATTAAAGAGTTATGCCAAGAAATTGAGAGACATCAGAACTCAAACGAAATACGTGATCTTCACGATAAAGTAAGACTAGTATCCAGAAAATTTAAACCTAAAACTCACACTATACAAGATAGAGACGGAAAACTATTATGGCATAAAGAAGAAGTAATAGACAGATGGAGAACATACTGCGAAGACCTATATAATAATTCAGAGGAAACAAACGACGGCATAATAAATGACAACATTGAAGACTTGGAAATGGAACCGGAATTGTTAAGATCCGAAGTGGAAGAATGCATTAGCAGCTTAAAGACAAACAAGAGCCCGGGACCTGACAATATCACCGCGGAAATCCTCAAAGCGATGGGAGACGAGGGAATAGCAATACTTTACGATCTATGCAACATGATTTGGAAAACCGGACACTGGCCTAAAGAATGGACACAATCAATCTTCATACCATTCCATAAAAAAGGCTCGAAACAACAATGCCAAAATTACAGAACAATATCCCTAATTCCACATGCCAGTAAAATACTACTTAAGATCATAGATAAACGGCTTCAGAAATACTTGGGATATCAAATACCCCTAGAACAGGCGGGTTTTGTAAATGGAAAAAGCACAAGGGACCAAATTTTCAATATGCGGCAGATAATCGAAAAAGCTCGAGAATTTAATATCCCTCTTTTCCTATGCTTCATCGACTACTCGAAGGCATTCGATAACGTCGTCTGGAAACATCTCTGGATAGTCTTGAGAGAAATGGGGGTGCCCGAACACTTAAGCCTGCTGATCCAAAACTTATACAAGAACTCAGAAGCAGTGGTAAGACTCGACAATGACACTTCCAAGCCTTTCAAGATCCAAAAGGGCGTCCGACAAGGATGCATACTCTCACCAAGGCTGTTCAATATCTATGGCGAATACATCATAAGGAAGAGTCTGGAAAACTTCGAAGGAGGATTTTCGGTTGGCGGACAAAAAATTACCAATCTCAGATATGCGGACGACACCACACTAATAACAGCAAGCGAATCAGAATTGGAAGAACTGGTACAAAGAGTAATAAAGGAAAGCAGGGCCCTAGGACTCGAAATCAACATAACGAAAACTAAAATAATGATTGTAGACAGGGGTAACGCAGCGCAGCCCGAAAATCGCTTGCCTAACATACAACGTGTGGAGGAGTTCATATTTTTGGGTTCACTCATAAGTTCTAAAGGCGGTTGTCAAAAAGAAATAAGAAGACGAATAGCAATCGCTCGAAACGCCATGACAAATCTGGAAAAGGTGTGGAAAGACAAACATATAACCAAAACCACCAAGATGAAACTGGTACGATCACTAATATATTCCATCTTCCTATATGGAGCAGAAACATGGACGCTGAGCGCCTCGGATAGGAATAGAATAGATGCCTTTGAGATGTGGTGTTGGAGGCGCATGCTCCGAATACCGTGGACGGCGAGAAGAACGAACGCCTCAATACTTAATGAGCTTAATGTCACCGAAAGGCTCTCCAAAGAATGTCGTAGGCGCATTTTATCTTATTTCGGCCATGTGACCAGGACAAATGACACTAGTCTAGAAAGATTAATCGTCCAAGGCAAGGTTGACGGAAAAAGACCCAGAGGTCGATCACCCTTGAGGTGGATTGACCAGATAAAAAAGCTGACCAATAAACCACTTAAAGAAGCCAGCGTAAAAGCTCAAGACCGAAACGCCTGGAGGGACATCACAAACGAATGTTCATGAGATCACGAATCTTCAGTAATGAGGGATGCGACTCGGAAGAGAGTAGTAAACATTTTATTTAAATATGTTTCAATTTAGCCTACTGCTGAATTTACCTGTTTCTTCTGTTTTGTGAATTTGATTACAAAAATGCGTTTTGTCAAAACAGTATTTAGAAGCAAGAATACCTACATCCACAAGAAGCAAGCGTAAACGAGACTTTTGTCTCTATTGTTATGAAAATGTAACAAATTTCAGTCGCCACTTAATGCTCAAACACAACTCAAAAGTAGCTGTTCAGCAGTTCATGAAAATGAAGACTGGAAGCGGGGAGAGAAAATGTTTTATTGATATGTTGAGAAAAAAGGGAAGTTTTCTGGCACCTACACAGAAAGAGATAAAATTATTAAAAAGACCAACCAAAAATGTTAATCCCGGAAATATAGTTCCCTCTATGTATTTAAAAATTTTCATAATTTGACTTGGGTAAAATTTTAATAGTAATTTAGGAGAAAATTATTCAAACATTATTTAGAATGTATGATTTTTGATGATAAATAAAAATCATATAGTCGTGAAATATGCTTTAATTTAAATTTGAAGTCAAGTTTTAAAAATTATTAAACGTTTCGCCACTTTTGATGGCTTCATCAGTAATTTAAAAGTTCATGATAATATCATCAATGGCAACATAATCTAGTGGAATGCAAAGACGAACCAGCGAAATACTTAGGAGTCCAAAATGTTCCACCAATTTTCACAATATCAAAAACTGTGAGAATTGAGACTTCTATCAACTAGGAAGAAGCAAAATTCACTCCAGATTAAAGAGGAAATTACCACAAGACGTTTACATAACCAGTGGTGATAGTGAAAGTGATAATGAATGACTTGTAACAATATAAAATTTTTAAACCACAGTGTTCTCTACGGGTGAATAAGTGCCCCTAAGACATTCTTTATTTTAAATCCTGTAACACTGCCATGTAAAACAATTGTAATTGTTAATCTGGTAAATTAAGTAAATAAAAAAAAACATATTTAAGTTATCAGTCAATGCGCAAAGTGTTATGAGGAATTATATTAAATTTTATTGAAGTGTTGTGGTTATCCGCAACGTATTTATTATTTTTGTTTACCTAAGCGGTAACCGGTAACCAAATTGCCTGACTGAGCATTAAAGATTTTATTTTATTTTATCTATGTTTTATTTTGGTACTCAACCAACAGCCGTTAGGCCAATTATAGTCGTCGCTGTACATTTTATGAGGACTTCCAACCCCACTAGCGACTGTCATGATATTATTATGACATCCGGGACCAATAATTTCCGTGACAGCCGTATCACGAAGCGCCGAGATAAGCAGCCATGGAACTCCCATCCAAATTCTGACCAGAAAGAGCGTTGCTTAACTCTACTGATCGAACGTGGACGCTTGTTCAAGCTACACCACCCGGCACCGGGATGTATATTATCTCCACAGATCTGTTAGTCTAAGCACATCTTTAGAGAAGGCGTCTATGATGGAAAAGATATTGCGATCAACGGAGTGTTGGTGAATAGCATCCGATATGCAGATGACACCGACAGCCAGGATAAATTGCAGGGACTTCTATATCTTTTCCTGATCGCGTGCGAGACGTGCAGGCTACGAATTAACTCAAAGAAGATCAAGTATATGGTAGTGACTAAAGACCTAATAGCAGGTAGAGGCATGCAGTTGAAGCAGAATAGCTCCAGAGCTAGTCAGGATGACATACCTCGGATTTACGGATGGAGAAGGCTGGTACCATTCGCTGGAAATTCGATGTAGCATCGAGAAAGCAACGTTTGAGTTATGCCAGCTCTAGAAAATAATCCTCAAAAATTGAGAACCTAATCTAAACCCTAGGTCTATTATGTCTTCCCAGTTCTGTACGGTGCAGAAGCATAGACCTTTGTAGAAGCCGCACTGAAAAGGATCGAAGCCTTTGAGATGTGGCGCTACCGCCGCGTACTGGAGATCAATTGGATGACCTTTGTTCTCAACGAAGGGAAGGTTTGCTCGGACGTATTAATGCTGGCTACTATTGGTGGATGAAAACAGTGATCGAAAAATTTGGATAAAAAAGTGTTGAACATCCTGCGTGTTCTCAGATATAGAACCAAACAAGTTATGTTTGTAGACTGTAAGAGAAATTTAGTTGAACCGTTATGGATAAAAATGTCACATGCGGTTTAACACAAATGACAAAAGAAGTCTTCTCTTATCCAATTAATTGCAGATTGGTTTAGTTCATTTGGTAGTTAAATATATATTGTTTGGAAAGCGTCTATAGTATACATATACAGTGTCCGCCGAAAAGTCAGTATAATATGGGAAACATTTTAATTTTTGATTTTTCAAAAAAACTTTTTACGTTAATCATTTGTGCTTGTCTAAAAATCTATTTAGCATCTATCACATATACCGAGTGAGTTTTACTTAGTTAGAAACTGGAGTTTTTTGAAATTGTCGAAATCCGAAAAGTGCTATTTTTCGGAAATTAAGTAATATTTCAATGAGCTTTTTTTAGAGTGTGTTATCTTTAGCTATCTAAACAATCTCAAGGCTAGAAAATAACAAGAGATCAATAAAAAAACCAAATAGGGTAGGCTGTGATATTTGTTATACGTTTGGCAGTACTGAAGTGTATTGTCAGTCTATGTCAAATTCGAGATTAGTAGGTTAGGTTTTGTTTGTTGTTTGACACAGACTGACGTAAAACTTAACCTGCAAATCTCGAATTTGACATAGACTGACAATACACTTCAGGACTGCCAAACGTATAACACATATCACAGTCTACCCTCATTGATTTGTTTAATGATCTCTTGTTACATATTTATTTAAATATTTTTCAAAATTTCACTTGCCAGGACTTAATATTAAAATTCAAATTTTTTATATGAAGACTTTAAAGATTTATAATTGCAAAAAATAACATAAAATGTTAATTACTTCTTTAGACTTTTTATTATTTACCGAAAAGTAGTGTGGTTTTTATGTAAGGCGCTTTTTAGGAGAAATATTTTTCAATTCTAATATCTATTTAAATGGCATCTAGAAACTTTAATATAGCCCTGTTAATAAATTACTGTTACAAAAATTCTGTGAATGTTCTTTTACAGTTGTATAAATGAGGAGATTTTTTAGAACATGTAAATTGGATAAAGTAAAATCTCCTCATTTAGACAACTGCAAAAGAACATTTACAGGATTTTTGTAACAGTAATTAATTAGTATGCAAACCTACTACCTTTCGGTAAATAATAAAATATCTAAGAAAAGTAATTAGCATTTCATATTATTTTTCCCAATTATAAATCTATAGTCTTCACATAAAAAATATTGAATTTTAATATTGTCTCGGTATGTGAAATTTTGAAAAAAAATTAGAAAATTGAAATATTAATTTTTAGCTAAAGTTAAAAAAATTAGGGGTTTTCTGGTCTTGAGATTGTTCAGAAATCTCATTTCGAAAAACTGCATTCTCTAAATAAGTAACAATCACTCTGTATATAGTCCAGTTACTGTGTCATTTTTGCTTGAAAGTGAACCGAAATTTGAAATTCCTTTTTTGGGGTTTTGGGGGGTCCAGCAAAGCTTAACTTCAAGTTGTCGACCAAGATTTCCTATGTGTTATTTCCGCCATCTTAAAAAAAGATGCGTTTGATTTTTTGGCGATAACTTGGTTCCCGTTAACGGTACGTGAAAATAAAGTTGAACTTTTATTTAGCATTTATTGTGCTCTACAGTTTATGTTCAATTATTTTTCCACTTACGAGCGATATTAGTCGAGATATCGAACGAGAAAGAAAACCGTGAACGAGTCGAGATTTTTTTTCGCGCTTCTACGCTTCTATTTCGTTTCTCCACCTCTTAGCGAAAAAGTAGTTATTATAAAACTTGTAGAGCTTGCAGTTGGACCTATAATAAAGTAAAATGTCACTAAAATTACGACTTGTAATATTATTTCATGTATCATACTATTACTTCAATGACATAATAAACATCATTAAATTATTAGAACCATTATATTTGATATAAAATCTTAGTGGACAACTATTCTACTTTCTTGGACTTCCAACATCTCAAATAAGGAGTATAAACTTCTGGTTCATAAGAGTTGTTACAATTAAACATTGTTCAAAGTACTACGTACACTTACAATACGAGCCTCAAATTCATATGTGCCTTTTGCAGGATATAAATGTTATTTTATGTATTCTGAAATATAAAAATGTTATTACATTATTAGAATAAAAAATATACTTCATTAAGTATGCGGTGCATAACATTATATAATTGCATATTATTAAAAAATGTCTAATTACTTTAACTATTCGGAATGATAATTGAGCAATACATAAACTATCTTTTTTCTCATTATTACATTATGATTGACTTGTTGTGGTCTATTAGGCATTCAGAATTTCAACCCATGGAAACTGAAGGTGGTTCGTCTGTACCGCCCACGTGATATCAAGCCATCGTTTAGAGGATCTGCCTCTCCGTCTTTTGCCATGTAGTTTTCCTTGAACAATAGTTTTCTTTATATTGTCAGTTCTACGGGCAATATGGCCCAAGAATTGAAGTATCTTTGTGCAAACGATGTTTGAGAGGAGTTTGTTTGGCTTTGTTTCCTATAAAACCACGGGTTCTGGGTGGTGTAGCTTGAACAAGCGTCCACGTTCGATCAGCAGAGTTAAGCAACGCTCTCTCTGGTCAGAACTTGGATGGGAGTTCCACGGCTGCATCTCTCGGCGCCTCGTGGTACGGCTATCACGGAAAAAAGTTGGTCCCGGCGGTCATAAAAACATCATGACGGTCGTTAGTGGGGTTGGAAGTCCTAATAACTGCACAGCGACGCCTATAATTGGCCTAACGGCTGTTGGCTGAATGCGAGTTAAATATATAAAAAAAAATGACCAAAAAGACGCTGGAAAGACCAGCTTTAATCTGTAAGATCTGAACAAACCAAAAGGTTTTATCCCTGACGCTGATGATGATGAATGATAAACTTTATCGGTTTTGTGTACAGAGTGAAGATAAGTTTTTTTATAAATCGTACTTTGCAACATCTTTACAATTCAGAAAACATAAAATAACATGTTATATCTTGACATATGAACTTGAAGCTCGGATTGTAAGTGTACGTAGTACTTTGAACAACATTTAATAGTCAAAATTCTTAAGAACCAAAAGTTTTAACTCCGTATTTGAAATGTTGGGGGTCCAGGAAAGTTAAATTTCAAGTTGTCCACTAAGATGTTCTATGAAATATAATGATTCTAATAATGCAATAACGTTTATTGTGTCATTTATGTAATTATACGATACATCAAATCAAAATTACGCGCCGACTTGACGACTTTGGGCCGCTCTACAAGTCGTAATTTTAGTCGAATTTCAATTTATATTAAATCAAATTACAGGTATAATAACTACTTTTTCGGTAAATAGGATGAGAAACGAAGTACTACTAGCGAAGAAGCGCAAACAAAATCTCGACCCGTTTTTCTTTTGTGTTCGATATCTCGACTAATATTGCTGGTACGTGGAAAAGTAATTGAACATCAATTGCATTGCACAAAAAACTCTAAATAAAAGTTTCACACACCGTTAACGGGAACTGAGTTGTCGCAGAAAAATCAAACGCATCTTTTTTTTAAGATGCCGGAAATAGCACATAGGAAATCTTGGTCGACAACTTGAAGTTAAGCTTTGCTGGACCTTCCCCCCCCCCACCACACCCCAAAAATGAATTTAAAATTTCGGTTCACTTTCAAGCAAAGGCCTTATTTTTGTACATAGTGACTGCACTAATATATGATAGGGGCTAAATAGACTTTTAGGACAAGCAGAAATTCTTGACGTAGAGTTTTTTAAAAAAATATTTTTTTCCCATATTATGCCTACTTTTTGGCGGACACTGTATATATATGTATATTGCAATGGTCTTTAGCCCTCAAAGCAGCTCTGGTAGCAGTGCGAACAAATTAAATCAAAATAGAAAAGCACAGAGTTGATAGAATTCACACATCTGTATAATTTTCACATAAGTTGTCAATATGAAATTACATGGACAAATTGAGCCATTATTATTGGAAATAAATTAAATAAGCTAGAAGGAAATGAAGCTTGATTATCACAAGGGTGTGCAGTTCTTAAAGTAATTTAGTTAAATTTATGGCATTATTTAAAATATGCAGAGAAAAAGCAAGTTTTCACAGAGAGCAATAATTAACTGTGTGTCGCAAATGAATTTGAACTAGAGTAAATAAAATAATAATTTCTTTGAGCAAATTAAACAAAGGTTAGGGAGGCTGAAGGCTTATGAAAGAATGGGGTAAAAGAACCCAAAGGCAGATTTAGAAGGCGAATAATGAATTAAAAATGGATCAACAAGAATTCGAAAATAGCTGGATTTAAAATGTGTATTGGTTTGGGAATACCTAAGTCAAAGCGGAACTTACATTGAACTCTAAAGTAGCTAAAGAGGAAATGAACGAAAGGAGGCAGTGATCAGTGAAATGAGTGAACAAAAGGGCCTGTTAATTAGCGAAACGCGAGTGAAAATCAAAGGACAATAACCATAAACTTACAAAGACAATTTTATAGAATTAAGTTTAATTGTAAAAATGTATTAAATTTAAGATTTAATTTGTAAAGATGCTGATTTGATACAGTTCGAATTTCCTGTTTAATTTTGGTAGATTGTTTTTTGTTTATAATGAACAAGAGGATATTAACAAATGAATAAAAATTGCTGGTCGACAGCTTAAATTGTGGTTGGTGTTTAATTTCAATTTTCATACCCTTTACATTAATTTACAGCCACAACATTGCACCAAAGTGTTTATAACGTGTCAGTGTTTGTGCACAAATAAAGGCAATAAAATCCTTCACCTAAAGTTAAACTCATCTTCGGCCATCATTCCGTTCCTGACGAACGAGCTTCGACAAGTCATTTCGGGCCATTCGAGGACACCCAGGGGCAATATTGGAGCTCCTGCACTAGCAGCCGAGGCCTACGAGGACCATACCAGCATCGCACATCTGGCAACCGACCGCAAGGGAAGGTGTGAGTAATTTTCACCTGCGGAACCTCAACGGAGACCATCTGGGAAAAATTCAAAAGGTCAGTGGTAAAGCCAATTCTATTATTGTAAGCGTACAACTTACTGAGGGACCCAAAAGCTGCGCTACGGAGCCGATATAAGCAGAATCCAGGACTTCGGAACGTTTTTAAAACTGCTATAACCGCCATCAGAAAGTTGGGTTAGAAAATGTGAGATTCTTCCTAATTTACCGAAACAAAAGCCTAATTTTCGATCTGCAAAACAATTGCTAGAGCGACGCGTAGATGAGCGCGATAATTCAAATCTTACCGAGTTCGTTTGCTCATTCGAATTGCAGTAAACAAACAATTAAACTTTCAGGCGACTTGCACTTAGTTAAATGTCTCTGGAGAACGTCAATTTTAGACTGAGTTAGTTACAAGGTTATGGTACAGCATTTGAACTACGCATTTCAGTGGCGTACAATTTTATTAACAAGAAGGAACCTCAGACCCGTAAAGATATTTGAGTATTTCATGCTTAATTCCGGTGCTAGCCAAATTACTAATTACGGATTGGTGAATTTGAAATAAAAGGGCAAAAGACGATTAACACTTGAATAGAACGAACCACGTAAATATTATTAGTCAGTCAAGTATTGATTTTAAATAAGAACCAACGTAAACAAAAAGGTTTGTAGTGATCTTTTGTATTTGAATTATTTGTTTACATATTATTAAACATTAAAGACAAGAATCACTGCAATATATATATACAGGGTGTATACGAATTCGACCGACAAACTTTGAGGGTGTATTTACTGCCTAAAGATGTACCTAAATTGTTCGTATACTTATAACCAATCTCTTTTCATTTCAAAGTTGGAACCTCTTTTGTGACTTTTAATCTAGCATTGAAATCGCCGAATGAAATTTTACTCAAATATCGAACTATACTAATTAATTAATGACATTAGGTACATATGAAACATGACATTTATAATTAATCAGGCTACCAGTGGAAATAAAATATTCAAGTTTGGAGATTTGAATGCGTGTAAATGTGTAGGAACACTAATTTTTAATGGTTTTGGAAGTCCAGAATTCTTTAAAAAAGATAGCTAGGCCATAGCTGATAATAAATTTTATTCTTAATATTCAAGCTAATAGATTTCTTATAATTTTTATTTTATTTAATAAAATAAATCTTGAAAAATTCATAGTGTTTTTTTCGAAGGGTTTTGACCTGTGTAGAGTTTATCTTGCAGATAAGGATCAAGGTTACCTAATTTTTTACCCTGTATTTAGTGAGAGAAATATGCACCCAAAGTTTGTCGGTCAAATTCGTATACACCCTGTATATATATATATATACCGGGTGCTGACTTGCGCGACGCACCATAGGAATTTGCATAGTAAATTCTTTATGTTCAATTATTTGCTCCCCTAATTATTTTAGAGCTAAAGTGTAAATACATTTTTTGTAGAGACAAAAATACTGCATCCAGTCATATTGTTGCTAACAATTTTTCATTTTCCAGAACCGAAGGAATGCAAAAAAGCAAACTAGCATTTTTACAAGAATCAGTGATGCCATGGAATTATTGAAACAATCCAATGCCAACGCAAGTGCGCGCGGAGCGATCATCCATACACTGCCGTCAAAAGATTGAATTTATTGTCGTTTTTCTCGTTTTGGTGTAAGTTCTGAACCTCATTATTACACCTACAATTATTTAATAACGTGCCTGTAGTTTAAACTTAAAATAAACCAGTCTTTTAATGGTTGTACTGTTTGGCATTTGCCGCTACGGATATTTTACAACAAACAAGGAGCTTAGTTAACGAACGTCCACCATACTCGTAAAACCATTTTTGCTATGGACAAGGTCTAGGTACCTTAGAGACATTAAGCAGAACATAATTAATAATGAAACATCAATGACAAACAAACAAACAACACATATTGTCGCTCCGCACGCATTTGCGTTGGCATTGGCTTGTTTCAATAATTCCATGGCATCACTGATTTTTGTGAAAATGCTAGTTTGTTTTTTGCATTCCTTCAGTTCCGGAAAATGAAAAATTGTTAGCAACAGTATGAATGGGTGCAGTATTTTTGTCTCTACAAAAAATGTATTTACACTTTAACTCTAAAATAATTAGGGGAGCAAATAATTGAACAGAAAGAATTTACTATACAAATTCCTATGGTGCGTCGCGCAAGTCAGCACCCGGTATATAATAAAATTACTTTGTGTTAAAGGCAGCCTCAAATTATTGAGTTTATTAATATTATTAGATCGTCTATCACATAAACTGTAGTGCTTGTCCTTCTACGTATATTGGTCAAACTTCTCAGAGGTTGAAATCAAGAATTACTCAGCATAAAAGCGACTCTCGTCTTAAACCCAAAGCCTGCGCCCTTGCTGGACATGTCATCAGCACTGGTCATTGTATGGATTTTGAAAATACAGAAATCATTACCACTGAACCAAATTCTAGTCACCGCACTTTCATCGAAATGTGCCACATTTTTGGTACCAATAATACCTTAAATTCAAATACTGACATTGACCATCTCAGCGTCTCATACCACCTTCTGTTAGCCATGTCCAACAATGATTTTTCCTTAGAATTCCTCCAACCGAGGCAGCCCAATGGGTAGATACCTTTATCTTATCATATTTTTTTTTACTCCCTCAATTCTATTACTACTTCTTTAATAATAAATTTCTTAATAAACTCAATATGGTTCCACAATAAATTTAATTATATTTAGATCTATTCAGGGTCTCTTATTAGATTGCATTGCACAAGCTAATTGGTCATTTGCATTTTGAATTTCCCTCGTAATATTTGGTCGCCTTACGCTTCCGCGCATGCGCCGTTCTAATAACTTTCAGACACCTGTCGCTGCCTGCTTAGAAATAATTTTCAATACCACGATTTTTATCTAATTGACGGCCATTTTGGCCAAAAAGCTAATAAAATTATTGTAAATCAAATTTTAAATGTGTCAGTGAACTTTTAATTTGTAACCTGCTAGATACAGGATGAAGTGTAGTTATGTTATGTGCAGCCTAGCTCTGTAATTTTGGTGGCCTACTGCCTCTTCCAATGATTTTTTTAAATTTGAATATCGTCACATGTCCTTAAAAAACATGTGTTTTGGTTCCACAAGTTGTTAGGTAAGACCTTCACTCAAAATAACTTTTATAACAACGTTGCTTATTTATAAATTTTTGTCCTTAGCCTTGAAAAAGTATTAAAAAATAAATACGAAACGTCGGCGATACATACAAGTGGTTTTATTTCAATCTAACCATTAAAGCTTGGTACCTGTGCGTAGTACTCAGATTGGAGTTATTCCAACCCCTATCCCAGTCAAAGAATAGCTATTTATGCAACAAGTGCTAAAAATCGACTTTTATGCGCGAGACATGAAAATTATGAAACTCAGCCTTCGGCTTCGTTTCATAATTTTCATGTCTCGCGCATAAACGACTTTTAGCACGCGCTGCATACAATATTTTATCTACGACCTTAATTTTACCGTTATTAATCCATAAATATCGATTTAAGAAAGGTTCGCATCTGCGACACTTTTAATTTATGTCATAATGAACAGTAGCCTACGCCGCTGGCGATTGTTTGGCCACGCCCGTGCTGTCAAGGTGAGTGACGCAATGTAATTATTGATACTCCACATATGACTGTATTCATTACATAACGCTTTAATTATTTCAAAAACGCTTTACCTGTAACGCAAGAAGCAACTGGAATAGCTTTACAACTTCACTTGCAGTTCGAAATTGTAGTTTTGAACCTCGCTTCACTTTTAGCACATGTGCTAAAAGTAAACAGCTGATTTCTTTAAACACGGTAAACTATAAAACGTCACTTTTAGTGAAACAAGCTAGCGCTAAAAGGCCTACTTTTAGTAGTGGTCGTAGATAAAAATATTTACTGTATATGTAACCACACAAGCTGTGAGAGGGACTATCTTTATAGAGTAGCGATGCATTTCTACGAGTCAGTCAGCAGGGAGTATGGGCAAGAAGCAGTCCCCTATCTAAAGAATTGGCAGACCACGAGTAAGAAGCTGGCGGCAGCCAAAAACCGAAGGATCTTCCTAACCAGATGTCGACAACTAGGAATTACACCAATCCACCTGAGGGGCTACACAAAGGCAACGGAGAACGTGTTTTGCAGAATACAGAACAATCGCACACTAAGAAAAGTGGATAACACACAAAGAAGGTTACTGCACAATATTTGAAAAATAGAACTTAACGATATCAATGATACCATTAGATATTTACATAAAATTTTACATATATTCAAAGAGAATTGTAAACGTTTACTACCTCGAGAGATTTTCAAAGCCTTTAATATAAAACAGATTAAATTTTACCAATTTCATTATATATATATATATATAAAGATAGTTCTTCTCACAGCTTGTGTGGCTACATACACAGTAATGTTTTTCCTTGACTGGGACAGGGGTTGGAAAAACTCCGATCTCAGTGCTACGCACAAGTACCAAGCTTTAATGGTTAGATTGAAATAAAACCACTTGTATGTAATGGACTTTCTAATCTTATTATTCCCATATTAATTGGCCGCTTTTAGCTCTTTTATTGCAGTTATTGGTGACAGGAAGTTTTTGTCCCTATAATTATTTCCCGAACAAATATATCACCATATTTTGCTTTCTTCGGCGGCGGGCGATGAATTCAAGCCTTCTTCCACGTCCCGAAGTCAGCCGCTAAATAATTGATAGCTGCACATGCAAATATCCTGACAATTTTGGAAAATCTCACAATCGTATGGCAACTCACGGCCGGCGTTATCTTCGAAGCTATTGCTGATAACAGGAGGTTAGTGTGGTGGATTTCATTTAATTACGACGCCAGTATATGACGGGTTACGTACCATTAATGTATTCACAATATCTCGTCTAATATCAGAGTTTAAATAACTTTATATTTATAACTCCAGAATTTGTAATCTCGGCTTTATTGTGAAAGGCGCACTCACGCTTTATGCTATTGGTGACATGGTTTTTTAATTGACAGCGATGTGGACATCTCTCGATTTAATCGGCAATTTTAATTAATTAAAAACCCACAAAGGGGTTCCTTCGAGTTATGCGTGTGAAAACCTTTCATAAAATTTTGCTGCAATGTATTGTAATTTAAAACATTTTACAAACCAGTTACGTATACTATCTTTGATGATCAACACTTTTAAACCTTTAATAAACCCTATTTAATTGTGGTTTGGTTTATTCTTATCGGAATCATTTTGAATCCTGGACATATCTTTTTGTTTTGAAGCTACTTGCAGGATGCACAGCTAATCAGAATCTATGACCTATAAAGGGCCGAATTGAGCTAGTTCGGCCCACGCGGTAAGTTTGGTAAGTGCGAAAGATCAGTTAACCTGCGTTCTACCAGCTACCGATTTACTACCGTCGCTGTTTGACGCAGGCTGGTTCTTTTTGTGTGACAATTCTAGTAGCATTGTATTTCAAATGATAATTATTAGTAATTTATAACATAACCAACAAATCAGATATTTACCATAAGAATGTCCAGTAAAGGTAACAATAAATTCAGAATTGTTATATAATAGCGTAGGCCTTGAAAATAATTGATAGTATGATGGTTTTAGGATAGCTTGGTCTTTATTTCAAAACAAATTAAAATCAGAGTAGGCTTGACATTTCATGCAACTAAAACAAAAACTGTAAACAAGCCAATTGAGGGGGGGGGGGTGCAGCTGCTTCATGAGGTTGGGTGTGTTTTTGCCAAGCTCCCCTAATATAAGTGATTTTTATGTTTTACAAAGCATCAATTTGGCCCATTGTAAGCCAGGGTATTTCGATGTTATATTACGGGGTCCAGTCAATATTAACAGAGCGTGAACAAGTGCATAAGCAAGTATCGTACCTGTGGTGCATCGGAGCCCTTTAATAAGGCCCCAGCTTCAGTGAAAGAGATCCAAAGAGTCATCGAAGTTAGAGCCGACATTCAGGTGAGGGCGAGTGCAGATTTGTGCCCAGCTAACAGCATGCCGGCAACGACATCCCGTCCAGAGCATCGTGCGAGTTCCAGATCGGTGCAAATAGTAAATAGAATCGTGGCAGCATCCATCTAAAGGTCATATTTGCCATCTAAAAAGTGTCTTTTGTGATTGTGTTTGATTAGCGTCGGTTAGCGTCACTTCCGGTTCGTGGAGTCACTAGAAGTGTTTTGTTTTGTTACGCGGTGTACGTTCAATTATTATTGCACAGCAACGGCGTTTACTGTGTAGATATCAACAATTTAATTAAAATTCGGAGCTGCTTATACGCTTTCAAGATCAAGAAACCATCTTGAAATGTTCAAGGTCACATCAAGTAAAAATATCACGCTCGAAAATTCCCATCAGTTGAATAGCGGGCATGCAGAGTGTGTAGAAATAAGTGTTTAATCAAACTTTAAATAATTAATAATAGCAGATTAGCAGTTTAATTCAGATGCAGCGACCTAACCCTGATCCATTTAGTTGATTATAAATAAGTAGTGTAAACAAAAAATATCCGGGCACCTTACAGTAGTGGATATAATTAGAGCCTGATTTAAAGTGATTATTTATTAGATGTCAATGTTTTGTATCTTACATCTATAATCTATTTTACCGACCTCCAGAGAGCTGAAGTTTATTCCTCGTATTTCTGAGTCAATTTCGCCCACTTCTTTCATCAGTAAATAGTTTTCCGAATGTAAGCAGTCACGTCTTAGGCACACCTGTGAGGTAATAGCCAATTTTCTAAATGCCATTAACGCAAAGGCGCTTTCTTAGAAACGTAATTTCGGGGAAATGCAATTTTTCATAGCCTAGTTTTCCGGGAATTGCGATTAAATTGAATATTGCATTCCAATATTTGCACAAGGGCGGATGGAAGTGTCTAATACACCTCCACGCCGCCACATGCGTGCACGCCGAGTTCTTTCGACTTAACCGGGGCTCCAGTGAAGGGAGGATAAAAATGTCTTCATCCACGCCAGCAGGGCAAATCAAACGCAAATGGTTACCGTGGCAACAAATCGGATTAGGGCTGTCTTGCATTCATAGAATGTTTCGCAAGCTGCGTATTATAAACAGTTTAAATTGCAGAAAATCAACAGGCGAGATGATAAACGAGGAACACTGATACACAGCAAATTACTGCAGTATCGAGCGAAATATCGGACTATCTCGTTTCGGGGAGATCCCTCAAATTTGTGGTTTGCGAGCAAATATCTCTCCGGAGCGCTCTTAAAACTTACTTAAACGAATCTCTTTAGGCAAACTCAATATTTGGTTAAAAGTAAACTGGAGCAAGTTGGATGCAGAAACGGATATTTTGTTCTCAAGTATATTACGAAGAATATTCCGCACGCTTAAACAGAATTTTGTCGATTTCACAGCTGTCATATTTGAGCATATTATACAGTTTTAAATAATGATAACAATCTAGCTGTAGCCGGTAGTAACTTTAATCTTACAAAACGGCGATTCAGTAATGATAGCAACTACATAACTCACCTAGATTTGATCCAGTTTTACGCCATCGAGTATCTGGAAGGTTGCTCTTCTTCCTCTTAGTATAGGCTGAAAACCTTTTACTACCACACACTGAGTGCGGTTTTATAAGCCATCTTAATCCGCAGCCGGGGCAGGTGGCTAGCCAAACCGCTTGAATTAAGGAAGAATGACCTTTCTTAAGGGTCACGACTAACAAAGAAGTGTGTATGATGGCCGATGTGCGTAAGATGTAACCAGTGTCCGGGTGTGAGGTTCGAGCTCGCTACTTGCCGACTGCAAAACGCAAACACTTTACTAGCCGGTAACATGCCCTGGTGGAAGGTTGTTAATCCAACTAAATGATTTACCACCTGATTTAGAAAACTAGAGTGGAGATTTGAAAGATCCAAAATTAATTTGCAATCTGTACAAGTACATTCAGCAGATTGTGTAATGAACATATTTATATTGGCGTGTACTCGTAAAAGAATGATCAGCAACGTACTTCCGTAACATAGAAATTCGTAGGCCTTTTTTAACTTCCGGGAAATAAACCTACAAGTTAACCTTAGAACCAAAACCACAATTAAGAAGATTGTATTTAAAATCTGGTAGGAAGATGGCTTCGCTCATGTCTTTAGAATTTCCTATTGTTACTAACTTAATCCATAAGATTCACTGATAAATTGTTTCAGTGCACATCGATTCAAACACTGCGTAG
The DNA here is from genome assembly GCA_940337035.1 of Agriotes lineatus. Classification (NCBI taxonomy): domain Eukaryota; kingdom Metazoa; phylum Arthropoda; class Insecta; order Coleoptera; family Elateridae; genus Agriotes; species Agriotes lineatus. The sequence goes on from CALNHX010000899.1 coordinate 181,422, forward strand.
TGAGCTGTGTCCGCAAATTTCTTCCTTGCTTGGTGGTGTTTGAATGTTTCTTAGGTTAATCGCTTTTGACAGAAAACTATCATACTATCACAAAACTTAAAATTTGAAATATGTAACGAACGACTCCCGGAATCAGACCATCTAATGACAATGGCAATAATATACTACCATACACAAACCTATAAAAGTGCCGTTAACAAGGGAATAAGTTGTGGATGCTAACCAATATGTAACTAATTGGATTAAAGTTATATTAAAAAACAAAATTGCCGATAAAGTGAGTGCAAAGCTTTTAAATTCGTGAAGCTTTTTCCAAAAAAACATGATTGGTTGGAACACTATACTAAAATAAGCAATATACCTACTCATCTTTGACGTTGGGGAAGAACCGAGTAAAAGTGTTGAAGATAAAGCTGTCGAATTAGTGAAGATAGTAATAAATACAGAACATACCAAGAGGTCTCATCGAGTAGGAGCTGTGACATATAACAGTTATCGTGCTGTTATCTTAAAATCCTTAAGTTATAAAACGCGACAGACAATACTGACCAACAAAAGCAGTGGTGTGTCACGGATGTTTGTACGAAGTTGTCAACCTTGGTCCGTCGATGGTAACATAAATAGGCTCGGTCGAGCTCAGCCTCGGTCGTAGGCTAATATGGACCTTCCTCTTCTGGACCAGCTGGGAAGTCCTGGGCGCCAGGATCCTAAAACTTTATTTCCGAGCCTTAAGTCTCTGATGCATCGGATGCCAAAATGCTCACGCTACCGGAACCAAAATAAAACCACTCGATACAAAAAAACCATTTATTCCAATACCCTCGGCGTTCGTCCCAAATCACAATCACAGTAACAGACGAAACTAAATTAAACCCAAGGGGGTATGGCGTATGCGCTACCTAAAAAAACATCAGCGAATAGGTACATATGAGTATTCCCCACATTCGTTAATATACATAAATATACAAACCCTAAGCCTAATCAAAATACAAATGAATTCGGTAGGTTTAACACAGACCAACAGCTCGCAGCAAGCTGAAATATGAAAACTGAGGTACGCGATTTACTTTTATGCCCGCGTGGTTATCGGCAACAAATCATCGTGAAAATTAGTTTAACTACACAATTTTGGATCGACGTCATCGAGTTCTATTAGCTATGCGTTACTCAGAGGCTAAACGGTAGCCTGATTACATAATCTGAGAACACGAGCAGGTTTTAAAATATACCGCTGAGTGGGAATGCTACTCATGTACATGATTCGATTACCGTGCGCGGTTCCTGGTTTGATTTTCATCAAGCGATCGTAAGCTAACCTAATAGAGGACTCAACCAAACGATAGCTCGCGCAAACCTTGGGCCGAACGGTTATCTAACAAACCCTGGAGCGAGCTAATTGGTTTCACAATTATACAAGGTAATTAACTAATTCACTTGAGATAACTGCGCGTTTACCATTCTGATAGGCGATTCTTATAGTATACGATTGTGATGTTACACCAAACGTTGCGCAGAATGCTACGGCTCCAATCGCGTCCTCGTTGAACAATGCGGTGCGATGGTAAAAAAAAGAGCGATCTGACCTTATCTTCGGTGCTCGGGCGATCCAATTCCGAGGTCGGCAGTTGCTACAGATCTCGAGGGCAGCGATAAGTCGGAGCTCCCCACCAGCAGGACGTGCTGCAACCCTGGGGGCTAGGGGATGAACCAGTGGATCGAGGAGCAGATCACGCTAACGGTCAGATGGACCAAACGCAGGACTAGTTTGTGCGAGCTCGACAGGATACAAGACCCAAAAGTAACAATTAAAAGCCCTGAAAATGGACAATAAAATTACCCAAAACGTCCAACGAAACCTGGTGCTCATACGTACTAAGTTGTTGGGCGGCTTCTTGTACGATTTTAATATTCAAACTTCCCCCCGTTCTCCCAAATTGTTTAGTTCAGCAACGTAACTAAATCCAGTCGAAACTGTGCCTTATATTGCGAATAACAAATCTTCACTATATTCCAAATCATCACAATATAAATAGGCTATTTTGCGAAGTAGATCCCAAATTTTGGCACTAATAAATCTCCACAAAATAACTTAATGTGCCTCGCAAACTTTTCAGGCGAACAGTTGAAATCGAAATCCTCAATTCCTCGAGCTTCGCGGAAAAGCCAGCCGAGTTATCGCAAGCCACAGGCGCGCGAGCCCCTCGGCCGCGCTTGCATATTCGATAAGCACAAAATGCGACGGAGAAATTAAAATCAATTCCCTAATCGAAGTTAATTGTTAAAGGTGTAACTATTTAACAGTATAACAGTTAAAAATCCTTAAAATGGCGCAATCAAAATTTGTCAGTCAAAACGTATGGACCAAAGCTGTAGTGATTGTACTTCATATCAATAGCCGTATCCGCTCAGCGAACGTTGGCAATCATGTTGGCTATCATCACCTTATTAGCTGCTACTGTGAAAAGTGACCCTGTAGTTGGTCCAAACCATTGCTTCAGATGTTTCCTCTTCCAGAGTCGCTTTTACTACCATTTTCCTCTTGTATAATTGTATGATAGTCTTCTTCTGTTAATTGCCCGAATAACTTATTTTCCTTTCTTCATTCTCGCCATCGCTTCCTTGTTTCGTATATGATCGGCTTAACTTGTATATATAGCATACGTCTCTAAACTTGTAGTTCAAATGTTTCAAGTTTTTAAACAGTTGTTTCAGTTAGTGTCCATACTTCTACGTGATAGAGAAGAACAGTGAACACATAACAACGTACAAATTCGCATGCATAGTTTTTTTTATTAAGATCATGAACAGTCAGTGCAATCCCGCTCTAACACTCTTAATGTGGAATCTAATTTCAAGTACATGATCCCAACTAATATTACAATGAATGGGCGTATTATTTATGTAAAATTTATATTTTTGTAGCTAAATAGATGTTAGGTAAAAATTTATATGAACAGCTTGGTTGCTTGGTAGAACATGAATCTCTAAAATCAAGGTTGCTTTTTAACACTCGGATAAAATGATAATTCGATTAAATTGCCATTATATACAATACACACTTGGTTAAATGATATTCTGGCTTTATTCCAAGTGAAACTGTGTTTCTACAGTGAAATTACCTCAATTCCATTTAATATTGAATCAAACAACAACAAAATACAATTTATTTAAGCAGATGAGTCGTGTCTCTTTGTATTTAATCATTTACATGTGATAAAAGAATGCTCATTTTAGATACTTATGCTATTCACCACACCAACGACGCTTCACAAGCTCAGCGCTTTCTACCGGTTATGTTACGCCAGCAGAGCAAGCAATTTCCGAAGTGCGGCTTCAAATTACCTCTATCCCAGGAGCTACTTCTAACCCCACAGCTGAGCTATGCACTATGCAATCTTTAAACTAGGAATCTCTACGAACTCCAAACTCAGGATTGTCTGCCGACCCAGCGATGGTTGCAACAGCTCCACTTGGGCTACACGGCTCCTATCTTTCTCCTCACGTTACTACCACTCAGTGACGACTGGAGATAATTGCATTTGAGGGGTTCTTCAATTTTAACAATACTAAACAAAAATAATAATTAATGGTTCACCTACATTCCGGCAACATTTTAATCCAAATATAGCAATTATTTTTAATTTTAATAATCCAAAAGATGGCATCATATGCACAGAACAAAAATTACTTAAACACAACACGAAATGTACATAAGTGTTAAAAACGAAACGCAATAATTTATTTAATAATGAAAAAACAGAGCACACATCAGATCCAGAAATCCATTTGTTTATCTTTTAGATGCACACATAAGAACACTTGTAAAATTGTGAGTTCAAACTTTATCGTGCAGGTCAAATTTTAATACCGTTGTAGGCAGTTTTTTCTTTAAATTTTAACTTTTTCAGCTAGCAGCAGGGCTTTTAAATTCATGTCGGTAATATTAGCAATACTCTTTTCTGAATTTTGTCGAATAAAACCGCAGGAAACAACCTAAATCACCTAAGATAACTAAACACGTTTCAACTGCAACCGATATAAAAGCCCCTATACAATAAAGCATATATTTGCTGATTTAGTGTACTAGAATTGCATAGAAATATTTCTACATTATAGAACATAGTTTGGATTTAACAGGTCAATGATGAGTCATGTGTATAATGGGTTGCCTATACTAATGCATCGCTGAAATGGTTTTTAAATTAGTGTAAAGAAACTAATTGTTTAATAGCATCTTTGAGGATTTTTTGCCTTTGGTATAAAACCAAAACCCCTCGCATGAATATCCTTATCTGTCACTGAAATTGCCTATTTTCAGCTTTCAAAATGTACTAATACAACTGTATGGTCTAAATTATGTCATATATTATATATTCAAATTTGCTTAACGTACAATGTCTGTAAGCCTACGCTTACATGACCAACTTCTGCAGGTAAAATTATGACTGTAGGGTTTGTACGAAAATTAGATCACATAACGACCTGGACCTTAAATCTACTAAATCGTTAGCTCGCAATTTCCACTTCACAAACCTGACAACGTAGTTCTCCATCGACCTGCAAAATATACATCTTTGTTTGCAATCTATTTTATCGGTAGGCAAGGGATTATGATTTAGTTTACCCTTGAAGCAAGACGTTTACTCTTATACGTTTAATATAATCGAAAATGTATGCTAGATATATAAAATGATTGTTAAAAAATGGACAATATTAGCAAGAAATGAAAGCTGTGTAATTGTGTAGACGGGTTTAGTACCATTTCGTTATATATTTTTGTAGTAAGCCACATTATAAATTACGATGTGTACATTTCAAATTCTATGTAGATTAACCCAATTTGTACAGTATGAAAAACAGGAAAACATGAATGTCTAACTTAATCCTTCAACACATTTGGAAGTATTGGAAAATAAATATTTAATAGAAATTTGTTTTCGTATTTTCCTATGCTACAGCAGAATATTAGATAGCTTCACTGTTATGAATTACATTGCTATTGCTTTCACAAGATTGAAACTCCTAGGCGGAATTTTTTTGTTAACGGCGCTACTCTTTAGATTATTTCTTATATTTTCAGTTTACTTTAATCTGTATATTTTGGCTCGTTACCAGCTTCGTCGCTTAGAGAAGTAAAGAAAGTTTAAATAAAGCCTGAAACTTGCAACGGCCACAATGGCATTAACCATTCAAACAGTTGTCGTCGATACAGAAAAAAGTGATAGCGAACAATACAGGTAAGCAACAAGTTAAATTGAGATCATCCAAAGTAAACAGAAGACATTGAGTAATTCTAAATTAGTTTGTTCTACATCTGATATTAAAAAGAAAAATGTGTAACAATATGCTATGGACCGAGTGTTACTAAGCATTTTTGAAGAATGTATCCACGTGTATTAATTAATTGTCAGCCTCATGTGTAAGAAAATCAGCAATCTCAGAAACTTCACACTTCAAGTCAGTCTTGCAGTAGCTGTAAATCCTTAAACAAGATTGATCTGCTTCGCAGCCTAAACACTCTCTTCATTAGACAATAATTACCTTCCTCTCAGATGTTTTCAACTTAAAAAATAGGTGAGGGTAGAAAACCTGGTGAATAACAAGGGTAGTTCTTGTCAGGCCATTTTGGCATTTCTTAATCATTCTAGCAACTTACTAAGCCTCCCGAGCAATCTTGGTGCCATATTGATGAGCGCGCCTGTATTTGGAATTTAACTCAGACAATAGTTCATCGCATAAGATCGCAATAATGATCTCGAACACCCTTTAGCGTCGTTATGCCTAATTGGTAACATTTTGGGGCCACCCTTTGAATGCTGTTTCATGCAGGTGTTCGTTTGAGTTTCGTTTCGTAGCGTTAGTTTTCCGGCTAGTTAAAAATTCAGCCTGTAGAGCAAATGAAAGGGCATCTATTTATCCCTGTCGCTCCGAGGGGGGTTTGTTTCTATCCGGCGAGTTTCCGGCCTTGCGATTGGCACCTCTGAATGTGGCGTGATGACGCTTTGGCTGGCGCGCGTTTCTTTTGGCGAAAGTCAGTCACGAGAGGGACGTTGTGGCATAAGGGGCGTGAGGGGTTGTTCTGCTTTTTCGCCGTTGGCGTGTGTGGGTGCTTGCATAACATGATGGCCGTCAGCTTTGCTTCAGTGTCGTAGGGCCGAGGTTAGGCCCATTCTTCCCTAACAGGGGCTCGAGAGCTTCCCAAATTGTTGGCCTCGCCGTCTTCCCGTCCCGTAAAAGGACGTAATTCAGTCTTCGCCCTTGGGTGGATCTTCCGCAAGTGCCGCCATGACTCCCACGCTTTCGTTCTTGCGTTTGTTATCGTAGGCACGCCGTCAGCCGCTGTTTCGCCCACTCTCCGCGAGTCTCCATAAAAGGGTAGCATGTGTGCATGTAATTTGAATTCTATTGCCGCTAACTTAATGTGTTTTGACCGCAATCATCTATAATTAATCACCTGTTATTTGTATGGCCTAAATTTGAACGCTGTTGCCGCTAACTTAGTGTGTTTTGACCGCAATCATCTATAATTAATCACCTGTTATTTGTATGGCCTAAATTTGAACGCTGTTGCAGCTAGCTTAATGTGTTTTGACCGCAAGCATCTATAATTAATCACTTCTTATTTGTGTGGATTAAATTTGAACGCTGTTGCCGCTAACTTAATGTGTTTTGACCGCAATCATTTATAAATAATCACCTGTTATTTGCATGGCCTAAATTTGAACGCTGTGGCCGCTAACTTAATGTGTTTTTCCCGCAATCATTTGTAATTAATCACCTGTTATTGAATGGCCTAAATTTGAATACTATTGCCGTTAACTGAATATATGTTGGTCACTAACATTTTTAATTAATCATCTGTTGCTTCTACGGCCTAATTTGAATACTGTTGCCTCTAGTTTAATGTACTTTGACCACTACCACTTTTTAATTAATCATCTGTTGTTTGTACGGCCTAATTTTAATACTGTTGCCGCTAGCTTGATGTACTTTGGTCGTTATCATTTTTTTTAGTCATCTGTGATTTACGCTAGCCCATTTTGAATATAGATCTTGGGTCACGAATGTTGGTGGCTTAGCCGCTGTCACTTTAAGATTTATGTACTGGCCGACCAAGGCCGGTTATATATTTAACGAGTATTATGACCGTTATGTATGACCACTCTTGTAGTACAGCCTCTCCAGCTGGGGCCCTAGATTTAGGTGTAGTTTAGTCTCTGTAGACTTGTACATCACCCAGTTACATAAGTCAGACCAATATACAAGTATTTGAACGAAGGCCTTATCATTACAACTAATCTGTGCATGCCCTTTTCAGGTTAAGGTTATTGTGTAAAGATTTATGTACAGCGAAGCGTGAGCGTTGGAGCGACACAGGTAAGTTTGACGACGCTTGCCGCAGTGACGACGAGGCTCGTGAGGCCGAGATTCCGTATAGTACCCCGTTTGACCCTCAAGGTCCGGTTAAGCGGGAGTCTTCTTGGACCTTGTGGCACCCATTTACTTAGGAACACCCTATGTATACTTCAACACGCTTGCCCGGTGACTTACCGTTTGAACCACGCCCATCTCCCTGAGAGTACCAGCCGAGGCCTTCAGCCTGTCTTTGACCAGGGTGAGCGTGTCCCCTTTTCCCGGACTTGACTAGTCTTTTGATACTCACACCGTGTGGGTGTCCTTAAGTCATTTTGATACCGCAACATTCTTAAACATGGTTCGGAGAAACCCCGAGAAATTTTAATTAGAGTTGCAATAACAATTCTTGTTCATTTAAAGTATTCTAGTCAGATGAGTTTGATGTTTCTGAGTGTTTTGATTAAGGTTGGTTGGTACGATTGCTAAAGGTGGACGCTCTTCTTTTTGAAATTGTCTCGTTAGCGTAAGCCCAAATTAGTACTACTACGCATAATGATGCGTTCAAATTTGAGCATTGATAAGGCGCCACAATCGGTAATTGAAGATAAATTAAACCCAAGCATGCGCAACTACGCATACAGGAGAGATATGCGCAATTCTTCTCACATTTACCTAGTAAATAGTGTTGATAAGGAGGTCCACAAAAGCAGAAAACCAAGGCTGCTAGAGTTACTTCGCTTCAGCGACCAGTCCAGCCCAGCTATATTTAGAAGGGAAACCGTCCAGAACGGTAAGAAGCTTGACTTCCAAAACTCACTTAGAAGACTTTCTAATAACACCCCTTGTTGGTTAAAGCAGCTGCAAATATTGCATTAAAACCACTTTCGAGGCCGGTTTTTGAATTGTTGGTTACAGGACCTGTTCACGACCGCCAGAATAACCATTAAATTAATCCTCCTGGCTTACTGGTTACAACATCAAAGGTTTAGTTATGTTTTCCTGCATTCCTATAGCTCAGTACTCCAATACTGGACCGCAACGGTGACATTAATACACTCTCGTAGAGGTCGGGGCAAACTTGCAGATTTATTCGTGATGAGGGTCCACCAGATTGAGTTATCGCCAGAATTAATTAAGGTCACGATGTCCTATACAAAGACAGTTATGTCGCACATCGAGGTTCCGGGATAACACCTGAAAAAATCATAGTTTCCGCTCCGAACTGAAGATCTACCGTTAAGTCTCAGCGAACCACTTTGCCGGAGCTCAGTTTTTTACAAGGTAATAGTTAAACGCATTGCGGCGCTCCGGCGGCCGTAAAAAGTAGCTCAAAAAGCCGCTTAGCACCCGTACTACTCGATTCACCCGCCAAAGAGCGCCTGAACCAGGGTTGTTTGTTGAAATTAGCAATATTTGTTTGACACTAAATATAAACAAACTAGCCATTTGGCGCTGTTAGTTACAGAACCTGCCATTATATAACGCAGCGTCAGGCGAATTTTCGGTGGCGTCCCCACCACGTTTTGCCACAAATTTACCAATAATCATGAGTAGCAGCTCTGCTCAGGGCGAGTTCTGCAGCGTACCCCATGAATGTACTTTATGTTCTAGTTTAATATTGTACATACATAGTAATTACTATTATTTAATGTGTAGTTCGTCTATATGCCAGAGCTATCAATCGGGCTTTAATATTCTGACTACCCATACGGCTAAAATATGTAATTGAGACCAAGTAATTATTCAAAAATTGTCGAGTCTAGAGTGTGCATTCGTGTACATTAGAAAGTAAACTCCCATTTACGTATATTTGGGATTGGTTGGATTCTTTAGGTTGCTTATGATGCTTTAAAACGTATTTTGAAATTATTTTGTTTGATTTGACAAGCAACCTTTTGCCAGCATGACACCTCGCGTTTCCTTCTTATTTTAACATTATTTGACGTTTCGCAGAATTTATTCCAGACATTCATTTACATTTAATTCAACTTCACTTTTTCAATTTATCATGAGTCCATCATTATACTGACTGACCTGTCCTTGGTTCCCTTCTTCTAACTATTTCTACGTTGCACTCCAGTGAAAAGATTTGCAGTATTTTAAACAGTACCTATTTTAATGCATGCAGTATCTTAGCTGTATGTGGGCGTTGAAACAACAACATCCACACCGTGCACTGGAAAATCTCGTCAAAATGTGTAATCGTAACTTACTGCCCCTGTTTCTTCTTTAAATATAACCTGCTTAGTTCGTAAACTGTTGCTTCTAATGGAGTTAACCTACTTCTATACTTTATTTGCATTAGTCTTGAACTAAGCATCACTTGCTGTCTGTAGCAGCCTTCAAATTCTTTTCGTTTCAAATGAGATGTTGGATTTACTATTTGTTGCAATAGTAGACAAGCTTATTTTCTAATGCCTTGAAAAAATTATTCCTGTTTTCCCTGGTCTGAACAATTTTAATTAATAACCTTTTTAGCATTAACTTGGCCGAGGGTAGCCAGTACGCGACAGTTCGAATTGTTATCAGACGTCGAAATTATAATTAAAATTCTATAACACAAATGTATTTACAATGTAGCAATAAATAAAGAATATATTCGCGTAGCCAATTGCATCTCAACTATCCGAGGAATTAGGCCACTAATACAGCCCACTAATGCGAGCAGCGCCTTGTATACCAGAGCTCACTAAACTGGGCTGATTTTGTAGCGGCGATTCTATAATTAGAAATGGGAAGGTGGGATACCCTGTAAGAAACTAATTACGGGCACGTTCTGTGTGTTTTTTTTTCAGGGTGCGTTTTTTCTGATTCCCGGAGGTTGTTACAGTGGTTTGAGGCGTGATTTACGAATGTGTTCGAGCCGGAGGCTATACGGGAGGCCAAACATCACCTGCGAAGTAGCGCCATCGATGACAGCTGGGCGAGAGGACACATTCTAGTTTTCAGGAAGGATTTTAGAAAAGGCTCTGGACTTGTAGACTGGCAGCGACTCGCTCGGCTGGATGGGGCGAGACTGGTTTTGGCGGCGGTAACCGACTGAAAGAGACCAGGTCGGCTCCGGCTGCATGCTATGTGGCTTAAGGCTGTTGGCTATTGCGCTAAACTAAAGTGCCTTCACCGGACCAAGCATAGTTTACTTATACCTTCTATCTAGTGTATCTCTTGGATGGGAACTGGGTGGGGCTACGTTGGAGTGGCTTACGTGCGAATTCGGGCATCGCTGAGCATTTGCCCTTATCGCAAATCGCTGCGAGCTGAAGTTCGGGGATTAATTGTAACTAAAGTTGACGACATCCAAATTGTAACATATTTTTTAGGCTTAAAATCAACTTGTGCAGACGTTAACGTAAAAATCTAACAGTAAATTTCGGAAATTAATTTGCAGCGGTCTGTACCATATTTGACCATGATTATGCATAAGGTCTTATTGCGTAATCGAACCTACGGCTCATGCTGGTCTAACGAATAGGTACAATTGGTATTTGTACTCGTGGTGCGAAAGCAATGATACTACATAGAGAAATACGAATATTGAGTCACTTGCAGTTTTCATGAAACACAAGTTTAAAATTGGTTTTTTGAGTGACATTTTATTAATATTGAGCGAAAGAAATTTGTCTCCACAATGAAGGCAATGCTAGGTATCTTTATTGACGATGATAAAATTTTATATCTCAAAAAAATATTGTAAATTATCAGAGAATAAATGGTGATAATAGATTAATTCCTTGTGTTATAATAAAATATGCTCAGAAGCAAGTTGTTACATGCTAAAACCGGTATTACGACAAAAGCCAGTTTGTTACAGCAAAAATCGACTTTTACGACAATGGCTCTCGGTACTCTACGGGGCAAAAATACTGGCTAGAAGAATTCTCCCTAACCACGCCTCAACGGTTGTGTAACAGAGTAGTTGTCCGACTATAGTCAGGGAGATGGACGTGGCTTTATCTGACGAGGCGGTTCTAAACAGGGCGAAGTGCATTGCTGTAGGGGTGGTCATACTCGACACGGCGCCATGGGTTTGAGTTGGGGTGGATATAATATTTAGACAACACCCTGTATAATCCCGAAGTGCAGGGCTTGCAAATGCGCCAGCGCTCCTTCGCGGCCTCTCCAGCTGGTTCAGCGACTTACTTTCAGCAGTTTAACAGCTTCCGTCGCTCCACCGCTACAGAAAAACACATACATTTGTCACAAGACGCACACACAAGCCATAAAGAGACAAAGATAACTTTAAATACCTGTCTATTGGTTAAAATAAGCAAAGTCAGTTTACAGGTACACCTCAAGTAGTCATTCCTCAAATTAAGGTATCAAGCAAACGTAATAGACAATGAACTTATTAGAATACATTAGACGCGGCCAATCAGCGTTAAAAGTGCGTTGCAACTTTGTTACCGGACAAAACGGCATTTACGACAACGCGCCGGCTCATAGCGGTATTTTCGAAAAGCCACGAAAAGATAGACGACTAGCGCGTACGATATCTGACAAAATCGGGAATGTAACTCACATAGCACAGCTGCCCAGCCCATAACAAGAGGTGCCAACTAAGCGGCAGTGGAGCCAGGGACGGTGCTACAAGAGATAGCGCAAGGGCAACGGCCTAATTAACGGTAAACAGATCTAAATTGATTGAGAGCCACCACAATCCTATCACGATAAACGAGAAACCACAGGTAAACCCATTGAGGAACAGGAAAGCATTTGAATTCACCTTTTGACTTTAAACTTGGCAGTAATCTGGACAGCGTGCCGGTTCAGCTTCAACGGACTTACCTTTTAAAACTCCACTTGAGCAACTCGCCAAACTCGTCTTACAACTGTAAAAATATGAATACACAAATTGCATTCACAATTACAAAGGAAACCACAATTAAATTGACATGAAATGTATTGAACAAAATATCTGAATATGTACGCAAAGATACAGGTAAATATAAAAGGTATATACGGCAGTTCGGTAAATTGCGCAACGTCTTAAAACTATTGACATAAATTTAGTAAATTGACAGCAATTCCGACAAACGATGAACCGTGAACTATAAGCAAATATCTATAATGGAGGTGGGATCAGACTCTACTAGGTAGCGGATGTGACACGTGACGAGGGCTACTGCATAAAGTTAATCAACAACTAGGTCAACTGACGGTATATGAAATGTAAATGACAGGTACACAACTGTAACGGTTTGACAAATTCTAAAGGTACGTATTAAAAGCTGAATAAACAAAACGTTACACCAACTGTCCGATATTTCGATCTGTATATATGTTAAACTGCACATTAAATGATAATTAATCAATACATACGATCCCTGTAAGGAGTGTGGTTGTGCGATAACTGATGTCTTAATATTACTGTGACAGCCGCCGTCCTAGATACTGCAGGGGATGAAACGGAAGGCATATTGCAACATTTAAACGGACTGAACACCCGGGGAATTTATCCATACGAGACGGAATGCGAAGTTTGCACGGAAGGCAGAACGATAACACAATAGCTTCGCCAACACAACCCTGCTAATGAGTCCCCAACAAAGGAATCCGTCTTATCGACGCGAAATATAGGAGTCTGCGGCTCCGCGGCAAAAAACGGGAACACAAAAGGCTTACGGTACTGGACACCCCAAGGGGACACTCACGCCTACGCAGTAAGATGCGTAACGCACGGCCAAATGCAATTCGCACACAGACTAAACCGCACAAAATGTTAGCTGGTAAAACACGCAACAAAACAAGACGTCGCACCTGCTTCGCGACGCCGTCCCAGAAGAGAAGACGTCGCCGGGCTGCACCACTACAAAGACCTACTGACGCCTTCAGATGCCGGATGCCAACTGCCATCAAAATGGAGCGCCAGTCCGGAACGCGATTGATAAAGAAACGGGGCAGCCGAGCGGTATATGATAGCTCTCTCTCGCACCCATGACCGTTGTTTGTTAAATTCACGTTTCGGAACGCTAAAAAATGCGGCTTTTAGACAAATCGATATTTGTAATATAGCGTGTCAACCAATATAAGCAAGGGTACAAAATGAGTGCCTTTCAGATTCGACGGCGGCAAGCGGATGACACAGCTGCGCATGCTATAAACCATTAAATGCTTGCATAACATTCGATATGCTTAACTTCAGGCGGAATAACACGAAAAACCCATATACACTGGGTCATCATTTAGAAAATAAACTAATCAATCGGCCGTACGTTCGTACAATTTAAAAATGTCCTGACAATGCTAAAATTTTAAACGTAAGCGCCCAATACAAAATTACAGAGTTTCATTAACGGTATTGCGTCGGGGAGTGATCCGCTCACTGTGAAAAAGAATGCTACACTCTAGATTCTAACGTACACTACATTACAACTTTTTGGACAATACCTGGTGGTTAAGCCACGAGCTTGGTGTTGATGTCCAATTGAAAATCCACCGTTCAGGAATGCTGAGGCAGGCAGCCAAACTGGACAACGGCGGTAGCCAGTAATGGCAACATTCGGAAACTTTGCAATCAGAAAGGTGCCCCATGGGAAGGGTACTCCCATCACGATGACGACAGCATACAGAACCTTGCAGACGCAGGTACGACGGGAGCACGACAACGACAGCAACGACAATTTGTTCCTCACAACAAAACTTAGGTATCTTCGAGCAGGTTTCGTGGGACGGCACGATACAGCAACAACAAACCGAATGATACCATTTATGCTGGACCGAAACATACGATCACCTTCCCCGACGCATTATCATTGCGGCTTGGACAGTTGGTGCACCACTGCACTGCTCGAAAATTAGAACTCAAATCACTCACAGCCGGCTCCAATGGCCGGAGCCGCGGAGTACGCTCGCACAAAGCAACTGCCATGAGAAAGGAAGAAACACTACCGAAATTGATGCGGAAGATGCAAGGGCGGGACGCTAATGTGTTCCGTAAAATGTAAAGCTGCACGAACACATGGTTAACTGTCAGATCAAAGCAGACTATACTGGCCCGGGGAAGCGATTGCAAGCAGGCACATGATTTAAAATGCACTCTACACAAACGAACGGTCTGAATTCGGAAAGTAAACGCGCGCTTTTCACCTGGCCTTAACAGAGTGGCTTCTCTAGGCATTAAATAGTTCAGAAGAAGTCCTCTTCGCGTTCAGTACCAAATGAGCAATATGAAACACGTGCTCATATGTAGTTGATAATATTTCTGCTACTTGAAATGCTACATGAAATTTTAAACAACTGATTATTGTTTACTAGTTATAAAATGACCTACAGTGCTACCACATGCTTCCCAACCCAGCCAGGTAGTACATCCCAGGTGAGTAGTGCAACAGTTGAAGGACACAAATGCACGGCTCCTTCAACATTTTCAAATTTGCGGTAAACGTATATTGCAAGAGTCGCTGGACAAAAAAACCAATATCTAAATATAAATCCCACAAAACCTCAGATCACATGAAGATAACTGTCCCATACCGGAGATTTAACCAGCAGATGGTTCTACTTCCAAGATAGTACCACAATCCTGAGTCAACCGTAGAGGTGCAGCAATTTATTTATTTATAACATCAAATCTGCACCTGTTTAATCAGGCTTTTCAGGATAAATCCGTTTACTAACCGTTAACATAGCCGGAAAAATTACTATATTTTGAAATTATTCAGTGGGAAAATTAAGAAATAGTAATAGCCCAATTCCAAACTCAAGTATTATCAAAAAGCATATATGAATCCCAGTATACACAACAATGTGAAAAGTTGTGGTAGGTACTCTAAAAGCGAATATGGAGGAAAATTCTTTACGATCTTTGAAATGCTGAAAATTCTGAAGAGTGAGACGACTGAATACATTCAATTCCTTGAAAATTCAACGTAAGTATTTTTATGCTCATCCTTTTTATTCTTCGAATAATTTTATATCAGACAGTGATTCATTAGAGTATGTTTGAATAGGACACTGATCTTTAACAGACAACGTTTACTTTTTGCTCTCTTCTCGCTTTCCTGTGATTTAACCTGGATAGCACTGAGCTAGATTTTTACATAACTTTTTATAGGCGTTGCGTGTAAAACACCACGCTCTGTTCAATGTATGTCATCATTATTTATTTCTATTATGCTTCTTGCTCTACATAGTCTAAATTGCATTTTAAAAGTAAAAAATTCGAATGAAAGTGATCGCTCGTAACATAAATTATTGAGAGAGCGAATTTTCGGTCGTTTAAGGAAGTTAATGTTGGAACTTGTTTAGTGGAGCAAGTTAATATTTAACTGCAAGGGAAAGTTAAATATGGGCCCTTCCAGAACGTCGCTAATGCGACAGGTGAATATCGATTATAGCTGAATCTACTTTTGAAGCGACATCTGCGTGGTGCTGCTAAAAGCTGGCCAATGGAAAAGTAGTAATTCAGAAAACTGTAAATATCAATGAGAACCGTTATTCGGTTAGATATCTTCTAACATCGGTTACTGTAAAATTCTACAGAAAGCCTGTGATTGAAATTAAATGCATAAAGTTCACTGCTTTCCAATACTGCAAGTGTTTACAGTTTGCAGGAAAGTATTTAAAATTATATAATCGAATTGAAAAGTTCTTATGAACAATCATTGTCCAGTAAGTTTCTATACTTTAACCATCAAAATACTCATACAGTATTTCTCACTTAAACAACTCTGCAACATGTAAGTGTACCCCAAACTCCCAAGCAGGTTAGCCCATAATCGGACATTCAGCTTAATCTATTTACATCCACTTACAATAGAGAAAAATAACGAAAACATCAGGGACAAACGACTTACGCTCATTTTAACAAAAAAAATGTGTTTTACACGGTAGGTCACAGGCTATTTAGGAAAAAACGATCCAAGTCCGCCTGGATAAAAATGTGTAAAAGTGCAGAGTAAATCTTATTAGTTTTGAAGAATACGCTATTGGGTCGCGTTGTGTTGTATACTATTCACATCATTAGTGAAATGAGTGGTTACTGTAACTGCAAACTGTTTTAGCGGTATGAGGTTGCTATAACTGATCAAAGGGATCAAACTATTTCTGATTTTAATTATATGGAAAATAGGAATGAACAAAATAACTATTTCAAAGCAATAATAACTGTAAATAAAACCAAATATATAAATCTTGGAAGGACGAACGTGTTGCCAACTTACGCAATTATTTCTATAATTTTAAGTACTGTATACTATTTCAACCTCTGACATTCTAGTGACAACCAATACTTTTAAAATTTTTACTGAATATTGAATATATCAGATTTGTATTCTCAAAAAATACAGTTAAAAAAGAACCGGAAAACAAAGATATTCTATTCAAAATAGTAGAAAACCTCTTGCTCTGTATAATAATCATCTGTTTTTTAAGAAACAGCGTCTTTAAAGCAAACCACTATACAATTGCGAGAGTCAGAAATACTTGCTCTGGTTGTCCACTATCCAGTTTCACTTTTGAATCTGTAGATTTTTTTGTGATCACTGATGTCACTTCTCTCTTCACTAAGGTTCCTCGTAATTCTATAGTCACAATGTAACAGGTCAGATTATAACGGATCCTACCTGTGTTTCGTTTAGAGGTAACGTGCAGCAGGTCTGATTGTTGGCCCGTCGGCGTCGCAACCAAGAGCCCGGATCATGAACATTCAGATAAATGTCGGATAAAATGGAAAATGGAGGCTAGTAGTTAGTATACTTATATTAAAGATAATATAAAACATAAGGTAAATCATTATAAAAATTACTTTGCCAAAAACATGTTTGAGTACGCTTAATACGAAATCAAAACTTCTACCCTACGTTTGGGCTAATGGCGGCGCAACAAGACCTACTAAAGACGTGACGGGCTCAACTCCCAGAACCCTCTCTAGTTTAAATACTTTATTTCCAGGATACCCCCAAGCTGAGATCATTTTGAAAAACATATAGTAGCGGATTAATAATAATAGTTTTAAATCTTACCTGGTCGATTAACTTCGGGGTCGTAACTGGACACACAGTTTTAGTTAATTACGAAAACGCAAATCGACGATTATCAGTAGTGTTGCACATGGCTATTAGATTAATTTGGATTTATAGAATTTAAGAGGCTGCTTCTATTCCTAGCAAATTGGCACTGTCACACGCACATAATTTAGATTGAATATATTTCATCTTTAATGCACGTATTTTACCCGGCGCGTTGACGAGTGAAGTTCGGACTCCCGTGACTAACTTCCTGCCTTGTCTAATTATACCATTAAGTAATTTTGAAAAATGTGATCGGTTGAGCCGAAGTATTCTTCCTGAATCTACATTTTGTATGATAATATATTTCTTTCTTTCAAAGAATGCGTTGTTACGGTCTTGAACTGACTTTACAACACCGCACCGGCTCATACATAAACGAAACGGCCGGCGCGTGCCGTAATGGACGAAATCGGGACGAAAGTTCTCCTAGGCCGCTACCCAGCCGCAACAAGATAGGCCGGCTAGACTTTCAGTGGAGTTGGGCGGGTTCTTAACGAGATTATCTAAAGGTAACGGCCAGAGGGTCGGTAAATAACGGTAAAATAAAGATGGCGCCACCAAGCCTGTCTTAACCCGAATAACCGGGCCTGGGCGGTTAGACGGGGGCGAAGTATTCAAGACACTCCGTCGATAGGGGTACTCGTGAATTATAATCTCACACAACGATTTCGTGATGGCAAAAATACTTAGATCATGAAGTGGGGCTCTCTCAGCCACGGCAATGTCACCACCAAGCTTACCTGCACGCTCTGATCTCACTTGCTCCACCGTACATTTATCTTCTCAATGATGGGCGCACGCTGAAACAGAACATGCACAAATCAACCAAGAATAAAGCGTCTCTTAATTAGATAAGCGTCTATTATTCAATTCTTACATTGGGACAGCAAAGCGTGCCGCAAACATTGGGTTAATTCTTATAAATAAGCATCATCTGATGGGCGCACTACTGTTACTAAACAACACCCATAACTGTATAAAATCAAGAGCAGTTTGACATATGAGTCCCACAAAGGGAACGTTTGTTCATAAAAAATCGAGTTATGCAACAGCAAAGGCGACGCGAACAGCGTAGCTGTCGGCAGAATTCGGCGCCGCAAAGAGATGCGGCGAATTAGTTAGAAACCCAATTCGCAAGGCAAAAAGGGGGCCGCGTTACTGAGATATATTTGGCCGAAAAGGGGGCTTACATAGCCTAACGCCCGCAGGCGAATTTAGAATATGACACAGCTGGTGCTACGCCGCCCAAGCGATCGATAACTTCGTGTAACACTCAACGAGCCGAACACGACGCCGTTGCTAATATACGAAAGGTCTCTCACAAAACTTGGCGAATATGGCACCGCCCTGATAAGAAGTGATCTGGCTCACATGATAATTTGAGCAAACACAGCAAAGCCCAAGTGAGGGAAGTGATTAGATTAAAAACGAGCGACGCCACTTCGCGACAACAATTTAAGATGCGAAGGGAACATTTTTAACGGTGCACATGATTTCACATCAAGTTCGGGCACATGCAATTTTACTGCAACCAAACTGGCGATGCCGCCTTACAGCACGTATGCCAAGAGTTCAGCAATTATTCACATGGTTAGGCGCAAAGCTCGCGCACAAGAAGTTTAGTCACATGGAGTACCGCGGCACACAAATACGCCCCCGCGAAGCGAGCGTACAAGCGGAAGCAACACCGCAACAATGGTTATGATTAAATGGTTACAAATACCTTAGTTTTATTGGTGACGGCCCAAGAGATCGGCATGCGGTCCAGCTGGCGGGAAACAGGTTGCCTGTGGCAATTAATTCGCCGCTAAAACGGCCGACGGTGTGAATGGTCTGGATGCGCCCAAAATGGCGACAAAGGATGGCGCTTCAACAAACGCCGCTACAACGGCAAAGCTAGCCCAATCATGTCCTACCTCAACGGGATCCTCGCACAACGAGCTAAAGGGAACACTCCCTTACGTGACGACGTAGAACCGGGCATGGAATTCCATCACACCTACACCTTGGCGTAATAAGATCGCGGCTAAACGACACACACCTCCCTTGTTGGCGGCTTTACTCCGACTCTTCAAAGGCGAAATAGCTTGTGTAACACACTGGCTGAAGCAACACGGAAAAACATAAAGGAAAAAGGGCTAAAGAAACACGTCGCCGTAACGGCACAAATGGAGGAGGAGGCACCCCACGGCAGAGCCCGGGGCTCCGCCGCCCGACTTCAAAATTAACCCGACTGCAGCAACTGTTCTGATCGACGGCCCGTAACGGAATGACGAAACCCCGCGTCTCCACGCTACAATTTTGCGGGAAGCTGGCGTCACCACGTGACTATATCGCGGCAGCCAATCGCGAGGCGACCATGTGCGCAAAAATTGAAAATAGTTTTAAAATAGCAACAAGTTGCCCTAAAGGCGTGAAATGCAATTAAGCATCTACAACAGCAAAATGACTTAACAGCGTGTATAAATCGATTTTTGCAGTTTTGCGGTTTCCATACGAATTGAAATTGCTACCCAAGAAACTTGAGCTGCTGGTTTTCCATTTCCCTGATATTTAACTTCTGGTGCTTCCAATTTTGATCTCAACATTTAAAATTATTCCAAATCCCATGAATTTGTATATACTTATGTTATTCTCATTTTAATCCGATTTGCTGCAAGATCATGGTAATATGTCTACCTGCCCTTATAGAATAACGACTTTCTTTCACTAAGGCGCTATTTCAAACAGACTTCTACAAACAAATATCTGGTGCCGCTACGCATTCACCGCTTTCACGTGCAGGCACTAATATCTTCACGGCACGCTTCGAATCGTTGGTTCTGGAATCTTCTGCTAGCACATTCTTTTTTTACCTAGTTACATTGGGCCTCGGATAGCTCTATGCGTGAGCCATGGCTTACTGACTCATAAAAAAAAAGTAGTCAAAAGTATTAATAGTCTATTAATACTCATATATTGCAAAATAAAATATCGTTCTTAATATAGTATTTATAACAAAATGTGTATTTATGTAAAAATTGTATTATATTCTTCTGGATGGACTGCTAAGCGCCTAAAACGTGCTGCAATCCATGTCGCTTGTAAAGTTTGACTGGTGACCTATACGGGATGTTGCGAGCCTGGTTCCGACTTCTGAGAAGGTTTTTAAAATGGCTAATCTGTGTCAACAATTGCTGTGCTGTATTGAAACCGATTGATCATTGTTGGGTGATAAGGGTGCTCTAGAGTTCGTGAATTTTGAAGGTCGGTTAACCTCTGTGCGGATTATGTTACTACAATTTTCTAGCGGGCGATGACGGATCTGTTTACATCGGCGGCTGCTTCGTGATTTCGTGTCTATCGAGTTATAGTATACAGGGTGATCGCAATATGTTATGGGGAAGATAAACGTGTCACCTGGACGCCTGTGTCCAAATCGGTGGGTTAGGTGAAAACTCGTCATTTGAACCGGCTCCAAGCGTTCACAAGGTCAAGATATGACGTTTTGCTGGCGAAAACCAAACTTGTCACAGACCAGCGCCGAAGTTCGGTCGGGGTTTTGGAAAAAAGTGGTTGTGAATGTCACCTGAACTAGCGCCTCGTGCACAACCCAAGGAAGTTCTTTGGGTTTAGGAGAGGTTATTGATTAGGGCAGGCGGAATCAAGGAGTTGTTCATTTTGCCCGAAGCGCGTGCCTTTATACGGTTTTGGGGACCGCGTTATCACAAATTCAGACTGGAGACTCTAATAGTGGAGAAAACGGATGCGTTGAAGACGCGCTCCGCAGAGTTGCGCACTACGTGACCCTCTCCCAAAACGTGCAATAAAATACCCAGCAAAAATGTAACAAGATGGCGACATGCTAATTTGAAGTAATTAAAATTATTTGTAAGGCAAACATTTGCCTCATTGCTATCGTTATATTCTGAATGAAACCCAAGGGCAAGGGTCGATACGTTTAGGATACCTTTATTATATTTTAGTCAATATACAAACACCAATTAAAATTCTATTAAAAAGCAACAATCGTTTTTCTTCCCTATATCGATCAGGTCACAAATCGCATAGAAAAGTGTTTTCGACAGAAAAACAGCAACACACTGTGCAAGTCTGGCAGCACGATTCTCCCTTTACCCAAAGTTAAGTAAAGACCAGGTGATCGGAAGGTGCTGCCCCTGAAATGCTAACCACATTTGTAAAACAGGACATTCGGCAATAACCCATATCTCTAAAAACAACAGTTCTATATCTGGTCAGGTCTTGTATCATCACCAGCCATCGCCGAACATCTCATTCCCGACTAAAGTTGCCCTCTTTATTTCATGTGGAGAGCGACACCTTGGACGGCTGCATTTTTCCAACCTACTCACACTGATCGCTATCTACATGCCGATTCTCATCATCATTCACCAGAAGAACTTTCCGTCATGAATTCGCTTATACAGCGTGCTGTCTCTATATCCCAATTCGACAATACTTATCTGCGCTGAACTAAATCTCATTGTGTATGCTTCAACCTATTGGCTTTCTCAATACATTTACATACGATCTAAGACTTCGTACCTTTAACAAAATTGTGGAAAATAATGGAATATGATATTAGCAGTGCAGAACTTTTACATAGCAATATGACAGCAAAAATTACGTAAAACAAATTCCAACTATATGAATTCAAAACTTACTGAAGTAAGATGTAAAGTAAAGTCTAAACATTTAGTTTGAAGATAACTACAGAATTGTGTACTCCCTAAGGGGGGGATTAAAGCAGGAAAAATGAAAGATGCAATGGAAAAATTTATTTTTCATATCACGAACTGTGTCAACCATGTTATTAAAAGCGACTAAATTGTTTAAAAAATATATAGACAGCAATGAGCAAAATGTTGGTTTGTATATAAACTTTTATCATGGTTGTTCAAAGTCAGCACAGCTGTAGACTAAGACTTCAACGTGGTAAATGACTTCTCAAAATTTTCTTTATTTTAAGTTTCTCCTAACTATTTATGGCTGACCACCGAGGCACACGAGTGTTTAGAAAAGAGCCCCAAATTATACATATTGATTCTTAACTAGCACATTTTCAGACGATACGTATTTTACCATAGAAATATTTATAGGGCATATTTCATCATGATACTATGACATCTATTTATCAAGAACCTAAAGCAAGTAACAGTTATTATAAAGTTTATCAAAATGTTAATTTCCTCAAAAGTAAAGTTTGGTTACTTTAAACCGTAGTTTTAATCGCAAAGGAGGAATGGCTATTTAATTTAATAAATTAATCTAATTCCCAAATGATTGCTAGATCCCAAATGAGTCACCGGTTTCAAATATATCTCTTTCATATTCTTAGCAAATCGTATACCAAAGTAAACATGAGATGCTACTGAGATATCAGGTAGATAATTTAAATCAGATCAGTTTTACCTTAACAGCGCATACGTAACAAGGCTGAATAAAGTATAAAATATCACTCAAATATAATAAGTTAATTAAGTTTACTAATGGTTAAAGCGTTGACAATTCAAATATCTTCAGATAAACATGTTTCCTATGAATAGCTATGCAAATTTTTAAATTAAACAGTTTTGCGAAGGAGCAGAAAACTCACGATGGCACGTAGCAACATATAAAGTAAAATATCGTCGTTTAAAATGTAATATCTCCCTTAACTCGCTCGAGGTTCACACAATCACTCATTATAGTCAATAAGAAAGTTTTAATTATTATCGCGAAGATTATTATATGGTAGGATTTTGTGTGTCATTCCAGTATTTCAGGTAGATCGCATAATATAGTAAAACCAAAATGGACATTCTAGGACGATTGATCGATAAATACATGGCGTAGGTAACCATCTCATCGGGAAATTACGAACAAGAGCAAGAACACGTGGTAAGTAAGCGAAATACATACCATATAAAGAACGTCTGTATGATGAAATAAGAACTAGGTTGGAGCATTTGCGTTATGCTGTGATATTTCTCTCAGAAACGTACTTGTACGAAACAGGAAATATTTTGACTCAAAATGCTAGCTAGCTGTTACGAAAGATTTAAGTAATTTTGACTCTTTGATAATCATAAAACTTCGCGTTCATGGAGTGCGCTATCGTTAACTCATAATTGACCGTAACAACACTATAATTCTAACAACATTTAAGTGTTTAATGTTCTCAGGAGACAAAGATGTATTACATGTTTATGTAACTGTCTCCGCCATTGAAAGCCTCGTCACCTATAGCACTGCATTTATTAAGCTTTGCATGTACTATAAATAATAATAATAATAATAATAATACTTTATTTTAACGGATAATACCATTTACAGTTATTGAAAATATTTACATAAAATATAAAATATGGAGCTGCCAAATACAAAAATAATATAATGTTTATAATATTATATGGGACACGAAGAAAGTACATGTATTGTAGAAGTCACATCTCCAGCAATGATTTTACACTATGACTAAATCTTGAAAACGAAATTCCAACAATATCTAAATTCCCTAAGTTATTTACAATCTTTACAATGCATTGTAACGGACTGTTGCTACCATAATTTGTCCGGTGATAATCTTGCAGCATTAAAGAATTAAAACGTGCATTAAAAGAAGGAATGCGCAAATTAAATGAAGATAGTATTTCTGGACATGATATACCAGCTATTTAATATTTTAAACGCAAAACACAATTCAAAATAATTACGTCTAATGTACATAGTGTGGAATCCAAAGTATGCTAATAATTGTTTATAACTGAAGTTCTCATATCTTATATTAGACTTAAAGCATAGTGTTTTAACAATTGTACGCTGTACTCGTTCAATTCTATTAATGTGTACATTGTATGTAGGAGCCCAAATAACGCAATTATAGTCTAATATAGATCTTACCAGGGAAACATACAGTATAGTAAGACATCTAATATCATTAAAATTTGATGTCACTCTCTTAAGAAATCCAGACATTCGCATAGCATTGCTAACAACAAAATCAATGTGATTAACAAATGATAGCGGAGTATCTAATAGAACACCAAGATCACGAATAACAGAAACATTTTGAAGTAATTCATGTTCGATATAGTAATAGAATGGAGTCACATTTCTTTTTCTACTAAATCTAATATGTTTACATTTATCAGTATTTAAATGCATATCATTTTCTGCGCACCAACGTACAAGATTGTTCAAGTCATTTTGCAAAATAATACAGTCCGCTTGCGTTTCTATTTTTCTAAAAATGTTTAAATCATCCGCAAAAAGGAGAAATTTTGAATTAAAACATAAACAAACATCATTAATGAAAATAGAAAATAAGATTGGGCCTAAATGGGATCCTTGAGGAACCCCAGACGGTACAATACATTTTTCAGATTTAAAACTATTAACATTTATTTGCTGAGAACGATTAGTGATAAATGAAATGATCCACTCCAATAAAGTTCCTTCAACACCGTATGCCTTTAGCTTAGCAATTAGTATCTTGTGATTAACCCTGTCAAACGCTTTACTAAAATCAGTGTAAACAGAGTCAACCACAAATCCTTCCTCCATAGAATGATAAAAGAAATTTACATAGGGAAATAAATTAGTACATGTACTTCTGCTGGGATAGAACCCATGCTGCTGACTAACAATTATATTCTTAAATATTTGTTGAAAGGTTATACTAAATAATTTATCTAATATTTTAGGTATGACAGATTGAATACTTGGCCTATAGTTACATACATCATTACGGTTGCCACTCTTAAAAACCGGTACAATAAATGTATGCTTCCAAACAGATGGAAACACTCCACTATCCAATGACATATTAAAAAGTAAATGCAATGGCTTTATTAATTCGTTGGAACAATTTTTAATGAAACTAGGCGGCAAACCATCCGGGCCCGGTCCCTTATTAATACACAATTCCCTTAGACATTTGCTGATTTCATCGGATGTTACATTAAGAGCCGGAATATGTAGTAAGGAATCAAAATGCTCGAAAGATACGACATCGTTCTTACTATTTATATAAGTTGATTTGAAGTAATCACAAAAAACATTTGCAACAGCAACTCCATCAGACGCTACATTATTATTATAGCACATTCGAGAAGGTACTGTTTTGATACCATTGTTTTTGCTTTTAATATAACGCCAAAAGCATTTAATATCATTTGTGATAGCATCTTCTGTTGCTCTTACATAGTCTTTATGTGCTACAGATATAAAATTCTTACACAGATTTCGTAATTCGCTAAAATGACGGTAGTCATGTTCACATTTTGTTTGCTTATACTTTTTGTGAGCGGCTTTCTTTTGATTAATCAAATTAATAAGTTCAGGTGAAAACCACGAGGGGAAATTACTCCTCCTGCATTTTTTCTTTGGTACAAATGCATCAAGTATTGTATATAGGACATCATAGAATATTTTAACACAACCTTCTACATCAGTTCCGTGAAAAATAGCTTCCCAATTAATAGAAGTTAAATTATCCTTGATAATATTGTAAGGTGCATTAATAAAATCAAAATAAAATATATCTGCAGTTTGCAATTCACGTAGTTCAGAACTATTTAATTTAAATGAAACAGCAGGATGGTGCATATCACAAGGAAGCAGAGGTTTAGGTTCGAGATATTGCAAGCTGTTATTAGAAAATATTAAATCTAAGATAACACCATTAACATTTATAACGCTATTATATTGTCGCAGACCGCAATATGAAAACATGTCATAAATAAGTTGATCAATTTCACCTGGGAGATTCGTCGCAGATAATCCATCCAATTCCTCTTCAACTTCCCAAACAATATTTCTTAGATTATAATCGCCAACAATAACAAGAGCGGAATCTTCATTTTTTGTCGCAACGTCATCAACAATAGTCACGTGATCCAAAAATTTCTGGTGTTCAGATAAGGGAGGAAAATATACAGCACACAAAATAATTTTTTTGCCATTGAACTGCACGGTAATCCATATTTCTTCTCTGTCTTTAGTACATATATCCATAGCATAGGTTTGAAATGTTTTTTTAACCGCGATTAACACACCGCCACCGCGCGTTTTGCTACTAGTAAGTTCGGAACGGTCATTTCGAAACACCATATACCGACTGTCAATAAACTCTGGGTCATTTATGGAATCCATAAGCCATGTTTCGGAGATAACAATGATATCGTATGTCTGAGACATGGAATACATATGAAAAATTTCTAGCACAAATATAACAATTAGAACTAGATGAAACTCGAGAAATACTGAGTATATGATACGTTTGTGAGAAATTGTTTCTTTCTTCTGTAAAATTAAATTTTTTTTTTATTTACATACTATAGTGCTCTAAATGCCGAGGTTTTTGGCAGTTAGGAAGTTGTTGATAAAGTGCATCATATGTCCTCGAAATTCCCACTGGTGAAGTAAGTTAATGACTTGGTACTTCCATATTCTGTCAGATGCTTTTTCAGTACCACAAAATATTGCCATTAAATGTTATCGATTAAGAAATGCATTCCTAATATCGTACTCTAATTTTGTTAAATTATCATATATACACCTGTTATTTCTAAAACCACTTTGCGTGGTTTCCAGTAGATAATTTTGTTCCAGGCACCACATAAGTCTCTTATTAACCATATTTTTTAAGAGTTTACATAATGTGTTTGTCATACTTATTGGTCGATAATTGGAAGGACCAATCTTGCTTTTTCCGGATTTTAATATAGGAACCTAATATGGTTATAGAATTGCAAAATCGTTAGTTTCAATGACTCGGGCAAGAATTTAATCATGTTAAAATGAATTTGATATGGTCTTGGACCTGCATCTTTACTTTGATTCAAAGCAGTTTGAAGTTCTACAAGGGTAAATTCTGCATTATAGTATTTCTCATTTGTGGTTTCAGTATTTATTAAAGTATTGACACTGGCGTTACATTTCGTTTCCGTTTTGTATTGTTGTAATGTTCTTGTGTAACTGCTGTCACTCGATACGTCGGAGAAAAATTTACTGAGGGTCTCTGCTGTTTCACTGGTATAGGTAATGGTAATATTGTTGTATTTTAAGGCAGGAACATGAAACGTAGAATTTACTCCTTCAATTTGTCTAATGGGATTCCATAGTTCCTTGTTGGTTGTCATACCGCTAATAGAACTTATGTAATTGGCCCAAGTACTCTCTTTGCTCTTGTTTATTATCTTTCTTTCCATAGTCCGCGCTTTCTTAAATACTATCAAATTTTATTAGTTCTCTTCCGTATGTACTCGTTCACAGCTTTTTTCTTATTTTTTATTGCTTCTCTACATGCTTGGTTCCACCATGGGATGGTGTATTTATTAATTCTTGCTTATTCAATTGGTACTGATTTTTCTGCTGCGCTTAATATTTGCGATGTAATTTTTTCTGTGCTGATGTTAATGTCGTCATTTTCATTAAAACTTAAATTATGATCTTCAATGTAATACTCCGCGTAGAACTGTCAGTTGGCTTTGTTTATGTTCCACCTTGGTGTTGATTCTAATTGTATTCGTACATTGGTCTCAATTTTTGTTAGTATAGGTATATGATCACTACCGTAGACTTCTGGTAAAGTTGATCAATTGGCGTATGCTCTTATTTTCGTATAACAAAAAGTTAAATCAAAGGCAGAAAGAGTTTGAGTCCTTGTATCTACATGAGTGAATAAACCGTAGTTCAATAAAGTTATGTGATCCATTTCGAGGATATTCTTGATATTTTTCCATTTACGTTAGATTTATAACTTCCCCACATGTGGGAATGAGCATTAAAATCTCCCACTATTAGATAAGGCACAGGGAGAGGAGTTAGCAGTGTTTCTAAATCATCCTTGTCTAACTCGTAGTTTGGGGGTACATAAATATTGCTGACTGTTAATTTTTGTGGTTTGTGTAATTCAGCAGCGATTGCTTCCCGTACGGTTTTAATTGTATTGGTGCAGCATGTAAATTTAATTTAACAAATATGCTTACACCTCCACTTGCATGATTTCGCTGCCGACAACTGTTGAAGCTCTGAAAACCTCTAAGATATGGATTGTGATTGTCTTTAAAATGGGTTTCTTGTAGGCAAAGTATGTTAGGCTTACTATCTGCTAGTAGTCCTTGAATGTCGTTCAGTTATTTTATATAATTAACTAGCTGGCCCGGCAAACGTTGTTCTGCCCAAAAATAATTTGTCTCTGAAACCCCGATTCACCACTATAGAGTTTTAATGTTATGTGATGGCCATAGTCTTGGACTTGAAAATAAATGCCATTTTCGCAATCAACCTCAATAACTACACCCATATAGATTTTTATGCTTATTTTCCCCATTTCACCCCCTAAGGGGTAGCGGACCCGACAGACTTTGTCCTGCCCGAACGTTGGTTTGCCTGGTATTAGCGGGTTCAGCAAACGTTTTTTCGATATTCGAATTTTCGATTTTTCTCATTTTAAAAAATATTGGGGGTGGTGGGAGGTGAACTTTTGGGGTTATATGTTTTGATATGCGAGAAATCTTAAAACAAATTTTAAAAGATCGTCAAAAATTTTTTAAAAATCGTCAAAAAATTTTTAAATATCGTCAAAAAAATTTAAAAAATAATTTCTAGAACCCGATTGCAGCGCCACCTACCGGGTATAATTGTCAATCTAAACCATCCAGAAGCCCACTCAAACACAATAAATTTCATCAAAATCGGTCCAGCCGTTTAGGAGGAGTTCAGTCACATACACACGTACATAAGAATTATATATATAAAGATAGGTACTCACCAGAAAAATGAAATTTTGGAGGACCCGACAGACGTTGTCCTGCCCGAATGTTGGTTTGCCCGCTATTAGCAGGTTCAGCAAAGGTTTATTCGATTTCCGAATTTTCGATTTTTTTCATTTTAAAAAATATTGGGGGTGGAGGGGGGGGGGTGAAACTTTGGGGTTATATGTTCTGATTTGCGAGAAATCTTTTTAAATAAATTTTAAAAATTGCCAAAAAATTATTTAAAAAAATTCCTAGAACCCGATTGCAGCGCCACCTACCGGGTATAATTGTCAATCTAAACCATCCAGAAGCCCACTCAAACACAATAAATTTCATCAAAATCGGTCCAGCCGTTTAGGAGGAGTTCAGTCACATACACACGTACATAAGAATTATATATATAAAGATAGGTACTCACCAGAAAAATGAAATTTTGGAGGACCCGACAGACGTTGTCCTGCCCGAATGTTGGTTTTCCCGCTATTAGCAGGTTCAGCAAAGGTTTATTCGATTTCCGAATTTTCGATTTTTTTCATTTTAAAAAATATTGGGGGTGGAGGGGGGGGGGTGAAACTTTGGGGTTATATGTTCTGATTTGCGAGAAATCTTTTTAAATAAATTTTAAAAATTGTCAAAAAATTATTTAAAAAAATTCCTAGAACCCGATTGCAGCGCCACCTACCGGGTATAATTGTCAATCTAAACCATCCAGAAGCCCACTCAAACACAATAAATTTCATCAAAATCGGTCCAGCCGTTTAGGAGGAGTTCAGTCACATACACACGTACATAAGAATTATATATATAAAGATAGGTACTCACCAGAAAAATGAAATTTTGGAGGACCCGACAGACGTTGTCCTGCCAGAATGTTGGTTTGCCCGCTATTAGCAGGTTCAGCAAAGGTTTATTCGATTTCCGAATTTTCGATTTTTTTCATTTTAAAAAAATTGGGGGTGGAGGGGGGGGGGTGAAACTTTGGGGTTATATGTTCTGATTTGCGAGAAATCTTTTTAAATAAATTTTAAAAATTGTCAAAAAATTATTTAAAAAAATTCCTAGAACCCGATTGCAGCGCCACCTACCGGGTATAATTGTCAATCTAAACCATCCAGAAGCCCACTCAAACACAATAAATTTCATCAAAATCGGTCCAGCCGTTTAGGAGGAGTTCAGTCACATACACACGTACAGAAGAATTATATATACCGTGTGTCCACAGGAGTACGCACCATAGAGATAAGATAATGCTAATAGAATATAAATATCAACCAGTGCTATGACCACCGTCCCTTTTCTTGTACCATTTATAACAATATTGTTTCATACAGTGGCGAGTCAGAAGCCAGAAAACAACGTTTTATCGTGCCGGCGATCACAGCATTAGCAGATTTTTCTATTCTATTTGGTTATCCCTATGGTGCGTCCTCCTGTGGACACACGGTATAAAGATAGGTACTCACCAGAAAAATGAAATTTTGGAGGACCCGACAGACGTTGTCCTGTCCGAATGTTGGTTTGCCCGCTATTAGCAGGTTCAGCAAAGGTTTATTCGACTTCCGAATTTTCGATTTTTTTCATTTTAAAAAATATTGGGGGTGGAGGGGGGGGGGTGAAACTTTGGGGTTATATGTTCTGATTTGCGAGTAATCTTTTTAAATAAATTTTAAAAATTGTCAAAAAATTATTTAAAAAAATTCCTAGAACCCGATTGCAGCGCCACCTACCGGGTATAATTGTCAATCTAAACCATCCAGAAGCCCACTCAAACACAATAAGTTTCATCAAAATCGGTCCAGCCGTTTAGGAGGAGTTCAGTCACATACACACGTACAGAAGAATTATATATATAAAGATAGGTACTCACCAGAAAAATGAAATTTTGGAGGACCCGACAGACGTTGTCCTGCCCGAATGTTGGTTTGCCCGCTATTAGCAGGTTCAGCAAAGGTTTATTCGATTTCCGAATTTTCGATTTTTTTCATTTTAAAAAATATTGGGGGTGGAGGGGGGGGGTGAAACTTTGGGGTTATATGTTCTGATTTGCGAGTAATCTTTTTAAATAAATTTTAAAAATTGTCAAAAAATTATTTAAAAAAATTCCTAGAACCCGATTGCAGCGCCACCTACCGGGTATAATTGTCAATCTAAACCATCCAGAAGCCCACTCAAACACAATAAATTTCATCAAAATCGGTCCAGCCGTTTAGGAGGAGTTCAGTCACATACACACGTACAGAAGAATTATATATATAAAGATAGGTACTCACCAGAAAAATGAAATTTTGGAGGACCCGACAGACGTTGTCCTGCCCGAATGTTGGTTTGCCCGCTATTAGCAGGTTCAGCAAAGGTTTATTCGATTTCCGAATTTTCGATTTTTTTCATTTTAAAAAATATTGGGGGTGGAGGGGGGGGGGGGTGAAACTTTGGGGTTATATGTTCTGATTTGCGAGTAATCTTTTTAAATAAATTTTAAAAATTGTCAAAAAATTATTTAAAAAAATTCCTAGAACCCGATTGCAGCGCCACCTACCGGGTATAATTGTCAATCTAAACCATCCAGAAGCCCACTCAAACACAATAAATTTCATCAAAATCGGTCCAGCCGTTTAGGAGGAGTTCAGTCACATACACACGTACAGAAGAATTATATATATAAAGATAGGTACTCACCAGAAAAATGAAATTTTGGAGGACCCGACAGACGTTGTCCTGCCCGAATGTTGGTTTGCCCGCTATTAGCAGGTTCAGCAAAGGTTTATTCGATTTCCGAATTTTCGATTTTTTTCATTTTAAAAAATATTGGGGGGGAGGGGGGGGGGGTGAAACTTTGGGGTTATATGTTCTGATTTGCGAGTAATCTTTTTAAATAAATTTTAAAAATTGTCAAAAAATTATTTAAAAAAATTCCTAGAACCCGATTGCAGCGCCACCTACCGGGTATAATTGTCAATCTAAACCATCCAGAAGCCCACTCAAACACAATAAATTTCATCAAAATCGGTCCAGCCGTTTAGGAGGAGTTCAGTCACATACACACGTACAGAAGAATTATATATATAAAGATAGGTACTCACCAGAAAAATGAAATTTTGGAGGACCCGACAGACGTTGTCCTGCCCGAATGTTGGTTTGCCCGCTATTAGCAGGTTCAGCAAAGGTTTATTCGATTTCCGAATTTTCGATTTTTTTCATTTTAAAAAATATTGGGGGCGGAGGGGGGGGGTGAAACTTTGGGGTTATATGTTCTGATTTGCGAGTAATCTTTTTAAATAAATTTTAAAAATTGTCAAAAAATTATTTAAAAAAATTCCTAGAACCCGATTGCAGCGCCACCTACCGGGTATAATTGTCAATCTAAACCATCCAGAAGCCCACTCAAACACAATAAATTTCATCAAAATCGGTCCAGCCGTTTAGGAGGAGTTCAGTCACATACACACGTACAGAAGAATTATATATATAAAGATAGGTACTCACCAGAAAAATGAAATTTTGGAGGACCCGACAGACGTTGTCCTGCCCGAATGTTGGTTTGCCCGCTATTAGCAGGTTCAGCAAAGGTTTATTCGATTTCCGAATTTTCGATTTTTTTCATTTTAAAAAATATTGGGGGGAGGGGGGGGGGGGGGTGAAACTTTGGGGTTATATGTTCTGATTTGCGAGTAATCTTTTTAAATAAATTTTAAAAATTGTCAAAAAATTATTTAAAAAAATTCCTAGAACCCGATTGCAGCGCCACCTACCGGGTATAATTATCAATGTAAACCATCCAGAAGCCCACTCAAACACAATAAATTTCATCAAAATCGGTCCAGCCGTTTAGGAGGAGTTCAGTCACATACACACGTACAGAAGAATTATATATATAAAGATAGGTACTCACCAGAAAAATGAAATTTTGGAGGAACCCGACAGACGTTGTCCTGCCCGAATGTTGGTTTGCCCGCTATTAGCAGGTTCAGCAAAGGTTTATTCGATTTCCGAATTTTCGATTTTTTTCATTTTAAAAAATATTGGGGGTGGAGGGGGGGGGTGAAACTTTGGGGTTATATGTTCTGATTTGCGAGTAATCTTTTTAAATAAATTTTAAAAATTGTCAAAAAATTATTTAAAAAAATTCCTAGAACCCGATTGCAGCGCCACCTACCGGTATAATTGTCAATCTAAACCATCCAGAAGCCCACTCAAACACAATAAATTTCATCAAAATCGGTCCAGCCGTTTAGGAGGAGTTCAGTCACATACACACGTACAGAAGAATTATATATATAAAGATAGGTACTCACCAGAAAAATGAAATTTTGGAGGACCCGACAGACGTTGTCCTGCCCGAATGTTGGTTTGCCCGCTATTAGCAGGTTCAGCAAAGGTTTATTCGATTTCCGAATTTTCGATTTTTTTCATTTTAAAAAATATTGGGGGTGGAGGGGGGGGGGGTGAAACTTTGGGGTTATATGTTCTGATTTGCGAGTAATCTTTTTAAATAAATTTTAAAAATTGTCAAAAAATTATTTAAAAAAATTCCTAGAACCCGATTGCAGCGCCACCTACCGGGTATAATTGTCAATCTAAACCATCCAGAAGCCCACTCAAACACAATAAATTTCATCAAAATCGGTCCAGCCGTTTAGGAGGAGTTCAGTCACATACACACGTACAGAAGAATTATATATATAAAGATAGGTACTCACCAGAAAAATGAAATTTTGGAGGACCCGACAGACGTTGTCCTGCCCGAATGTTGGTTTGCCCGCTATTAGCAGGTTCAGCAAAGGTTTATTCGATTTCCGAATTTTCGATTTTTTTCATTTAAAAAATATTGGAGGTGGAGGGGGGGGGGGTGAAACTTTGGGGTTATATGTTCTGATTTGCGAGTAATCTTTTTAAATAAATTTTAAAAATTGTCAAAAAATTATTTAAAAAAATTCCTAGAACCCGATTGCAGCGCCACCTACCGGGTATAATTGTCAATCTAAACCATCCAGAAGCCCACTCAAACACAATAAATTTCATCAAAATCGGTCCAGCCGTTTAGGAGGAGTTCAGTCACATACACACGTACAGAAGAATTATATATATAAAGATAGGTACTCACCAGAAAAATGAAATTTTGGAGGACCCGACAGACGTTGTCCTGCCCGAATGTTGGTTTGCCCGCTATTAGCAGGTTCAGCAAAGGTTTATTCGATTTCCGAATTTTCGATTTTTTTCATTTTAAAAAATATTGGGGGTGGAGGGGGGGGGGTGAAACTTTGGGGTTATATGTTCTGATTTGCGAGTAATCTTTTTAAATAAATTTAAAAATTGTCAAAAAATTATTTAAAAAAATTCCTAGAACCCGATTGCAGCGCCACCCTACCGGGTATAATTATCAATGTAAACCATCCAGAAGCCCACTCAAACACAATAAATTTCATCAAAATCGGTCCAGCCGTTTAGGAGGAGTTCAGTCACATACACACGTACAGAAGAATTATATATATAAAGATAGGTACTCACCAGAAAAATGAAATTTTGGAGGAACCCGACAGACGTTGTCCTGCCCGAATGTTGGTTTGCCCGCTATTAGCAGGTTCAGCAAAGGTTTATTCGATTTCCGAATTTTCGATTTTTTTCATTTTAAAAAATATTGGGGGTGGAGGGGGGGGGGTGAAACTTTGGGGTTATATGTTCTGATTTGCGAGTAATCTTTTAAATAAATTTTAAAAATTGTCAAAAAATTATTTAAAAAAATTCCTAGAACCCGATTGCAGCGCCACCTACAGGGTATAATTGTCAATCTAAACCATCCAGAAGCCCACTCAAACACAATAAATTTCATCAAAATCGGTCCAGCCGTTTAGGAGGAGTTCAGTCACATACACACGTACAGAAGAATTATATATATAAAGATAGGTACTCACCAGAAAAATGAAATTTTGGAGGACCCGACAGACGTTGTCCTGCCCGAATGTTGGTTTGCCCGCTATTAGCAGGTTCAGCAAAGGTTTATTCGATTTCCGAATTTTCGATTTTTTTCATTTTAAAAAATATTGGGGGTGGAGGGGGGGTGAAACTTTGGGGTTATATGTTCTGATTTGCGAGAAATCTTTTTAAATAAATTTTAAAAATTGTCAAAAATTATTTAAAAAAATTCCTAGAACCCGATTGCAGCGCCACCTACCGGGTATAATTGTCAATCTAAACCATCCAGAAGCCCACTCAAACACAATAAATTTCATCAAAATCGGTCCAGCCGTTTAGGAGGAGTTCAGTCACATACACACGTACAGAAGAATTATATATATAAAGATAGGTACTCACCAGAAAAATGAAATTTTGGAGGACCCGACAGACGTTGTCCTGCCCGCTATTAGCAGGTTCAGCAAAGGTTTATTCGATTTCCGAATTTTCGATTTTTTTCATTTTAAAAAATATTGGGGGTTGGAGGGGGGGGGGGTGAAACTTTGGGGTTATATGTTCTGATTTGCGAGAAATCTTTTTAAATAAATTATAAAAATTGTCAAAAAATTATTTAAAAAAATTCCTAGAACCCGATTGCAGCGCCACCTACCGGGTCCAATTGTCAATCTAAACCATCCAGGGACCCACTCAAATACACACAAAAAATTTCATCAAAATCGGTCAAGCCGTTTAGGAGGAGTTCAGTCACATACACACGTACAGAAGAATTATATATATAAAGATAGGTACTCACCAGAAAAATGAAATTTTGGAGGACCCGACAGACGTAGTCCTGCCCGAATGTTGGTTTGCCCGCTATTAGCAGGTTCAGCAAAGGTTTATTCGACTTCCGAATTTTCGATTTTTTTCATTTTAAAAAATATTGGGGGTGGAGGGGGGGGGTGAAACTTTGGGGTTATATGTTCTGATTTGCGAGTAATCTTTTTAAATAAATTTTAAAAATTGTCAAAAAATTATTTAAAAAAATTCCTAGAACCCGATTGCAGCGCCACCTACCGGGTATAATTGTCAATCTAAACCATCCAGAAGCCCACTCAAACACAATAAATTTCATCAAAATCGGTCCAGCCGTTTAGGAGGAGTTCAGTCACATACACACGTACAGAAGAATTATATATATAAAGATAGGTACTCACCAGAAAAATGAAATTTTGGAGGACCCGACAGACGTTGTCCTGCCCGAATGTTGGTTTGCCCGCTATTAGCAGGTTCAGCAAAGGTTTATTCGATTTCCGAATTTTCGATTTTTTTCATTTTAAAAAATATTGGCTGTGGAGGGGGGGGGGGTGAAACTTTGGGGTTATATGTTCTGATTTGCGAGTAATCTTTTTAAATAAATTTTAAAAATTGTCAAAAAATTATTTAAAAAAATTCCTAGAACCCGATTGCAGCGCCACCTACCGGGTATAATTGTCAATCTAAACCATCCAGAAGCCCACTCAAACACAATAAATTTCATCAAAATCGGTCCAGCCGTTTAGGAGGAGTTCAGTCACATACACACGTACAGAAGAATTATATATATAAAGATAGGTACTCACCAGAAAAATGAAATTTTGGAGGACCCGACAGACGTTGTCCTGCCCGAATGTTGGTTTGCCCGCTATTAGCAGGTTCAGCAAAGGTTTATTCGATTTCCGAATTTTCGATTTTTTTCATTTTAAAAAATATTGGGGGTGGAGGGGGGTGTGAAACTTTGGGGTTATATGTTCTGATTTGCGAGTAATCTTTTTAAATAAATTTTAAAAATTGTCAAAAAATTATTTAAAAAAATTCCTAGAACCCGATTGCAGCGCCACCTACCGGGTATAATTGTCAATCTAAACCATCCAGAAGCCCACTCAAACACAATAAATTTCATCAAAATCGGTCCAGCCGTTTAGGAGGAGTTCAGTCACATACACACGTACAGAAGAATTATATATATAAAGATAGGTACTCACCAGAAAAATGAAATTTTGGAGGACCCGACAGACGTTGTCCTGCCCGAATGTTGGTTTGCCCGCTATTAGCAGGTTCAGCAAAGGTTTATTCGATTTCCGAATTTTCGATTTTTTTCATTTTAAAAAATATTGGGGGTGGAGGGGGGGGGGTGAAACTTTGGGGTTATATGTTCTGATTTGCGAGTAATCTTTTTAAATAAATTTTAAAAATTGTCAAAAAATTATTTAAAAAAATTCCTAGAACCCGATTGCAGCGCCACCTACCGGGTATAATTGTCAATCTAAACCATCCAGAAGCCCACTCAAACACAATAAATTTCATCAAAATCGGTCCAGCCGTTTAGGAGGAGTTCAGTCACATACACACGTACAGAAGAATTATATATATAAAGATAGGTACTCACCAGAAAAATGAAATTTTGGAGGACCCGACAGACGTTGTCCTGCCCGAATGTTGGTTTGCCCGCTATTAGCAGGTTCAGCAAAGGTTTATTCGATTTCCGAATTTTCGATTTTTTTCATTTTAAAAAATATTGGGGGTGGAGGGGGGGGGGTGAAACTTTGGGGTTATATGTTCTGATTTGCGAGTAATCTTTTTAAATAAATTTTAAAATTGTCAAAAAATTATTTAAAAAATTCCTAGAACCCGATTGCAGCGCCACCTACCGGGTATAATTGTCAATCTAAACCATCCAGAAGCCCACTCAAACACAATAAATTTCATCAAAATCGGTCCAGCCGTTTAGGAGTCACATACACACGTACAGAAGAATTATATATATAAAGATAGGTACTCACCAGAAAAATGAAATTTTGGAGGACCCGACAGACGTTGTCCTGCCCGAATGTTGGTTTGCCCGCTATTAGCAGGTTCAGCAAAGGTTTATTCGATTTCCGAATTTTCGATTTTTTTCATTTTAAAAAATATTGGGGGTGGAGGGGGGGGGGGGTGAAACTTTGGGGTTATATGTTCTGATTTGCGAGTAATCTTTTTAAATAAATTTTAAAAATTGTCAAAAAATTATTTAAAAAAATTCCTAGAACCCGATTGCAGCGCCACCTACCGGGTATAATTGTCAATCTAAACCATCCAGAAGCCCACTCAAACACAATAAATTTCATCAAAATCGGTCCAGCCGTTTAGGAGGAGTTCAGTCACATACACACGTACAGAAGAATTATATATATAAAGATAGGTACTCACCAGAAAAATGAAATTTTGGAGGACCCGACAGACGTTGTCCTGCCCGAATGTTGGGTTTGCCCGCTATTAGCAGGTTCAGCAAAGGTTTATTCGATTTCCGAATTTTCGATTTTTTTCATTTTAAAAAATATTGGCTGTTGGAGGGGGGGGGTGTGAAACTTTGGGGTTATATGTTCTGATTTGCGAGTAATCTTTTTAAATAAATTTAAAAATTGTCAAAAAATTATTTAAAAAAATTCCTAGAACCCGATTGCAGCGCCACCTACCGGGTATAATTGTCAATCTAAACCATCCAGAAGCCCACTCAAACACAATAAATTTCATCAAAATCGGTCCAGCCGTTTAGGAGGAGTTCAGTCACATACACACGTACAGAAGAATTATATATATAAAGATAGGTACTCACCAGAAAAATGAAATTTTGGAGGACCCGACAGACGTTGTCCTGCCCGAATGTTGGTTTGCCCGCTATTAGCAGGTTCAGCAAAGGTTTATTCGATTTTCCGAATTTTCGATTTTTTTCATTTTAAAAAATATTGGGGGTGGAGGGGGGGTGTGAAACTTTGGGGTTATATGTTCTGATTTGCGAGTAATCTTTTTAAATAAATTTTAAAAATTGTCAAAAAATTATTTAAAAAAATTCCTAGAACCCGATTGCAGCGCCACCTACCGGGTATAATTGTCAATCTAAAACCATCCAGAAGCCCACTCAAACACAATAAATTTCATCAAATCGGTCCAGCCGTTTAGGAGGAGTTCAGTCACATACACACGTACCAGAAGAATTATATATAAAAGATAGGTACTCACCAGAAAAATGAAATTTTGGAGGACCCGACAGACGTTGTCCTGCCCGAATGTTGGTTTGCCCGCTATTAGCAGGTTCAGCAAAGGTTTATTCGATTTCCGAATTTTCGATTTTTTTCATTTTAAAAAATATTGGGGGTGGAGGGGGGGGGGTGAAACTTTGGGGTTATATGTTCTGATTTGCGAGTAATCTTTTTAAATAAATTTTAAAAATTGTCAAAAAATTATTTAAAAAAATTCCTAGAACCCGATTGCAGCGCCACCTACCGGGTATAATTGTCAATCTAAACCATCCAGAAGCCCACTCAAACACAATAAATTTCATCAAAATCGGTCCAGCCGTTTAGGAGGAGTTCAGTCACATACACACGTACAGAAGAATTATATATATAAAGATAGGTACTCACCAGAAAAATGAAATTTTGGAGGACCCGACAGACGTTGTCCTGCCCGAATGTTGGTTTGCCCGCTATTAGCAGGTTCAGCAAAGGTTTATTCGATTTCCGAATTTTCGATTTTTATCATTTTAAAAATATTGGGGGTGGAGGGGGGGGGGTGAAACTTTGGGGTTATATGTTCTGATTTGCGAGTAATCTTTTTAAATAAATTTTAAAATTGTCAAAAAATTATTTAAAAAAAATTCCTAGAACCCGATTGCAGCGCCACCTACCGGGTATAATTGTCAATCTAAACCATCCAGAAGCCCACTCAAACACAATAAATTTCATCAAAATCGTCCAGCCGTTTAGGAGGAGTTCAGTCACATACACACGTACAGAAGAATTATATATATAAAGATAGGTACTCACCAGAAAAATGAAATTTTGGAGGACCCGACAGACGTTGTCCTGCCCGAATGTTGGTTTGCCCGCTATTAGCAGGTTCAGCAAAGGTTTATTCGATTTCCGAATTTTCGATTTTTTTTCATTTTAAAAAAATATTGGGGGTGGAGGGGGGGGGGGTGAAACTTTGGGGTTATATGTTCTGATTTGCGAGTAATCTTTTTAAATAAATTTTAAAAATTGTCAAAAAATTATTTAAAAAATTCCTAGAACCCGATTGCAGCGCCACCTACCGGGTATAATTGTCAATCTAAACCATCCAGAAGCCCACTCAAACACAATAAATTTCATCAAAATCGGTCCAGCCGTTTAGGAGGAGTTCAGTCACATACACACGTACAGAGAATTATATATATAAAGATAGGTACTCACCAGAAAATGAAATTTTGGAGGACCCGACAGACGTTGTCCTGCCCGAATGTTGGTTTGCCCGCTATTAGCAGGTTCAGCAAAGGTTTATTCGATTTCCGAATTTTCGATTTTTTTCATTTTAAAAAATATTGGAGGTGGAGGGGGGGGGGTGAAACTTTGGGGTTATATGTTCTGATTTGCGAGTAATCTTTTTAAATAAATTTTAAAAATTGTCAAAAAATTATTTAAAAAAATTCCTAGAACCCGATTGCATGCGCCACCTACCGGGTATAATTGTCAATCTAAACCATCCAGAAGCCCACTCAAACACAATAAATTTCATCAAAATCGGTCCAGCCGTTTAGGAGGAGTTCAGTCACATACACACGTACAGAAGAATTATATATATAAAGATAGGTACTCACCAGAAAAATGAAATTTTGGAGGACCCGACAGACGTTGTCCTGCCCGAATGTTGGTTTGCCCGCTATTAGCAGGTTCAGCAAAGGTTTATTCGATTTCCGAATTTTCGATTTTTTTTCATTTAAAAAAATATTGGGGGTGGAGGGGGGGGGGTGAAACTTTGGGGTTATATGTTCTGATTTGCGAGTAATCTTTTTAATAAATTTTAAAAATTGTCAAAAAATTATTTAAAAAAATCCTAGAACCCGATTGCAGCGCCACCTACCGGGTATAATTATCAATGTAAACCATCCAGAAGCCCACTCAAACACAATAAATTTCATCAAAATCGGTCAGCCGTTTAGGAGGAGTTCAGTCACATACACACGTACAGAAGAATTATATATATAAAGATAGGTACTCACCAGAAAAATGAAATTTTGGAGGAACCCGACAGACGTTGTCCTGCCCGAATGTTGGTTTGCCCGCTATTAGCAGGTTCAGCAAAGGTTTATTCGATTTCCGAATTTTCGATTTTTTTTCATTTTAAAAAATATTGGGGGTGGAGGGGGGGGGGGGTGAAACTTTGGGGTTATATGTTCTGATTTGCGAGTAATCTTTTAAATAAATTTTAAAATTGTCAAAAAATTATTTAAAAAAATTCCTAGAACCCGATTGCAGCGCCACCTACAGGGTATAATTGTCAATCTAAACCATCCAGAAGCCCCACTCAAACACAATAAATTTCATCAAAATCGGTCCAGCCGTTTAGGAGGAGTTCAGTCACATACACACGTACAGAAGAATTATATATATAAAGATAGGGTACTCACCAGAAAAATGAAATTTTGGAGGACCCGACAGACGTTGTCCTGCCCGAATGTTGGTTTGCCCGCTATTAGCAGGTTCAGCAAGGTTTATTCGATTTCCGAATTTTCGATTTTTTTCATTTAAAAAATATTGGGGGTGGAGGGGGGGTGAAACTTTGGGGTTATATGTTCTGATTTGCGAGAAATCTTTTTTAAATAAATTTTAAAAATTGTCAAAAAATTATTTAATAAAATTCCTAGAACCCGATTGCAGCGCCACCTACCGGTATAATTGTCAATCTAAACCATCAGAAGCCACTCAAACACAATAAATTTCATCAAAATCGGTCCAGCCGTTAGGAGGAGTTCAGTCACATACACACGTACAGAAGAATTATATATATAAAGATAGGTACTCACCAGAAAAATGAAATTTTGGAGGACCCGACAGACGTTGTCCTGCCCGCTATTAGCAGGTTCAGCAAAGGTTTATTCGATTTCCGAATTTTCGATTTTTTTTCATTTTAAAAAATATTGGGGGTTGGAGGGGGGGGTGAAACTTTGGGGTTATATGTTCTGATTTGCGAGAATCTTTTTAAATAAATTATAAAAATTGTCAAAAAATTATTTAAAAAAATTCCTAGAACCCGATTGCAGCGCCACCTACCGGGTCCAATTGTCAACTAAACCATCCAGGGACCCACTCAAATACACACAAAAAATTTCATCAAAATCGGTCAAGCCGTTTAGGAGGAGTTCAGTCACATACACACGTACAGAAGAATTATATATATAAAGATAGGTACTCACCAGAAAAATGGAAATTTTGGAGGACCCGACAGACGTAGTCCTGCCCGAATGTTGGTTTGCCCGCTATTAGCAGGTTCAGCAAAGGTTTATTCGACTTCCGAATTTTCGATTTTTTTCATTTTAAAAAATATTGGGGGTGGAGGGGGGGGGTGAAACTTTGGGGTTATATGTTCTGATTTGCGAGTAATCTTTTTAAATAAATTTTAAAAATTGTCAAAAATTATTTAAAAAAATTCCTAGAACCCGATTGCAGCGCCACCTACCGGGTATAATTGTCAATCTAAACCATCCAGAAGCCCACTCAAACACAATAAATTTCATCAAAATCGGTCCAGCCGTTTAGAGGAGTTCAGTCACATACACACGTACAGAAGAATTATATATATAAAGATAGGTACTCACCAGAAAAATGAAATTTTGGAGGGACCCGACAGACGTTGTCCTGCCCGAATGTTGGTTTGCCCGCTATTAGCAGGTTCAGCTAAGGTTTATTCGATTTCCGAATTTTCGATTTTTTTCATTTTAAAAAATATTGGCTGTGGAGGGGGGGGGTGAAACTTTGGGGTTATATGTTCTGATTTGCGAGTAATCTTTTTAAATAAATTTTAAAAATTGTCAAAAAATTATTTAAAAAAATTCCTAGAACCCGATTGCAGCGCCACCTACCGGGTATAATTGTCAATCTAAACCATCCAGAAGCCCACTCAAACACAATAAATTTCATCAAAATCGGTCCAGCCGTTTAGAGGAGTTCAGTCACATACACACGTACAGAAGAATTATATATATAAAGATAGGTACTCACCAGAAAAATGAATTTTGGAGGACCCGACAGACGTTGTCCTGCCCGAATGTTGGTTTGCCCGCTATTAGCAGGTTCAGCAAAGGTTTATTCGATTTCCGAATTTTCGATTTTTTTCATTTTAAAAAATATTGGGGGTGGAGGGGGGGTGTGAAACTTTGGGTTATATGTTCTGATTTGCGAGTAATCTTTTTAAATAAATTTTAAAAATTGTCAAAAAATTATTTAAAAAAATTCCTAGAACCCGATTGCAGCGCCACCTACCGGGTATAATTGTCAATCTAAACCATCCAGAAGCCCACTCAAACACAATAAATTTCATCAAAATCGGTCCAGCCGTTTAGGAGGAGTTCAGTCACATACACACGTACAGAAGAATTATATATATAAAGATAGGTACTCACCAGAAAAATGAAATTTTGGAGGACCCGACAGACGTTGTCCTGCCCGAATGTTGGTTTGCCCGCTATTAGCAGGTTCAGCAAAGGTTTATTCGATTTCCGAATTTTCGATTTTTTTCATTTTAAAAATATTGGGGGTGGAGGGGGGGGGGGTGAAACTTTGGGGTTATATGTTCTGATTTGCGAGTAATCTTTTTAAATAAATTTTAAAAATTGTCAAAAAATTATTTAAAAAAATTCCTAGAACCCGATTGCAGCGCCACCTACCGGGTATAATTGTCAATCTAAACCATCCAGAAGCCCACTCAAACACAATAAATTTCATCAAAATCGGTCCAGCCGTTTAGGAGGAGTTCAGTCACATACACACGTACAGAAGAATTATATATATAAAGATAGGTACTCACCAGAAAAATGAAATTTTGGAGGACCCGACAGACGTTGGTCCTGCCCGAATGTTGGTTTGCCCGCTATTAGCAGGTTCAGCAAAGGTTTATTCGATTTCCGAATTTTCGATTTTTTTCATTTTAAAAATATTGGGGGTGGAGGGGGGGGGTGAAACTTTGGGGTTATATGTTCTGATTTGCGAGTAATATTTTTAAATAAATTTTAAAAATTGTCAAAAAATTATTTAAAAAATTCCTAGAACCCGATTGCAGCGCCACCTACCGGGTATAATTGTCAATCTAAACCATCCAGAAGCCCACTCAAACACAATAAATTTCATCAAAATCGGTTCCAGCCGTTTAGGAGGAGTTCAGGTCACATACACACGTACAGAAGAATTATATATATAAAGATAGGTACTCACCAGAAAATGAAATTTTGGAGGCCCGACAGACGTTGTCCTGCCCGAATGTTGGTTTGCCCGCTATTAGCAGGTTCAGCAAAGGTTTATTCGATTTCCGAATTTTCGATTTTTTTCATTTTAAAAAAAATTGGGGTAGGAGGGGGGGGGTGAAACTTTGGGGTTATATGTTCTGATTTGCGAGTAATCTTTTTAAATAAATTTTAAAAATTGTCAAAAAATTATTTAAAAAAATTCCTAGAACCCGATTGCAGCGCCACCTACCGGGTATAATTGTCAATCTAAACCATCCAGAAGCCCACTCAAACACAATAAATTTCATCAAAATCGGTCCAGCCGTTTAGGAGGAGTTCAGTCACATACACACGTACAGAAGAATTATATATATAAAGATAGGTACTCACCAGAAAAATGAAATTTTGGAGGACCCGACAGACGTTGT
This sequence comes from Agriotes lineatus, assembly GCA_940337035.1. NCBI lineage: Eukaryota > Metazoa > Arthropoda > Insecta > Coleoptera > Elateridae > Agriotes > Agriotes lineatus. Next base: position 226,123 of record CALNHX010000899.1, read on the forward strand.
CCTGCCCGAATGTTGGTTTGCCCGCTATTAGCAGGTTCAGCAAAGGTTTATTCGATTTCCGAATTTTCGATTTTTTTCATTTTAAAAAATATTGGGGGTGGAGGGGGGGGGTGAAACTTTGGGGTTATATGTTCTGATTTGCGAGTAATATTTTTAAATAAATTTTAAAAATTGTCAAAAAATTATTTAAAAAAATTCCTAGAACCCGATTGCAGCGCCACCTACCGGGTATAATTGTCAATCTAAACCATCCAGAAGCCCACTCAAACACAATAAATTTCATCAAAATCGGTCCAGCCGTTTAGGAGGAGTTCAGTCACATACACACGTACAGAAGAATTATATATATAAAGATAGGTACTCACCAGAAAAATGAAATTTTGGAGGACCCGACAGACGTTGTCCTGCCCGAATGTTGGTTTGCCCGCTATTAGCAGGTTCAGCAAAGGTTTATTCGATTTCCGAATTTTCGATTTTTTTCATTTTAAAAAAAATTGGGGTAGGAGGGGGGGGGTGAAACTTTGGGGTTATATGTTCTGATTTGCGAGTAATCTTTTTAAATAAATTTTAAAAATTGTCAAAAAATTATTTAAAAAAATTCCTAGAACCCGATTGCAGCGCCACCTACCGGGTATAATTGTCAATCTAAACCATCCAGAAGCCCACTCAAACACAATAAATTTCATCAAAATCGGTCCAGCCGTTTAGGAGGAGTTCAGTCACATACACACGTACAGAAGAATTATATACCGGGTGCTGACTTGCGCGACGCACCATAGGAATTTGCATAGTAAATTCTTTATGTTCAATTATTTGCTCCCCTAATTATTTTAGAGCTAAAGTGTAAATACATTTTTTGTAGAGAAAAAAATACTGCATCCATTCATAGTGTTGCTAACAATTTTTCATTTTCCAGAACCGAAGGAACGCAAAAAATCAAACTAGCATTTTTACAAAAATCAGTGATGCCATGGAATTATTGAAACAAGCCAATGGCAACGCAAGTGCGTGCGGTGAGATCATCCAGTCACTGCCGTCAAAAGATTAAACGTATTGATGTTTTTCTCGTTTTGGTGTAAGTTCTGAACCTCATTACTGCACCTACAATTATTTAATAACCCGCCTGTAGTCTTAAACTTAAAATGAATCAGTCTATTAATGGTTGTACTGTTTGGAATTTGCAGATATTTTACAATAAACAAGGAGCTTACTTAACGAACGTCCACCATACTCGTAAAACCATTTTTGTTATGGACAAGGTCTAGGTACCTTAGAGGCATTAAGCAGAACATAATTAATAATGAATTATTATAAACGTCAAACATCAATGACAAACAAACAAACAGCACATATTGTCGCGCCGCACGCATTTGTGGCATTGGCTTGTTTCAATAATTCCATGGCATCACTGATTTTTGTGAAAATGCTAGTTTGTTTTTTGCATTCCTTCGGTTCCGGAAAATGAAAAATTATTAGCAACAGTATGAATGGATGCAGTATTTTTTTCTCTACAAAAAATGCATTTACACTTTAACTCTAAAATAATTAGGGGAGCAAATAATTGAACATACAGAATTTACTATGCAAATTCCTATGGTGCGTCGCGCAAGTCAGCACCCGGTATATAAAGATATGATTTTACTGAGTTGCTGTAGTCTGATGTTTCATCAGACATGTTCTCATTTTTTGTTGTTGTAGTCGTTTCGAAATGTTTGATATAAACTTTATTATCTGTTTTATACATTCGTTAGCAATTCGTTTAAGCGGCATAGAAAAGTAGTTGTAATATCATATTGCAAAGTGTGAGAAAAAGCATTAGAATTCAAGAACATGGAAAAAATAGTTATTCCTGGAAGACAAAAACTATAATAGTAGCAGGCCGTACGGTATGTAGTAATTCAACTTTTTTCTACGACCACTATTGTGAATTGTTAACATTACTCACTCGTAGAATTATGTACAGGGTGTCCCATTCTCGACACTTTTATAGGGTATCTCCGTAATTGTTAGTGCTATCAAAAAAGTAATATAGGCGTCATGTGCTCTTTGTGGGCCAAACTTAAAATGGTAAAATCAAAATTTGAAAATTTTCGCTGGCTTAAGAGATACCGGGGAAAATCAAAAAATTGTCAATTTCAGAATGACCCTATATTTTTTAGTTAAAAGAGATACTGAAAAATCTTTTAAAGAAAAGTTTCTTTATAATGATTGTTGAATAATCTGCCGTTTTCAGAATAAGTATACGGGGTCAGGTAAAAAAGTTATTTGACCTAACCTAATTTTTTTAAATGGTATATTTTAATCTAAAATACATAATAGCATATTAAAATCTCTTTTCAAAAATAGAACACACCGTGGATGATATTGGTTTTCTATGGAATTTATTTAAACTTTATTACTTTAAACCGCAGTAGGCTACGAAACAAAAGCTAATATCCTAGAAAAAAAACTATGTTGACATTGTAGCTAGAAAGACATTACGCAATATATTTTAACAGACAAAGAGTAGAAGAAATAGTTGGCACAAGAAAGTAAATTCGAAACTATAGAAACTTTGAAACGAAGTAAAAGATGCAGATTAAGGGAAAAAATAACGGGAATCATCGCAATTGTTCGAAAGCCTCTCCGTTGTTTTCAATGCATTCTTGACATCTTTTCGAACGGATTTTAAGGCATTCAATATGTGTAATGGTTTTATTTCTGCAAAGGTCTCATGAATTCTTTGATCAAGTTGTTGTCGGGTTAAGATGACTTTTTTATCAATTTTATTTTCCAACACTCCCCAAAGAAAAAAATCTGGAGGTGTTGGATTCGGAAATCTTGAGAACGAGGATACTTAGGCAGATTTGGCCGTTTTGCTGTTTGTGCATCCATATTCACTCTCGTTCTCAAGATACTCAAACAACACGAGCCACCAAAGAGTATGACCATCGCGCGGGTTTTTGCTCGACTTCACAAGGTGCAAGGCACATTAAGCCAGAAAATGCTGGGTGTTCATATATAAATATTACGCGCTCTCAGCCGAAATTCTATGTTAAGAAGAATAATTCGAGTAACTGCGAAAGCCTCAAACAGTATATAACACTAATTACAGTTTGAAGACATAATAAAGTTCTATTAGGGAGTTTTCTGTTGCACTCGTCAAGGTTATAAATGTTCTTCGTTTCTTTCTTTGAGTTTACGAAATTCATATTGTTTACAGCGAGCCCTTCTTCTTTCACTTTGGTCATTCAGTGAGTCTTCTAGTGTTGGGTATCCAATAGTCTTTTAACGATCTTGTCTTTCTGCATTCTATCGATGTGATATTTTCAAGTTTATTTCCAGGTTTTATGACACTGCTTAAATATTACATTAGATTATTATACCTTCGCTCCGTATTTTGCCTTTTTTGGTCTTCACAACTATGTTTCTTAATACGCTCAATTCTGCGATGTTATTTCATTCAAAAATAGTCTAACTTAAATTGTATGAAGAATAATAAATCAGAATGTTTGGTAGCATCTTTTGCTAAACTATTTATAGAAAGTAAAGCGTGGAAAGAGCTGGGAAGTAATTAACTACTTTGCAATTAAATTACTAATTAAATTCCTTTCGGTTGATTTGTCTTGGAATTTAATTATTTTTCAAAACACGGTAATTGTAATTGTTAATTACCATTTTGTTCAAAAGTACTTGACAATTACTTTTTCAAAGTGATTAACTGCTGCATTCAATTATTCGGTATTACCTTTGCGTAATGAAATTACTGCAAAGTATTTAAATTACTTTACAAGCATTTGTATTACTTGCGGTAATTGAAATTACTCGCAGTTACTGACCCCTATTGGGCATCTAATCTCCAGAACTCAAAAAATAAGATAAGGTCTGATTAAGTTGCAGGTTAAGCAAATCGGAACATGGTATTTCTGGAACCATATAACTATAATTTATAATTTCCTATGACTAGTCGAATAACAGCTAATGTTGTGCAATATTTACAATTCCAACGCCGTGTGCGCGAAACACAAAGGAAAATATTTCGTGCAGACGGGTATACATTAGATGGTCATATGTCGTGAAACGAAAGTATATGTTTGCAGTATGTACAGATTACAGAGTACAGTAAAGAGATAATCTACTTTTTACATAACAATTAACAACTAGCACCATTATACATAGTACGGGTAAAGTAAGGTTTGAAAGCTGACATAATTCACTCAGTCATGAAACCTCGTCTATAACTTCGTCTTGGCAGTAGGTTTGAAGATCCGAAGAGCCCCAAAATGTTAGGTGACAGAATGTGATTTGGGGGGGGGGGGGGAGGTTAATAAATTTGAACCATTGAAATTTGTTACATCCCAATTTTCGTAACTTTTAGCGCCTGGAGCTAGGCCATCCAACGTGCATTTTGAGCTTGGCTCTTTACCAGCCATTGCAGTGCACAATTCTTCAAGTATCACATCCTGAGATAGGTGGCGCATCGATCTGACGCGCGTTGTAACGATTTTGAATCGATCGTATTATTGGTCGATTTTGACGTGATAAATTCTCCCATTGGTCAGGTGTTGAAAGGGCACGCTCATTTTATCGATTTTTGCAAACAAGCGAATTGACTTCGTGTGATGTGCGTTTCTTGCCGTAAACGTCCATTTTGGATGACATCGTAAGACGCCAAGTGTTGGGCTCTTCTTGATGCTTTTCGTTCATTTTTGATGGCCTCGTAGCGCTTCTTTGTGCCAGGAGTCTCCATGGTTGCGTTTCGCTAGATATTGCTATGCAAGAATTCCACGAGACCCTGGGTACGTAGCATTGTTCGTTTAAGTGCAAATTCCTAATTGAAAGCTTCTTATACAGCAAATTTCGTTGGGCGGCAAACTTCCTTGGGCAGCTTCTGTGGTAGCTTCCTTAGCGGCTCGAATTTACTTGCAAGCTCCGCTTTCAAGGGGCCTATTCGCCTGTCCTATCGCTGACTTCGCGAAGCTAAAAGTGGACCACGAGTTAGTTTTCTCCGTGCCAAAATTTGGGGAATCGTGCTGAAACTGCACCTGCAGGAGACCGCTGTGGAAAGGACTCCCTACTTCGTTGAGGTTTGATTATCGCCTCAGTTGCTGTAAAAATTGTTTTTAATTGTTGTTAACTTGCTTAATTTGCGCCGTTGCTGATGAGTTTAGTAATGCAGCTGATGTGTTTGTTTTAATGCCGTAATGTTTTATGGAATTTATTTGGGGAATTGCTCCGTCATTGATTTAATTTAATTTCAATTAATCTATTTGATAGTATTGTGTAATTATAAATTATTGCTACGGCCAAGTTCGTTGAGTTTTAGATCGTTAGGAATTGATTCTATATTAAATTTTTCTCGAGCCGACCTGTTCATAGTTAAACCTTTAAGGTTTACGATTTCTGCTAAGATTGTAATTGACTTTATGGAAGAATCCGTCCTTGTTGTTGACTTTGCTAATTTGATATTTAACATTTAAATGCTCATTTATGGTATTACTGTGACTTAAACGAAGTAATACTGTCACACGAACGGCTCAATTTACAAGCCAATGTGGCTTCTGGAAGTGCGTATTATACAGATCTGTTTAAACGGTACAATCACCTGGTATAAATCGCGTTAATTATAGAGCTACGAATGCATAAGGTTCGTTATCTTGGCGTGTGCAGAACGCAACGTTTAAGGACCATTTTTTCTACTTGTTCTAAATTCACCTAATCACTCATTACTGAATTTTATTACATTAGTTAAAAGTTGGGTCCTAATTAAGGTCAAGAATTTGAATTGCTTAACATGTATTTATGCTAAATAGGGCTGTGTGTTACATTTATCTGGATCGCATATTTGTATGTTTTAATTATCTGGATCGCATACTTGTTATTTATTCATATGTACAGGTCGTGTCGTATATTTTGGCACCGTTGTGGTTATTATATGTGCAATAATGTACTCTGACCTTTATTTGCTACTGCATCGAGTCTCTGTTTTCTTGAATGAGCTATTTAGGTTCGCCGTTACACGTTTCATCCGGGAGTATTAAAACTGAAGCTAGACAACGGCGTGGCGCCCTTTCCGGATTCTGCAACATCAGGTAATTCGTTCTTAGTAACCCACTCCCATCTTCGGCTGAGAGGCCGCGAGCGTACACTCCCAAGCTACCCTTTTTTGGTGGCAGAGATTCTTAAGCCGGTATTAGCGCAGAGGGACATTGTGTTGTAATGCATTGTTTAATTGTTATATCGTATTGGTAAATAGGGGTAATAAATTTAAGAAATAAGTCAAATGAATACACTTTCAGGTGGATTAAATCTCTTCTCATCAGGATATTAAAGGATACATAGGTAAAAATGCAAAAATTATAAACTCAATGCTTCCCAAATAACTCAATTTATTTCCCAATACTGTTAACGTGCATTCATCATCTTTATTATTAATCAAATCATATTCTTCGTCCATGCTTCCATCATAAGATTCATCTTTAGCCTCGTAAGGGTTTTCAGAGTCTAGGAGATCTGCATTCTCATCAGGCGCTGGATGTTGAGATTTCTCTGTTGCTGCAGGTCCCGCCTTTGCATGTTTAATAGATTGTTGTACATCTGATACTTGACGCAATTGCACTTTTAAGTCGAGAAATTTATCCTGCAAGTGCAAGAAACCAATTTGATAATTGTCTCAGGGGCACGTTCTAACGTTGCTTCGGCAGGTTGCAGTTGTAATGCAGCTTTTCCCGTGCCCTATACTCCATTCTGAATTTAGATAGCCTTTTGTTTGTTAGTTAACTCAGGCGTATAAGCACCAGACCCGCTCTTACCTCAGTGCAGCTAAGGGTAACGTTAATATTGTTCTTTCCGAACTGTGCGTGATCACCCTTAATGCTGTAATTTTACATGCAAACCCTGCCAGAAATGAAAACCAAACAGCTTACATAAAAAGCTATATATATTCTGTAAAAGAAATATACATGCACGAAAATACATAGAAAGAATTCACGATGTTAATAGATAAATATTATATGCGCTATGAGTAGTAGCTCGGAACAGTTCACGAGCTTGAGGCTGAATCTACAGGCAAGGTTTACATTCCGCACTCGAATTCATTTAATACGGTCCTGAATCTAGTAGCTTGAAATCAGCTGAGGTGATGTGTCAACAAGGTAATTCGATCGCTGCACGTACGCGCACGTGGCCTTTGGGCCCGTCCTGGCTTATTGTAGCTGTTTGACAATGCGTTGCAATGGCAGTTGATTCCATTTAACGGCTTTGAGCTTTCCCAATCTTCCTAGGCCGTAAATTCACTCGTTCAATGTAACCTAACAACTTGTACTACCACCTCAATAACTGACAATCTAAGGCAACTAATAATTCAAGCAATCACGCCTTATCTAGGTCGAATCAAAAATTTTATTCTATCGCTAATTCCAACATTATTCCAACATGGCGGTAAATAATCAGCATTTTCACAATACCTGAAAACTCTGCAATTGGAACGCTAATAGCATTATCCGCCAGCGGTCGGTAGTTTGAGCATTTCTAGAACGACATAAAATCCATATATTATGTCCGGTCTAGGACGTTTAGGCGCGATTCTTTAGGCGCGGTGACAGTTAGGCGCCACATGAAAGAAATTCACATTATTCTTGATTTCAAAATTTTTTGTTGGGTAATTATTACAGTAATCAATGTTGAAGAAAAATTAAAACCTTCATAAACAATATGTATTTGGCGCTTTTACGAGTCTTCTTCAGTGTTAAAGTTTTACAAATTTACATATTTTATTTACATTGTATCGATTATGAAAATTGAGTTATTTATATTTTGTATATGGGTAGTTTAAAGTGGTGGAATTATACACACCATATAATTTCACTACGTTAAACTATCCATATACAAAAAGTAAATAACTAATTGTTCATAATCGATAAAATGTAAATTCAATATGTAAATTTGTACAACTTTACACTGAACACACTGAAGAAGGCTCGTAAAAAGCTGAATATATATTGTTTATGAAGGTTTGAATTTTTCTTCAACATTAATGACTGCAATAATTAAGTAACAAAAAATTTTTAAATCAAGAATAATGTGAATTTCTTCCATGTGGCGCCTAACTGTCCCCGCGCTTAAAGTTGCGGCGCCTAAACGTCCAGGCGCCTAATAGAGTCCGCGTCTAAAAGCTTCGCGCCTAAAAGCTCGCGCCTAATAATGCGCGCCTAAAGGTCCGCGCCTAAACGTCACTTTCCGATTATGTGTTACAGAAACTGATCTTTTGTGAGAGCAAAAATTTAATATTCCTGGTTATATCGTTTTTAGATACGACCGTCCAGATAATTCAGGATACGGAGGTGCAGCCATAATTATTAAAAATACTCTGAAAGCACATCCTATTGATAATGCTACAACAAATAACATAGAAATAATTGCTATACAGTTAAAACTAAGTAATAGCCAAAGCTTTAACATATTTGCGGCATACAAACAACCTTCTAAAAGAATATCTTCCAGAGATTTACAAGAAGTGTTTGATAACGAAAATACAACACTAGGAGACTTGAATTGCAAAAGTACTGTATGGGGCGGCCCTGTGAATAACCCTGATGGAACACGATTATTTTCACTAACGTCCGAGCTAGGTAGTTAAATCGCTGCGCCACCTTAACCAACGTATGCACCATACTAAATTAATCGGAAACCTGACATCCTAGACATAATTCTACGTAAAAACTTATATTACCCACTATATCAAACAGTAGCACATGAACTCGATTCCGATCATCTACCGGTGATGGTCACACTTGATTCACCGCCGCAGGTTGTCTCAAAACCTCCTAGGTTGATCAATGGCAAAATATGCTGGAAAAGTTTTCGCCAAACCATGATACAGACCACTAAGTGTCCTATACTAGAAGGAAATAAAAACGACATCGACGACACAGTAGATTCTTTAATAAATAATGCAGTTAAAATTTCTACAGCTATCCAATATCCTACTCATATGAGATCTACAATACCGTTTCATATTCAATGTTTAATTAAGGAAAAACACCGAACAAGAAGGTTATGGTTAGAAACAAGAGATCTTAGGATTAAGTCACACCTAAATAAATTAATACGCCAAGTAAAAAGAGAGACAGAACTTAGAACCTCAAGACCCTACAATGTGGCGAGCTACAAAACGTATTTTAAAACAGCAACCCTTTATTCCCACTCTAAGAGCCAACAACACTACATATGCCACTGATAAAGAAAAATGTTATGGCTTTACCAAGTACTTAAGTAATGTCTTTACAACAGATAAGGATATTTCAACAACGGAATCAATTAATAAAATAGAGCATGATGTCGAACAAAACTTTCCATTGCCAGGCAATATACAGTCAGCAAAGCCCAGTGAAGTTTATACAATAATCCAAAAATTACCAAACAAAAAGGCTCCAGGGCACGATCGAATTACAAACATTCTGCTAAAGAATCTTCCGATTAAAACAATAGCTCATATAACTGCAGTGTATAATGCATGCTTGAGAACAGGCTACTTCCACGATACCTGCAAGTACGCACACGTAATGATATTTCACAAACCAGGAAAATACCGCTGATTTTAGTGGATATCGACCTATCAGCTTACTGCCAACGCTCTCAAACGTTTTTGAGAAAATAATACATTTGCGTTTGTTGGAACACTTAGATGAAAACAACATTATACCAAGTGTACAGTTTGGCTTCCGAGCAGGCTACTCAACAGTTCATTAACTAAGATGTATTACACAATTTATCGAACAAGGATTTGAACAAAAAAAGTATACTGTTGCGATATTTTTGAATTTGTAACAAGATTTTGATAAGGTCTGGACAAAAGGTGTTTTACATAAACTAATAAATATCGCTACTCCACCCTATCTGACTCACATAATTAAGTCATTCCTAACAAACCGCAAATTCTCTACAGTAATAAATGCTGAAGTATCTGAGGCTGTAAAAGTTAGAGCTGGAGTTCCCCAAAGCTCAGTACTCGGGCCGATATTATTCAATCTATTGGTTTACGACATCCCTGAAATGGACAATACGGTCTTCGCTATGTATGCTGATGACACAGTGCTAGCCACACAGAACAGTGATTTACATATAGCAATAAATTAACTACAGAAAAGTGTTGACATCATCAGTGAATGGTTTAGTAAATGGTGTTTACAACTAAATCCATCAAAAATAGAAGCAAAAATATTCACACTTTCAGACTTATAAATAACGCTTACAGATAGTAGTCAAATATTTAGTAGTCTATCTGGATAAAACTCTCAAGTGGGAATATCACATTAATCAAAAATAAAATCAGGCTCATAACCGTCTAATGCAACTGCATCCAGTATTAAATAGAAAATCTCCATTAAAAGTTTCCTGTAGCACTTTAATTTATCAAGCAGTTATTAGACCTGTTATCACATACGGTTGTCCAATTTGGGGGAACGCCAGTGCAACTCAACTGAACAAACTACAAAATTTTCAGAACAAAGTTCTTCGAATAGTTTTAAGGGCTCCTTGGTTTGTGCTGAATACCCAGATACATCGTGAAATAGGTGTCCCATATATGCTCGATGTAGTCGAAAGTACCTGTGAGCGATAAATTTCAAAACTTGAAACTAATCTAGTGTTTCGGCAGTATAACTTATGCACGAAAAACATACACACACGTTTAAAACGCAAGCTACCACAAGACATTTATAACATTGATAACTAAATAGTGTATAAAAAAACGAATGTGTAATAGTGACTATAGAGTCTAAAACCATAGTGTCTAAAATCATAGTGTTTAAAACCATAGTTTCTAAAACCATAGTGTCTAGTGTGTGCATTTGAGTTATAAGTGAATCTAGCCATGACAAAGCTAATGGAAGCTGAACTGGCTTAAAACTCTCTTCCAAAAAAAAAAACATGTTTTTGACTGATTGGGTCTCTTCTGTATACTTTCCAAAAATTATGGACGATTACGTAACGCCGTGCCAATGATTTCTGTGTTTTTCCAATAAAACGTATCATATCTCGATAAGTCGTAATTCAATCGACCTGAAAGGTATTCCATTCGAATCGGCTAGAAAAAAATGCCTAGATAAAGACACCTCACTCGACTTCTTTCATACAATTTCAATGTTTAAAATCCCCTCCCCCCATGTATGAACGAATTTTGTCTTTTTCTGACCTCGCTCTTGCCCGTACTATTAGACAATATTAGTTCATAATAATTGTTTATGAATTTCAATTTGCTCGTGTCGAGCGATATATTAACAGAGGTATTTAAATACTACTACCGGGTGACCATAAATGGTTGTGATTTTTTTCTTAGGTTGGCACTGTTTATGTTGGTGGCACCGTAAGTGTATGTCAAATTCGAGCTAAACAGGTTAGGTTTTGGGTCAGTTTTGTATTACTGTTTCATTTGCGCAATTGAAATCTCTGGTAATTCAATAACTTCGTAGGGCGGTAATTGGTATTTAATTAATTTTTGATAGTAATTTGCTCAGCTCTGAGCAGAAATCAATGAGCATAAAGATCAGCCCAAGTTTAAAAAGCACTTAAAGAAACCATGGCGATTAGAAGAGAGCGACAAGAAGATGGTTGACGGAATAAAGAAAAAGTGACTTAAATTATAACTCTTCAGTCATAATAAATTGTATTGAGAAATCTGAGGTTCCATCAAAACTGTATACACAATTTTCATCTACTCACGACAATTTTGGATTGTCTCGTCTCTATTAAACATAAGAGCATCACACGGTAGACTGGATCGAACCATATTTTTTTCTTATGGGAAAGCTTGGGGCTGCAAAAGTTATTATTAGACATCAATAAATTACTATTCCCATTTCAAGACGATGGCATTGTGTCTTTTACTCCAGGAAACCAATGAAGGTTTTTGGGGAAAGATTATTTTATTCAACGTTTGATAATGTAAAACCTTTGCCGATTCGAGTTAATTTATTTGTATAAATTGTAGAACCCTGTTTTTAAGACGAAGGTTAGTGGTCACTATTTCTTTTTACAGATTTATAAAGTTATTTTATAAAAACACGAAGATAACAAGTTATCATTACAACGCTATCTAGGAATTTTCTTCAATAAAAATTAGCTACTTAAGAAATTAACTTTGTATCCAATAAAATCCATCAAACATAGCTCAGTAAGGATAATGATAAAATAATGATTTATGGTATTGACATGAGCTTTACTTTTATTTGCGTCGACAGTTTTTCAATTACTGTTGACCTTGTAGCAGTTCTTCAACGACCTACTATAAAGCCCTATTTGCGAAAAGCAAAGCAAATATTGCTAAATTACGACGTCTATCAGTTAATACCAACCCACTCGAGATAGTTGATCGACCTTTATTAGCAGTGATAAAATGCATTTAAAGTGGAGATAACCGCTAATATAAAAAGCTCACTCATAATCAGCAGAAAACCAGCAAACCAGAAAACCTGTAAATATTCGAATAAACATTCAACAATGATGCGCTATTTGATCTTTTGTGTTCATCTAGCCCTGCTTCCTTCATTTCTAGCTGGTAAGTTTCCTCTAATTGTCGGTACTTTAAGTTAAGGTCAGTACTTTGATCTTGAAAAGCAAGCAACGTTTATTTGATTATGTTTTAACTTAAAACTACCATAATCTTTAACAGCGGTGCCACTGCAAGGTAAAATTGTTAATGGAACAAACGCTGGCCCTGGTGAATATCCATATGCTGTAAGATTTAATTGCTTATTGCTACAACTGTTTTCTGAAAACGGGGGAGTTTCAGGTGTCTTACAGATATTTTGACGAGCACAACTGCGGTGGGTCGATAATTGGAAAGAAATGGGTTTTAACAGCTGCTCACTGCATTCACGACGAGTAAGTAGTTTTTATGTCTTATAAAAATGTTTAGACTTTAGAAATTATTATTTCTTTTATTCTGCTGTTCTGGAACCTCCCCAGTTCGTCTCGTTCTTGTTTTCGTGGGGAAGTTAATCTAAAAAGTTCTTTTGTTCGTCTCTGCTTGTGGATTCTTTTGCCATATAGGAATACGCCGGCACTTCGAAGAAAGTTTGCAGCGTGTTTATTCGGGATTATAATTTCTCTTGATCGTGTCGTTTTTTGTTATTAGTGTATCTAGATACTGCAATTTGTCACCTTTAGCTTAGCTTAAAACAAGTCTTTTTCGGTTAACACCAGATAATCGACTAAAGTGAGCGTGGAAAGTTGACTATCCATGACTTTTACTGTCTTTTTCAGCCTCTTAACGCAGCAGTAGATATTTATCGATCAATAGAGGTAATAAGCTAGTTACATCCTTTTGTAGGGACAGATTTTTCAGATATTCGTCGTTTATTAGCAGACTCAGTGTATAATTGATTACGACGCATTTTTAGAGGTTTGTTTCAGATTCACTAACGTTTCGAGCATTTTGTTTGGGAGCACGCTTATTCACAACGGACTGCACCCCTTAACGAACACACGGAATATCAAAAGGGCTATAAGGCATCCCCTCTATGAAGAGTTTGGCGGATATGAAAATGACATTGGCCTGGTTGAGGTATGGAAAAATTCGCAGATTATTTTTTATCAGAAAATCCGTGAACATTGTTCCGTAGCGAAATGACAACCGGGATTAAGGAATTTATTGAATTGATATTGTATTAGACCGTGATAAATATGCAACTTAATCCTAGAGATATCATAATCCGCTTTTAATACCAATTATTATACAGATAACTATAAACTTCATCGTATCGTAATTAACTCAACACATATGTATTATATAAAAGCATAACAACAATAAGTAAATATGAAGATATCCACCATTACAATATGAGGAACAAAACTGAAATCCTGCTACCAAATATAAAAATACTTTTAATCAAAAAGGTCCCGTATACAGTGGCATGAAAATATTTCGAAGATTACCGATTGCTATTACGCAGTCATCACGCTCATTAAAATTATTTAAAACTAAATTAAAAGGCTGGCTAATATGTAAAGAATTCTATAATCTACAAGAGTTTTTTTAAATTTGAAATTTATTAAGCCAACTGCACATTATAGACAATAACCAGTAATAACTAAACAAACATAACTGTCGATCCTCCCGGAAGTGGGCTTGGATATTCACCTAGCATTTGCGGATTACACTTATCTATATTACATATTACATTTCTACATTTTCTATTCGTGTATATTTTGAAAATAAACTATTACTATTACTATCAATATTTAAGCACACCTATTTAACTAAACAGATATCACTAGACAATTAACTTCAGAAAATATCTGGTGCTTGTGTTGGCTAAATACAGTCGCATTCTTAGAATATCGCTTAGATATGATTTTTGTGGTGTTATTATCTCCACTAGAAATGTAGGGAAACTACGAAAAAATGAATTAGTGAAACATAACCAATCAAATTGCAAGAAATTAATTTGTAGAGCTTATTTAATTTAATTTAAGTTTCATACAGGTTTTGGCCTAATTATATGAATCTAAAAAGAAATATAAATAAAATTACATCTGAGAACTTATTGATTACCAAAATGTTCTGCTCATTACAGAGGACACAAAGAAAACCCATACCATCTTGAAAGTCTAATCAAATATATAATTGTTTGCAATTCATTTAAAGAAAATCTTATGTTGCAAGCATAAGAATATATCAGACAATAGAGTTACTTCATTTATAAGTTTAAACTTTCTTATAAATGGCTTATTAGACGTGAAGGTAACGTTAGGTATGTGAAAGATGGCTACAGCTTGAGTATTTTTTCTGGTTCCACGTAAATTAAACAACGATAATAAATAATTATCACAAAGCACGTTATTCCAAATTTTGAAACCGAGTTGCATTAGCGAAATTTTTCTACGAGTTCACAGGTTTTAAATTTCAAATTCATGAAGTAGATTCAGAGATCCAACAAACTGGTAGTCAGGAAAATTTATTTCGTACTGTTTCAATTGCCTTGATGTATGTCATAGAATGAGGATACCAAACAGTCGACGCATACTCCAATTTAGTCCTTAGAAGTGTGAAATATAATATTTTTGTAGTTCCTACATTAATGAATTCGCGCGATTGTCTAATAATAAATCCGAAAAAAGTCAGCCACAATGCGATGAATGTGCATTCTGAAATTCAGGGTGCCGTCATAGGTGACACCAAGATCTTTGACAGTATAAATCCGTTTTAATATAGAACCAGCAATGTTGTAATTAAATACAACAGGATTTTTATTACGTGCAAATCACATTGCAATGCATTTTTCTAAATTAAGGGTTGGTTTATTTTTAATTCTCCATATAGTTGATTAAATATTACCCTGTAAGCGTGTACAATCATGAATAGAATTTAACAAAGATATTTTGATCATCTGCAAATAAGAGACATTTAGCAACATCTAATACGTCGGGTAAATCATTAATGGATATTAATAATATTAATGGTCCTAAGTTATAACCTTGTGGCACTCCTGAATTAGCAGTGTACTTGCCCGAGGTATTTCCTTTAAATGTGATATTGAATTTGCGCGCTTTTAAATAAGCAGCAAAGAACTGTAGCATGTTTTGAGAAAGTCCACAACCAATCAATTTCTCCAATAGAATTTCGTGATTCACTTTATCAAAGGCTTTCTAAAATCGGTGTAGATTACGTATATTTGTTTCTTGTTCTCGAGTGCTTCGTAAATATAATTAGTAAATACTGACCGATTTGTTATAGTTCATTTTTGAGAAACAAAACCGTGCTGACTGTCCGATACTGAGTATTTGGATATTTTTTTTCTTTTGTTCGTCTTACTCCCGAGGTGGTTTAGCAAAAAAAAATTCGGAAGAATCCCAAGGGAAAGGCGGAAAATTGGAAAATATCGAAAGAGTGTTTTTCTATACACTGTACACTGTATTATGTCATAATCCAAAACAACGTTTTCCGGGACAGCTAATTTATTATAAATAAAATGTTCAAATACCTTAGCAAGCCTCGAGATCACCGAAAACGGCCGATAATTGCCGACATCAGATTTGGGACCACTTTAATGCAATGGTGTCACCAGTTATTTCTTCAAAATTTCAGGGAAAGTTGCAGAATTAAGTGCTAAATTATACAAATGAAGCAGTGGCAACTCGAACCATTCAGCAGCTTTTAGGAATATATGGAGGAGTAAGATCTGTTGGTTTCAACTTCTTTATTACCATTTTAAAATTTTCCCTTGTAATCATTGTTATTATTCTTTTTACTTCCTTTTACAGTAAAGGAAGTATTGGTATCATCCCACAAATTCTAAAATGAGTTTTCAACAGATCTTCACGTTTAATAGAGTCCCCTGAACCCAGAAAACATGTTTTTGTGCATTGGTCTGTCTGTCTATGAACAAAATATCTCAAAATCGAACAAGGGTATGGCGTTGAAACTTCATATATAAGTTGTGTCTACTATCGAAATGCGACAACAAGCTTTTGAAGAAAATCAGAAGTATGGTGTATACTCTTGTGATTTTTCAGTTCTATTCGATTTTTTCAAAAACGTCTGTAAGGATTTTTTTCAAACATTACATTTTTATTCCGTTTGAATGAGTATTGCTGTGAGATGGGTGATTTTCCAGTTGAATATATCTAAAATGGGCTTCTTTGTTTAATTAACTCCTATTTTAAATAAAACTCCGGGTATATTATTACATTTATGCCTTCTGCATAAAATTGCAAAAATGCTTAAAAATTAAAAATAAAATTTTTGGCTAATTATAAGATCATTTAAAAGGAAGTTGTGTGCGTGATTAACACCAGATCTTTTGTAATATCTGCAGTCCGATGACATCTATATATGCTGTAAATGGAATTATCTAAGATTTCAGTATCTAAAAGTCCATTTCCAAGCCATGTTTTTGTTACACACAAAACATAGTAATCGTCATTCCATGATGCTTCATACAATTGGAAAAATTTGCCTCTAAGTCCTCTGCGGTTATGGTAGTAAACAGTAATCACATAATATTTAGTATAAAATGTTTCAATAACCTAAAATAAAAAAAGTATATAGTGTATTGTTCTCCGTGTTTCCAATTACAATATTGTAATTACAGAAATAATTTCACAAACAAACTATCTTTAATTCAAATGAGCCAGATGGCACCAATTTAAAAGGTAAGATACAGGTACAAGAATAAGCAGACAAACCAAAGAACATTTTTAGCGTTATTAATATAACTGATATAAGTGCAAAAACTATTTCCTATATGAGTAAATATTCAGCAATATTAAATTTCTGTAGGAATAATTATTTAGAATCACTAAACAATCTCACACACAAATTATTTTTTATTCTAATGATCCAGATAGTATCAATCAAAAAGTAAGCTACAAGCATAAGTAAACAAACTGAAAGAACATTTTTATGCATTTTTAAATAAATTTACTTATAAATAGCTAATCTACATTTGTTAGAGTTTAAAAAAATAGAACTTTCGTAGAATCTAGAAAATTACTTCCGGTGAAATAATACTGTTATATCCTTGTTATTTGCAATTATTTATTAACAGAATGTTGTAGTCATATAACGTACACGGTGATTCAAATTTGAGCCACGTGGTTGACATTCTTCTTATTATATGAGCGATGCTTGATTTAAGTAAGCAACCTGAAAATCATTTTCATCCTTGAAAAATTATTCATGAATTGCTAGATATGCAGCTTTGCTAAATATTAAGTTAAACCTATATATTTAACAAAGTAAGCAGGACCCCAATGACAAAGCTCGGATTGAAATAATCTTATACTTAACATTGCTGTACAAAATATAACAATTGGGTGGAAAAACAAAAACACATTTAATACATTAGTATTTTATTTTACTGCAAAACTATTGTACTACTACATTGCACTTATAACAATAGAAATTACTCAAATACAAAATTACGTTTTCGGTTTTTGCTCATGGGCAAAGCTCTGTTTTGCAAATCGAAACCACTCGCTTCCTATGCTTTCAAAGTCGTTTTCTTTTAATGACAGGTAGTGCATATTGCTTCTGCTTCTCTTACAAATGAAATGAAATCTGTTCCTCATTTTAGCATTTGGCATTTTATTCTCTGTAATAAAACAATGCAATAATAATAGATTGTTTAAAACCACGATTAATCACACTTTCTCATATAAATCTTTTGAAACCGAAACCAGGTGCAATTTATATTTAACTCAATTTTACATGTTTTGTACTGCATTTGATATTCCTTTACTGATTGAACGCTTAACACTTACCCTCATTTTTGGCAAGTAATAACATGTAATTTTCATTTTAATTTGATTTTATTTAATTAAAAACGCAAAGTACGTCATCGAACGAACAAACCACCGCATCAGTGGAATTACATCAGCGTGAATCAACTTTCCATGCCATTTCGCATATAAACCTAACTCTAATCCAATATTATCGTGTATTTTTGTTTTATTTGAAGAAGAGTATATCATATCAAACTTGCAAGCCCTGAAAATAGTAATCCTTGAGTTACATTTAAGTTTTCTATTGTAAAGTGAAGAAGAGAAGCATAAAGGCTTCCAAAGGGGCAGCAACCGCAAGCCAGGATACCGTTCCAACCTTACATTTCAGTTTTGCGTCAAACAGCTGTTCACGTTTTTATAAAAACATTGGACAAAGTTTTGCCAGTGGGACACGTCTTAATAAATAAAATATTTTGATGAAACGTTACTTACCTACTCACAACTGAGTAAAAGCATCGTGTTTCAAAGGTTAAATAATATTAAGAGGGGTCGTCTTTATATTCCAGGAATAAGTACTTTGTAATTTGGTTGGAATTTTTCTATTTAAATTTTTTAAATCAGCTGGTCCTTGAAACAACGTATGACAATTTATAAAACAATGCAAATTTATAGCTCAGTTCTCTTCTGGTATTTGAAGACGTGTCAAGCTAAGAGGTCAAAACGAATAAATTTGAGTATCGCTTGGTGATAAAATTCCTCGCCAAACAAGGAGAAAGTCCTCAAATAATAGTTGAAGAAATGAGAGCCTGTGTCGTTCCAAATCAACCATTTATGAATGGTCCAAATTGTTTAGATGTGGCCGAGAATCATTGTTGAGTTTGTTTGAGGAAGATCACGACTCTATAGTTAAACGAACTGTTACGGGAGATGAGACTTGGGTCCATTATTATGACCCAGAGTCCAAACAAGAGTCCATGCAGTGGCATGTTAAGGGTTCCAGCCCTCCTAAAAAGTTTAATGTCGTTGCATCGGCAGGAAAAATAATGCCAACCATTTTTTGGGATTGTGAGGGCCAAACAATAAATGGGGAATACTATTCGGGCTTATTGTACCGTTTAAGGAATTCAATTAAACAAAACAGAAGGGGAAAGCTAAACAAGGGGATACTGCTGTTGCACGACAATGCTGTTGTTCTTAAGGCAAAAACAGTCAAAGCTGCCATGGACAGTTGCTACTTTGAAGAACTGGACCATCCGCCCTATAGTCCCGATTTGGCTCCCTCGGACTACTTTCTATTCCTAAATTAGAAGAAAGACGTCAGAGGAAGAAAATTTGCCCATGATAATGAACTCATAGCAGCAGTTGAGAGCCATTTTAAGACAAAACCAAAAGAATATTTTTATCACTGTTCGCAGTTGTTATTGAAAAGTTCCAACACTTGCATTGTTAACCCTAGTAACCCCACAAAATTGAGAGAACGCCGAGTACCAAAATGGGTCATTTTTGACCCACTCTATAATTTTGCTATTTATAATTGTTTAAAACATTTTTTGCTTTCTTTACATATATAAAATATCTAATACGTTTCTTATATTTAATATGTATCATACATACATAATAAATAAAAACCGAAAATACATCGAGAACGGACTGTACATTCATACTGCATTGTGGAAGTCCTCCCTTTTCAAGAAGTATATTTACTTGTTTAGATTTCCTTTTTGGATCGGACACATATGTCCACATTCTCCCATCTATTTTCTCATTATTAGCTCCAGCAACGAGTTCATCATCCGAGTCTTCAGAACCGGAAACTTCTATTCCAAATTCACTGTTACCGATTCTCTCAACTTCTTCATTATCGTCTACTTCGCTGCACACTTCAGGAACGTCTTCGTCATTATAATCACTTTATTCGAAAAGCTTAGCTAGTTGCTCGTCACTTAGTGGAATTTTATTTGGATTTATTATGACCAAATGGTAACAGCAAACTGAAAGTAAATTTTGAACCCTACTTTTATATAGACATACGACAAACATGTATAATTCCTGTAAATTCCTCAGACATTTTTTACCAATAAAATTCATGCATGCACATGCACTAACAGGCAAAATTCACCAGACAGTACTTTACAATGAAATTCATGCATGCAGCGACATGTACGAGCAGGCATAAAACATTAATTGACTACAATACGCGAAGTACCGAAATGGGTCAAAATTGACCCTTTACGCAAAGAAAGTAATAAAAAATTTCAGGTACCGTTTTGTAAATTTCTATTTATGGCATACGGTGAGAGACAGCACAGAAATAGCATATCTAGAAGCAAAACGACGTAATAGCATCTGAAAAAAAAATGGTACAAGAAAATTTGAATCCTGGGTCATTTTTGACCCGGTTTTGGGGTTACTAGGGTTAAGGGAGGGTGTTTTCTATTCCGGGAATATACAAAGGACCCCTTGTAAATAGGTACTTACATTTATTTAATATTTAGCACGTACAAATATAAATAGCGAAGTACCACGCTATTCTCCTGTCGGCATGTTGCCAGAAAATGGTAAAGATAAAACCGTTAGGAATTGGTGTTGGCTCATCCCTTACCAGACGGAAAGCTCATTTAGTACTTTTATATCGAGTAAAGGTGTTTTAGAGTTAAATTCTGGTTTATTTGGGTATAATTTAAATCTGTAGTTCAAATTTTCAGAGTGAACAGATAATTGTGGTTTGTAGGACAAAAAACTAATATAAAATATCGAAATGACTTCGTTCCTTTTCAAAATTATTAATAAACTAGTGAGTCCACCGAACTACGCTTCGGTTCGCTAATTTAAGAGAGAATCATTAATATTGTAGCGTACCAAGGTAATTGACTTAAAAATGGCTGTCGTGCAAGGGATGGTCATAAATCTACCCAAACCTGACACTAAGTGTAATTCTAAATCAACTGAAACTTGACATTAAGCGCAGTTCCAAATTTGTAAACGACAGTGCTAACTAAAACGTGAGTGACTATAAACGTCAGTGCCACATATGCGACTAAAAAATGTTAGAACCCAAACGTGATTTGTGTTGCCATCAAACAATGCAGACTAACTTGTCAAAAACGTCAAAGTAAAAATTCTAAAAACAGCACGACGGATGTCACACGCGCAGGAGCACCCAATGACAAAAGGAAGGGTTACGTAAATATCCTTGTGACCCAAATTCCAGGCAGACAGCAATGAGTAACCCTGGCCACAATAGAGTCATAAATTCTTGAATATGAAAGAAGCCCATGCAATTTTATTATCGGAGGTAGCATCCCAAACTTGTCTGTCACAATAGAGCGAAGGGTGCTATTGTATCCGAAAGAATGTACGGGGCTGCTTCCATTCAAACAGTGGTTATATAAACTGGAGTAGCCTAGTTTTCGACATCAGTCGTCCCAGATCAGTGCGATCGCCTCACGTATTTGTATTTTGTATTTACATTTGTGTAATATTATCGAATGTGTACGTGTGTATATTTGTTTATTTCTTTAAATTAAAAATAAAGGAAGATTATTGTTTTCCATAAACGTGTGTATTTTACTGAACTAAATTCTACAGAAAAAATTGCTACGCATCAAATAAATTGGTAAATAGTAACCAAAATATAAATTTAAAAAAAGAATGCATCGGCCGGAAATCGAACCCCGGCTGGCCGCGTGGCAGGTGAGCATTCTACCCCTGGACCAACTTGGGTTGCTTAAATAATGCTCTACTATAATGATAACATGTTAGCAAACGAAAATGGAATCAAGCTTTGCTTTGAAATATTTGTTTTATGAATCATACGTTGGTCGCACTGTAAGTCTATGTCAAATTCGATGTTAGCAGGTTAGGTTTTGCGTCAGTCTATGTTAAAACTGACGCTTACAGTGTCACCAACATATTATTCATAAAACAAATATTTCAAAGCCAAGCTTGATTTAATTTTCATTTGCTCACATGTTATATGAACATACAGAATCACTCGAGCTAATAGCACACGGCGACAGCAGCTGTCGCACCACAGCCCACGGCGACAGCGCTTCGCTCCCCTGCTTAGAGGATTTAATTAAATTAAATCTTTTTCGTACATTTTTTGTAAATAAAAACCAGCCTACGATCTAAGTCTAAAAATTGGCAAACTTTTAAGCCATCATACAGCTTAATTGGTCTAGTATCTTCGGAGAAGATAGCGAACAAATATACACACATACAAACAAAGAAAGAGAGCAACGATTTTATGTTATAAGATGGATTAAATTTACTTTATATAATATTATTATACAGGGTGTCAGGAAAGTCAACCGTGTCACTTCTGGAGATACTAGGGGACGCTCTATGAAGTCGAAAATTCCTAAAGCATTTTTTGCTTAGAGTCATAATTTCTTCAGAATTCTCTGTTGAAATTGGTAGTACCGCAAATTTTATGAATCGCTATATGGTACCTACTGCGTTTTTGTGATTTTGATGTTTTTTTGTTAATTAATGTCAATGTAAGAAATAATTGGGTGTTTGACTTTTGTAGTAAAAATGTACACCGTGCAGGAGTATGCTGATATGTTTTTTGTGTATGGTGTGCTGGTGATGTTGGGTCTGTGACTACGTCGATATTTTGTCTTCATTGTTGCATTTAAATTTTTATACTGCGTTTAAAAAGTGTTCTAAAAGCTAACAAATTTTGTATGTAGACGGCGTGTGTGACAATTGTCTTCTCAGCCTATCTCAAGATACTGCGTCAAGCCACCAATGTAAGGCACAGTACAGCAGTTCTCAACTTTTTCTTTTTAATCTTGTACTTTCGTTTTTACGAAAACTATGCTTCTAAACCAAAAAGTATTAGGAGTTTTCAACTCCATACAGCGTCCTCTAGCATCTTCAAAAGTGACACGGTTGACTTTATTAACACCCTGTAATACCATTGTGTATGTATTTAACTTTAATAAATTATAAAACAGTTCCATAGAGAAACTGTTATATAATGTGGTTAGAGTTGATATTAATTAACATTATTATATAGCAGTACAAAACTGTTACGTGGAAAATATGTAACTATGTTGTATAGCAATGTTATATTTTTGTTATAAAACAAGTTACGTAACAGGAATATAACAAAAATTATATAACATTAAATGTGTATTTGTCATGTTACAGTTATGTATCATAAACATAACAAATGTTAGTTAACATTGTTACTTTCGTGTTGTATAACATTTGCTGGGATTATTGTTATTTATCATGGAAAACACAGGAATTCTCATCAATAGGGCGATCGAATCTGAGAATGGCGCGACCCCATTAGGTTAATCTAGGAGGTTCTTCTTTACTGAACGTAGACACCTTTACTGGAATTGATTTATATCCAGTCGTGTAGTTTGGTACAAAGCATTTATTGTTTACCGTTTTCTATTTTCTAAATTAAATAATATAGTTTGCAATGCTAATTCAACAATTTCCACTGGCGCTTTACATATATTATGACTGTACAAAGACTGGGAGTATGTCGTGCACTGCCATCTGCTCGAATTTGCGCAACGAAACCATATTCGATCGCTCACGATGAGGCAGATTGTTCATCTTCTGTTTCGCTAGTTCCCCTAAAGGGTTGAAAATTTCTACTTGCTCAGAATCCGTGTTTGTGGAGATCTAATCTGTAACTTAGTAATCCTAGTTCAAAACCTTTTGCAGTTTACATTTTTAATTTGCAGCGATGCAAAACGATAGGATTGTATCTACAGTAGGTATAGTGCTATAACTCAATTGCAGATAACTGCAACATTTTCCAATTTTCTAAATATGAATACATACTGTGTTTCCAATTTTAAATAGCAGATTTTGAAAGGGAATAGTTTGCGCACAGTTTATTTTGGCATGTTTAAATAAAACTATAATACCTAGTTAAAAATTAATAATTTTCTTGGTGTATCCCACATTTTAGAAGTTTTGTTTTTTAATGCTATTTAAGCTTGAAGAACCGGTGGAGTTCAACAAATTCATACAACCAGTTCACCTGCCAAAGGCTTTCGCCCCAACTCCGGAAGGAAGAATGGCAAAGTTAGTAGGTTGGGGATATGCCGAGGTAAGCCCGATCACTCCCTTCTTGTAATAAAATTAAAACGAAATATTTTTCAGAGCGACGGAGAAGTAATGGAAAATCTGCAAGAAGTGGAGATAGTAGTGTACTCTGACGAGGCCTGTGAGCAAGCTCACGGGGAGGTTTTTAAACCGCAGGTTCACGTCTGTGCTGGCGTTCCCGAGGGTGGAAAAGGGCAATGCAGTGTAGGTAATCCGAAGGGCTCAAAGGCAGCCTTTCTAAGCCTATGTGGGTAATTTTAGGGCGACTCTGGCGGCCCGCTGGCGGTAGATGGCGTACAAGTCGGAATCGTGTCCTGGTCTGTTAAGCCGTGTACTCTCAAGGGATTTCCAGGAGTTTTTTCGAAAGTTTCTACCTACAGGAACTGGATTCATGATGTAACTGGAATATGAAGCTCGACAAATATGTAGTACATTTAGAATAGCTACAAACACTTACTTTGTGCTGGAAGAGTTTCTATTAAAGTTCTTTGGATGTTTCTGTGTATGTGCATTACATTCATACTTGTTTTGAAAGCTGGCGAATATTCTTGACAATTCGCAAAATAAATGTAAACTTCTCATGCTGCTAAGGTGGACTAGCACTCACATAAATTATAATGAAAGAAATTAAAAAGAGAATTGCTTAACCTTGCATTTTGGAAATATCTTGGGTTTTCTAAATGTTTGTTGTTGGGTTGCATAGTAACAAACATATTCTTCAAAATGGGAATTATAACGGAAATGCGGCAGTATCAATGAAAAAATATGTACGTATTGTATGTATTGCTTACTTGCTTACTTTAATGTCTTATAGAATTTGAACGCAAAATTTTTTGCTATTGGAGAATAACGCTACAATCTCCTGAAAGTAACTAAAACGTTAATCTTTTTTTAAACCTCTAAAAGTCTGAATATGTCTCCGATACAATATATACTGCATTAACAAAATGTTCTCTCAATAGTTGTAGCGGCAGAACTGTCTGTTTTGCTGTTACACCGTAGCTCTTTTAAAAGCATTAGTAAATTGCTCAGTGATTTTTTTCAGAAATATAGTAATGCCGTCATCTCGAAATTAGGTCAGTTTGAGTGCATATGTTTGGAGCAGTTGCCTATTTTTACTTTCGTTACTTTGCGGAAAATTATTCAAAACTTAATTTAGAGCATTGAGTTTAGCAGCTGCCCACTAAGAACAGCTGTCTGAGGTATGCTATGTTTAATATAAAGTACGTTTTTTTTTCTATAATAACTGTCAAAGTGTTACAATGTTGGTAGACGTGATTAAAACGCTAGGAAATTTTTATACCTCGTGTTGGTAGAACTTTTTCAAAATTATGGTTATGTGTCAATTTTGAATGTCAAAGTTTCTTAATTTGAACTCTTGACAAATTTCTTTTTTTAACATGGAATCATCATCATCATCATCAATAAAATCGGATAAAAAAAGAAAATCAAGAAATACTTTAAATTCAAAAATGAAGCAAGCGATATTAATTTATGACATTTCTGTCAAAATGAGAATAATGTTTTTAGTGGAAGAAAATAACTAAAAATCTATGTACCAACATTATTAAAACTAGGGACCCTGCAGGAATTCAACTTATCCCCTAGAAAGTTGACCTTGAAAATTATTATAGAAAAAAATGTACTATAATTGCGAAACGTCCTTTTGCGCGCTAAGAAATAAAAGTTCCTTTATATATGTATAATATGTGGTAGAAATGGGCACCCGCGTGATGGTCTAGTATTTAACACTAGTAAAGTTTAATATCTTTTATCTACGACCACTACTAAAAGTAGGCCTTTTAGCGCTAGCTTGTTTCACTAAAAGTGACGTTTTATAGTTTACCGTGTTTAAAGAAATCAGCTGTTTACTTTTAGCACACGGGCTAAAAGTGAAGTGAGGTTACAAAACTACAATTTCGAACTGCAAGTGAAGTTGTAACGCTATTCTAGTTGCTTCTTACGTTACAGGTAAAACGTTTTTGAAATAATTAAAGCGTTATGTAATGAATACAGTAATATGTGGAGTATCAATAATTACATTTCGTAACTCACCTTGACAGCACGGGCGTGGCCAAACAATCGCCCGCGCGGCGTAGGCTACTGTTCATTATGACATAAATTAAAAGTGTCGCAGATGCGAACCTTTCTTAAATCGATATTTATGGATTAATAACGGTAAAATTAAGGTCGTAGATAAAATATTGTATGCAGCGCGTGCTAAAAGTCGTTTATACGCGAGACATGTTATGAAACTCAGCCTTCGGCTTCGTTTCATAATTTTCATGTCTCGCGCATAAACGTCGACTTTTAGCACTTGTTGCATAAATAGCTATTATCTACGACCACTACTAAAAGTAGGCCTTTTAGCGCTAGCTTGCTTCACTAAAAGTGACGTTTTAGAGTTTAGCTTGGTTAAAGAAATCAGCTGTTTACTTTAAGCGCATCTGTGGTATAAAGTGAAGTGAGGTTATAAAACTACAATTTCGAACTGGAAGTGAAGTTGTATAGTTATTCTAGTTACTTCTTGCGTTACACGTAAAGTGTTTTTGAAATAATTAGAGCGTTATGTAATGAATACAGTCAGATCTGTAGTATTAATAATTACCTTTAGTAACTGACCTTGACAGTACTGGCTGCGAAAACATTCGCCCGCGCGCCGAGGCCTACTGTTTATTATGACATAAATTATAAGTGTCGTAGATGCAAACCTTTGTTAAATCGATATTTATGGATTAATAACAGTAAAATTAAGGTCGTAGATAAAATATTGTATGCAACACGTGCTAAAAGTCATTTACGCTCGAGACATGTTATATATAATTTGCATGTCTCGTGCATAAACGTCAATTTTTAGCACTTGTTGCATAAATAGCTATTTTTTAACAGGAAGTATAACTGTAAACAAGTTTGATTTTATTTGAGTGGATCTGTTAAGCTAACATTTTCAATTTAATCCGATCGGGCTTTCCTTAACCACGATTGAGGTAAATTGAATATAGTAGATCTCTTTGCTCTTGAGCTATCTGACAATAAGGTAGGCCAAAATCATTTAGGAAGGAGTAGGAGCCAGAAAAACCACATTATACTGAGGAAAGGATGCCTTTTCTTAAAATGTTTCTTATTTGTATGGTTTCTGTGAAAAGGTGAGAAGACTCAATAGTTTTTCGTATTACCAAGACAGCAACTTTGTTAATATTACTGTCAAAGCAAGTTGCCATACCATCATTTTGAAACATTAATCCTATCTACGCTCTAGATTGGGGAACAACACCTACAACATTGCTTTTAGTAATTTAATTCTTCTAAGGTAAATGTCCTTTAAATAATCTAAAACTCATGCTATTATAGCTAAGGTAAGCAAAAACCAGTTATTGTAAATTGCAAGCCCGTCCAATTTTCCCATAAGAAGAACTTTTGGTATATTTCGCAATATTTTCTGGAACCTACGTATACGACGTATAGCCACAAGTATTAAAATATGAAGATCTTTTAACATTATATCTATAATAAAAATGTAATTTACAAAGCTATATTGTAGATTCACAAAATGCCGATATATTTGAAAAATACAATGCACTTACACGAACTATTACAAATAAACACGTAGCTGTACCACATGCAATTTATCGCCCTTATAATTTTCAGCACAACCACTGGCAGTGATGCAGCAGTTGCAATGAATTAGCACATTTCTGAATGTTGGTTACGTAGCACATCTGCATAGCCAGAAGTGTTCTGATTTGAATTGCTTACTTAAGGTTTGGCAAATCAAGGTGGCAAATGCAACATCCTGTTATTGTTTGGGCAATACATGTCTGTGCAACACAGTTGATAAAAGTCACAGAGTGAACGAAAGGAGACGATTGCATTTTTTCTAAAAGTTGTTTCTTAATTAATTCCACAATTCCACGTTACAATGCTGTATGTAATAACTAATAACGTTTTGAGCAACAAAGATATTCGAAAATTTTATCTTAGTTGTCGTTTCTTCTTTGAGATTACCCATCTATTCGAGTGGTTTGATCCCATCTGTTTGTGTTGCATTGTAACTTTTCTAAGATAGCTGGAAGCCGAGTTACACTGAGCAAGATCCAGATTGAAGTTCAAAAAAAAAAGGTTTATCACTCTTGAACTTGCAATAAACAACAAACATCAGGCAATTAGGAAGCTAGGTAAGTTAAAAATAAATAAAGTATCCCCCACACGTCTGAAGTAAAGGTGGATATTTCTTAATTCAAATTTAAAGGGAAAATAGAAAATCTACAAACTCCACGAAAAAATAGTCGTTTAAACTACAAACAGTGAAAATGTGATTATGAAATTGGCAAAGAATAAAAGAAGATACTAAAAGTGAAGGACTTGCGGGATATGTTAAAAAATCTGATATGATACACGCACGCAACTTCCTTTTACGGTGATCTTATAATTATCCAAAAATTTTATTTTTAATTTTTAAGCATTTGTCAAAAATTACAAATTCTACAGAAACCGTACACGATAGAGCGTTAATTCAAGAGAAATTTTAACCTGAATTCAGAAATGTAATAATATACCGGGTGTTTTGTTAAAAAAAAACAAAGAAACCTACTTTAGAGGCATTCAACTGGAAAGTTACTTATCTAACATCAATACACATTAAAAATGTAGTAAAAATGTAAAGTTTGAATAAAATCGTTTGAAAAAATCCAAAAAAACTGAATAATCGCAAGAGTAAACACTATACTTCCGATTATGCGATTTTCTTCAAAAGCTTGCTGTCGCATCTAGATAGTACGCAAAACTTATATATGAAGTTTCAACGTCATATCTCTTTTCGTTTTTGAGATATTCCTCTCATACACAGACAGCCTGACAGACAGACCAATGAACCAAAACATGTTTTTTGCGTTCAGGGGACTCTAAAACTCAATTTCTAATAATACTTCCTTTATTGTAAAATGAAGTAAAAATTCAAATTAGTTAGTAAGTAAAGGAGAATGCGTATTGGAGAGGTTGACCAGCGGTGAGAAAGGGAAGGCAGAAAACGTTTGTTATGCCATTTGGAATTGTGCGTACGACTCATTTCTTAAGTTTAGTCTCAAGATATGTAAGTTTTGGCAGTCTAGGTGTGAGGAAGTTCTGAGTAATAAAAATCGATTACATGTACATTGCTAACATTAAATTATAACCAAATTGTTGTTAACAGTTTTCACTGGTACACGTTATTGGAGGAATAACCTTTTGAATTATATTCACAGAGTAAATTATCCGCTGCGACGTAATTTATGCACGTTCAAGTATCTTTGGTTAGTCAGCAGCCAAGAGCTCGTTGATGGCGTCGATTATTTAAATATATGGTCCCTAGTACTAGACGCCATTTTTGTAGACAAACAAGTCTAAAGCGTATGTACAGTGAAAATAAGATAAAAACAAATTCAAGTTATATGACACTGGCCAACCTGGAAAACAAAATTTTCATTGAAGCCCCCTTTATTCACAGAATTATTTACTGGGGTAGGTACGTGGATGATATCCTGGTAATTTTCAATTCTAATAACCCCAACATTAATGATCATATCACTAGGATTAACTCAGTACATCACAATATTAAATTTACTTTTGAAACTGATCACCATAACCTTGTTTGATATTTTGATCACAAAAAACAAGAGTTCCATAGTTAAATATTTAAATTTTAGTATTTGTAGGAAGTCCAGTTGTACTGACCATACTATCCCTTACTCTTCCTTTCATCCCTTGTCCCATATACTTGCTAATTTAAATTTTTATTTAGACGTTTACTTTCCATTCCTTTGTCAACAGAAAATTTCATTATAGAATTCGACATCATTAAATTTATTGCTATTAAAACCGGCCATCCTCTTCAACTAATTTTACCTATTTATCATAGACTCCAAATAAAACTTTCAACAAATTTAACCCCTATCCATGATTCTGAAAATATGATTTTTTGTTCAAGTTCTTTTTATGGTACAATTTATATGTCGATAAAAAACATTTTAACTAAATATAATTTTCAATATTTCTTTTCTACTACCAATTCCCTTAAAAAATTGGTGGTTTTCAATAAAGATCCCACCCCTTTACTAGAACGATCTGGTGTCTACCGCCTTCACTATTCGTCGTGCGACTGCTTTTATATTGATCAAACTGGACGTATTTTCAGAAAAAGAATCAAATAACATTCTGCTTGTATTAGAAACAACAATTTTATAATCGGCCAGCCTAATAAATCTGCTTTTGCTAATCACATTTTGGGGTCTAACTACAGATTTGATGCTCATAAAGATTAAACAATTTTGCATATAGTTAATAAAGGTATTTTGTTGAATTCACTTGAAATTTTTGAAATTATGTCCAATAATAATGAATTCAGACTCCCTGAAGTCACAGATTTTGATGCCAATTACATTTTCTTGAATACTAAATAATTTGGTTTGTCATTTACTTGCTGATTTCGTCCCTTACTTGCTTTTCATTTTGTTCTTATACTTTTTGACCGTCTCTGGTAATTTCATTGTCATTGAATCTAGGGATTTTTCGACTTGTAAGCTAGTTACTTTTTTATTTAATTTTAGTCTGAGTGCCGTTCATCTTCAATGTCAGCCACTATTTAATGCCTAATTTTACATTTTTTGACTTTAATGTATTAACCAGTACAATGATTCTTGTAACGTAGTTTGCTGGTTAATACATTTTTTTTTCTCTAATGTGGTGTGCTTTTTAATAGAATTCCTATTTCGTCTTCAACGTTTAAAATCTTAGCCTCACTTTAACATGTGCTTGAACTACTTTTATTAGTAAGTGAATTTCATTATGATGTACATCATTGTTAACCATATGCCTCTGTAGATGATCATTATGGCTTGAGGATGAAACCAGTTTGGTTTTGAAACATGTCGCCACCCATAATTTTAAAATAGGTACATGTTCGTGGAGATGACTATTTAGTGTTATTGCTTCATATTGCATATATAATTAAATTTGGCGTTACTTACATATTACCAGTACCTTTGAATTTATTTAATTGGAATGTCTACAGATGGTAGTTTTACTAGCGTTGAATTACTGAATTCTGTTCACTAAAGTATAGTATGTAGTTGCTTTAAGTAAATGTTGTTACTTTTTCTGTCGCTTCACAGGAGCTGCCGTTTTTATAGTTACACTGGTTCAGAAATTTACGTTTGTTGGCTGTAGTTTGAATTTAAATAGGTCCTACTGCCTAAATATTCGTATATAGCACCAGTTGTTGTCAGCCATCATGCTGGTATATTACCCTCCCTACTGTCTTCGCTCCGTTTTCTTTATGTGTTGATGCAATATCTTCGCTCATTTGCCCAAGATTTTTGGGGAAAAAATAAGATGGGCATGCAAAAAGTGCATTATGATGCTCTTATTGCGAAGTTTCTCGATAATACTTTGAACAATTTACTCATGATTTTCTGATTTATTATTTCCTAGAAAGTTGTTCATTTGAAAAACAATATATTCTTCCTATTAAACGCCGCGCCAGTTATAGTAGGTTTAAGCCGACCGTCTAAAACCGATTTTCTAATTTGGGGACCATAGCCCAGTCATATTAGGGGTTTCACCTCGGAATGAAAGATACTAAGCTGCAAATTGGTATAAACCTTCATTTTGGCTATCTAAATAATGTCTCAAAAGTCTCATATAATCTCGTGTCCGCGACTTAAGATATTCAAGGTCAAAGGTCGCAAAAATCGGTTTTTCGCGAATATTTCGGTTCCTATGGCTTAAATAACATTTTTACTTATTATAAAAATTGTAGATTATAAAATTCTCTACAACTTTTGTTGGAACTTTTTTTTTCATACGACTAACCGTTTTCGAGGTAGAGCGTCGAGAGTGCGCAGCGCACTGCCATATATGGCTTAATGCAAGGTCAAGCATAAGTCACGATTAATCGTACGTTGTGAGAAGTTAATTATTCACTAAAATATGAAACTTATGTAATAACGGATATTATTTATATTCTAATTATTAATTATTTATAATTAATTAAAATAAATATTATAATTATTTACATTTAATTATTTATATTTAACTATTTCTATTATATATGTTATATAATTGTATTTTTAATTCTAGATTATATATTGTAATTGTATTTTAAGGTAAAAAGGGATTAAGAAAATATATATTTTTCGATATATTTTTATTTATCATTATTCATTATACAAATTATACATTTATGACAATATAAGAATTTTTTTTTATGTGGAATGAAAAATTGTAAATGGTTATAAGAAATTTTAGTTTAATTTTCTTCTTCTTCTTCATCGTCTTCTTCTGGTTGCTCAAAATTAATTTCATTATCATCATCGTCGCTATCAATTATATTTGCTTCAGCATCTTCAAGGACTTCGGACTCGCATTTTTTAAAGTTTGTAAAACACGCACAACATTCACAGAAACATTTTCTGAAAGTGACTTGTTACATATGAAACACAAATCAGCCATAGGTCTTAAGATTGTACGTCCGTCGTTGCGAAGACAATTTTAAACTAAGGAATAAACTTGGTTAATAGCAAGTGGGCCTCAACTATACAATAAAACATCTGCTCCGGCTTACTATAAATAGATAAGGTCGTAGGGTAGGGGCCCGCGTGTCCAGGTAGACTCTCTAATATAAGTATTGAAGAATTTACACGTTTTAAAGAAAAAATACATAATATTTCTTTAGCGTAAAATTCAATTAAGATATACAATGTAGAATCAAAAATATAATTATATAAAATATATAATATAAATAATTAAATGTAAATAATTAAAATATTTATTTTAATTAATTATAAATAATTAATAATTAGAATATAAATAGTAGCCGTTATTACATAAGTTTCATATTTTAGTGAATAATGAACTTCTCACAACGTACGATTAATCGTGACTCATGCTTGACCTTGCATTAAGCCATATATGGCAGTGCGCTGCGCACTCTCGACGCTCTACCTCGAAAACGGTTACTCGTATGAAAAAAACGTTCGAACAAAAGTTGTAGAGAATTTTATATTCTACAATTTTCATACTAAATAAAAATGTCATTTAAGCCATAGGAACCGAAATATTCGCGAAAAAACGATTTTTGCGACCTTTGACCTTGAATATCTTAAGACGCGGACACGAGATTATTTGAGACTTTTCAGACATTATTTAGAACGTCAAAATAAAGGTTTATACCAATTTGCAGCTTATTATTTTTCATTCCGAGGTTGACCCCTATTTTTGCCTAATATGACTGGGCTACCAGTGAAAATACTCTCCTCAAGCTTTGCGTCAGAAACTCAGCCTCCACATGTACACAATATGTCAGGGCTGTTTATACACTCTCTGATTGTCATACTAAAATGAAGCTAACATACAATGAGAGATCTGCGATTTACGCATGTGCCACTTATATCGAGAGATCCAAAAAAAAAACTGTTCCTCAGCAGGCTGTGGAATGAAAAGTCACGTCTTTACTTGTGTCAGCTGGAATCCACTACATAAAATCGTTGATCTCTTTGTATCTTTGTTCGCTAGCTCCTCCGGCGATACAGGACCGATTAAGTTGTATGATGGCTTAAAATGTTGCTAATTGTTAGACTTAGATCGTAGGCCGGTTTTTATTTTCAAAAAAGGTTTTAATTAAATTGGCAAATTAGCAAAACTAAGCATAGCTCAGGTGATTCATTATATACCACAACAGCAGCGCGAACTTCAACAAAGTTCCGTAGTTCGGTGGTAGAATGCTCGCCTGCCACGCGGGCGGCCCGGGTTCGATTTGCGGTCGGTGCATCTTTTTTAAATTTATATTAATGAATCTCTTCTAAATTTGCGAACCGAATTCACTAGTTAAATAAAAATAAAACATCATTTTTAGGAGCAGAGATCTTTTAACAATCTGATCTTTTAACGTAGAGAAATTGACAACTAATTATTATCTGACACGAGTAAAGACGTGACTTTTCATTCCACAGCCTGCTGAGGAACAGTTTTTTTTTATCTCTCGTATATAGACTCCGTGGTTGAATGGACTGCGGAAACAAGTCAGTGCATGCTCAGGCAAGTTTAAATACAAGCACATATTTGTGAATGATAACGAATATAGAAGTATAAAGAGGTGTAAACAATTTGAGAAACTATGGTTGAACAGAATTGCCTGAGAGGCTGCTTCAGGATTCCGTTACTTTGCGCTGATTCTATCCCTAATTTTAAGCGCGTAGATGAGACTGCATTTACGCTTTAAGCCAGCTTAGTCAATGGCACTTAAAGGGACGACAGTAAAACCACTCCTGAGATGCAGCCTCACATCTCGACAGTATTATGGCTTGGTATAGGAGTGGCGACGTAGTGATTGAATCAAACATTAAATGTCGATTGGTTTTTATTATAAAAATAAACTGGTATTTATACAAAACTAAAATGCTTAACGAAGTAACAATATCAAAGTTCATATATATAGTTTACTGGGCCAGAGTGTTTAAATTACAAAACAGCAGAGTAGCAATTGTGCAGTTTTTATTTCCTGCTAGAGCGAAGGTCGCCCGTTGAACTTACTACTGTAGGTCGGTATTGTGCATGGAGTGCAGATTTGCATTTTTCCTGGTCTTTAACTCGTCTGATTGCGTAATAACACTGGCTTTTAAATTGTGAATAATGTTTCGTAAATTTGGACTGAAATATATATTTTTAATCTAATTTAAACATTAAATCTAGTAATTATGAGGCAAAGACTGGTGATTGCAACATTAAATTTTTCTTGCTAATAAATGGGAATTGCATTTAAAAACGTGCAACTGGATTTCGTAAATTTTTAGAAAATAAAATTTATGTGTGTTTAAATCAAGTTTAAACATATTGCCAATTTTAGGCCGAAGAAAAAGAAAAGGAAAACTATATTGTTTCTTCCACATTAAGGGTTTTTAGAGGATATTCTTCTACGGCTGACTGGCATTGTTTGGATTGATGCTTCCTTCGGTTGATCCTTTTCCGAATGTAGTAGAAGGCTCCTATTAGAATCGCCCCTCCCAATAGGCTGCCTGTGATCCCGCTGGATAGATAGGAGTGGTGGCGGATGGTTTTCCAAGTTATGTCCTTTAGATGCTGCTGGAATTCCAACTGCGAAGTTTGTAGATAATCGAAGTGGTCTGACTGTTTTAGTACTGGCTCCTCTGCAATTTCTGAAAAGGAGTTGGGTGTTATTGTGTTGGTAAAGTTGATGCTGACGGCCTTGGAATATCCTGCTAGGATCTTGAATTTCTTGTTATGCCTGGGGGTTAACGTATTCTTTGTAGTTTGGATGATGCAGTCTGACGAGATTTGAATTACACCTGTAGTGTTGACAGTGATTTCTTCCCTATTGCCACTGCAAGTGATAGCTATTCGGGTTGGCTTGTTGACTACGAACATCCAGGTGTTTTCCATGTATAGTTGTTTCCAAATAATGGACTGGATCTGATGTCTTCGTAGGCTGCACTGACTAATTTCTGTTCGATGATATATATCATCATTGATGCAATTTGGGTTATTTTCAATTCCTTTCTCGACTGTTGGACTGCAGATATACGTGTTTGGAGTAATTTGGATATTTTCTTTGAATTCCTCCTCTGTCTCTTGAAAGTACATTTGTAAGTTGTAATCCACAGCGAAGATCCCTTTTGGGACGTCGATCACCCAGTAGGACCCATTGTTAATTTGGAGAGGAATTGGTGTCACCTTGATTAAGGTATATTCGGTTTTTTCGACTATGATGAAGTATCCTTGGACGTTGATGTATATGTCATCATGTCCGATGTCGACCTTCAGGATTGGAGTCGGTAAAATTTCTAAATTTGGCGAGAGTTTACTGGTTGCATTTGCGAGGATTTGCTTGATTTGGGCAGGTGTGATTAACTCGTAAAAATTACCTTGTTGGAAATGAACGTTCAAAATGTTTGTATGGTAATTGCACAGTTCACTAATAACATTTGTGGCGACTTGATAGATACTGATGATGTGGATATTTAATCGGTTGGAGTCGGTTGCCTTATACCACTTGTCCATGTTGTTGATTGCCCTGATTCCTTGGTTCAGCTTCTCTTTGAAATGTTCCAGTTTCTGATCGATTCGTTCTTCGGTCTCATTAAATCTTGAAAGTGCTGACAGCAAGAATTTGGATTGTTGACTGTCCATTTTTATTAATTCCTGTTGATTTTTGTCGAGTCTATCAATATCTTGATAGACTTCGTCATTTACTCCGAAAATTG
Source organism: Agriotes lineatus (assembly GCA_940337035.1). Classification (NCBI taxonomy): domain Eukaryota; kingdom Metazoa; phylum Arthropoda; class Insecta; order Coleoptera; family Elateridae; genus Agriotes; species Agriotes lineatus. The sequence goes on from CALNHX010000899.1 coordinate 262,659, forward strand.
ACGTAAGTACAGTCCCAAGCACTCCTCGTTTCTCTCGTCTTGCTATGATATCTTCCATGCCAGTTTTAATTCATTCCATATGCCTTTTTTGTTCCAGAAGATGATGCACCAATGTCTTGCATAGCGTGTCTTCGGACAGTTTTTTCGCAGAGTTGCAGAGGTCGTCGAATTTGTCCACCATGTCGGTAACTGTTTCGAAGTCTTCTTCGATCTTCCCTCTCTCGAACTGAATTTCGATCCTGAAAGTTCCTCGTTCAATCTTCCCGTGTCCAATATGCTCTACATAGTACCCGCTGTCTGGTTTTTGTATGTTGAATTCTGCCTTACTCAATGTATTGGTGGTAAGGAGAGTAAATATGAGTAGAAGCATTTTCCATTTGGACCGGATAGTTTTCTTTGGTACTGGGAATGATTGTGTGTGGGTGCTGTTGGTCGAAATTTTCTCTTCAGGCTCTGGTTCCTGCGATTCTTCGTTAGTTGGTAATGGAATGATACTGCCTACGGAACGTTTTAATTGATGTCCTCCTGATTTCTGGATGGTTACTACTCGTACTGATCCATCGGTTGCAGGATGAATGTCGGTAACTCTCGCTAAGGGCCATTTACTAGGATTAATGTTTTCTTCTTTGATTAGCACTAGGTCACCAACTTTGATATTCTCCACCGGTTTCTTCCATTTATTTCTTTGCTGTAATCCATGAAGGTAGTCTGAGCTCCATGATTTCCAAAAATCTTGCTTGATTTTTTGGATCAATCTCCGGCGATTTGACAAATTTGTTGATATTGGTGTGCTGATTGGGTCCGGTGGTGAGATTATCTCTCTTCCTATCAGGAAATAGCCTGGTGTCAATGCAGTGGTGTCTTCAATATTGTTGCCTTGTTGGCACAGAGGACGTGAGTTTAAGCAGGCTTCTATTTGGCAAAGCAAAGTTGTTAATTCTTCAAATGTTAGAGTAGCGTTGCCAATGGTTCTCTTCAGATGATGCTTCATTGACTCTACTCCTGCTTCCCATATTCCTCCGAAGTGTGGGGCTACTGGGAGGATGAAGTGCCATTGGGTACCAATGGTGGATAAATTTTCTTGGATAACTGGGCCTTCCATTGCTTGACGGATTTCCTTGTCCAAGACTTTTCTTGCTCCAACGAAATTCGTTCCGTTGTCGCTATAAAGATGTGCACAGCGTCCTCTTCGGGCGATGAACCTCCTGAAGACTGCTAGGAAGCTGTTAGTTGTCATGTCGCTGACGGCTTCTAAGTGTATTGCTTTGGTTGATAGACAGACAAAAACAGCAATGTATCCCTTGGATGAAAAATGCCCTCTTCCTTTAGATGTTCGGATTTGTATTGGACCGGCATATTCCACTCCGGAATGGAAGAATGGCGGGGTGGAATTGACTCTGGTTGGTGGAAGATTCCCCATTAATTGCTGGGCTGCCTCTGCCTTGAATCGGATGCATTGAAAACATTTCTTGATGCTGGAGCTTACGGCTTTCTTTGCGTTGATGATCCAATATTTTCTTCGGACATAGGACAGTGTGAGTTGAGTGCCACCGTGTAAAGTGCGTAAATGTGCCTCATGGATTATTAATTTGGAAATATGATTGGAATAAGGAAGGATAATTGGGTGTTTTTCGTGGTAGGATAAGTTTGAATTTTCTAGTCTTCCTCCAACACGTATGATTCCATGTTGATCGATGAATGGATTGAGATTTGCGAGTTTGTTGTTGGAGTCCACACATTTTCTCTTTTGGATTTGAGATCCTGTTGCCTTCAAAATAGGATCACTTCCTTGGACGACCTTGATGGGTGTGAGGATGGTGTCTTCCATTTCCTTAACTGATAGACATCCTGGTTGAATGGGAAGACGCCTACACTTGTTGATGAATCTTCGGCAGTAGGACACGACTCGTACGATTCTTGTCAGAGACGAGAAGCGATGAATAATCTCGTTCTCGTTTTGATGAACTGTAGCTTGATGCACAGTGTAACTCTTTGCTTCTTCATCGGTTGTGGCGGTGCCTGGTTGACACGGCCATAACTCTTTGTTAATTAACCAGCTTGGTCCATCCCACCATAGTGTATGTTTCTTTAATTTTCCTGGACTAGTACCTCTGGAGATGACGTCTGCAGCATTTTCTTCTGACTTGACGTGGTTCCAATGTTGAGCCGGAATCAGGTGGTTGATTTCGGCTACGCGATTTGCGACGAATGTCTTCCATCTTACTGGATCTCCCTTTATCCATCCTAGTGTGACCATGGAATCGGTCCAGGCGAAGATAGATACCTTAGAAATGTCCAGTGCCGTGATTACCCGTTGTAATAGATTAGAAAGTAGTACTGCTGCGCAGAGTTCTAATCTGGGTAGGGTTGCCTTTGCTCGAGCTGGTGCCACCTTGGATTTGGCTATTAATAATGATACCTTGGATTGGCCTGATGACGTGATGACTCTGGTGTAGACCACGGCTCCAATAGCTCTTTCGGAGGCGTCACAGAATCCATGCAGTTCCATTTGGGCTTCCTTTTTGGTAAAAAGCCACCTTGGTAAAGTAATTTCTTCTACTGATTTGAGTTGAGATTTAAATGTTTCCCATTTGCCGTGGATACTTTCTGAGACTGGGTCGTCCCTCTTGACATTTTCGAGCCATAGCTCTTGGATGAGCAGTTTAGCAGTGATGATGATGGGTGCTAACCAACCCAATGGGTCGAAAATTTTAGCGACTTCGGATAATATGGTGCGTTTTGTGGATCCCTTTTGCTTCACATCCACCTTGAAGCAAAACACGTCTTCGTATGGAGACCAATGAACGCCCAATGACTTCTTTACGCCGTCCTCACTTATTTCGAGGTAGGTTTGCTCCTTCAATTCTTCGGGTAGTTCTTGTATGATGGCTAATTCATTACTGCACCATTTATGTAGGGTAAAACCTCCACGTTTTAATAAGGAAATTAACTGACCTTGCTGCTTGATTGCTTCTTCTAAAGTGTCGGCTCCGGAGAGTACATCGTCCACATAGAAATCTCTCTTCACAACTTCCGCTGCTAATGGAAAGGAAGATTTTTCGTCCTCTGCTAATTGGTGCAAGGTTCGGATGGCCAGATAGGGAGCTGATGCGGTTCCATACGTGACGGTGCATAACCTGTATTCCCTGATTGGCTGTGATTGATCGAATCTCCATAAGATTCGTTGATACTCCTGGTCTTGACTGTCCATCTTGATTTGTCGGTACATTTTCTCAATGTCCGCAGAGAGGACGACCTTGTGAGTTCTCCATCGGAGTAGAATGTCGACCAGCTCTTGCTGAAGTTTCGGTCCAGCATACATGACTTCGTTTAAGGATTTTCCATAAGATGCCTTGTTCGAAGCGTCGAAGACGACACGGAGCTTCGTTGAGGAACTTGCTTCTCGAATTACGCCGTGGTGTGGGATGTAATACTTGCCATTGTTTTCTTGTTTCTTTTCTACTCTTTCCATATGTCCTAGATCCAGATATTCTTGCATGAATTTCTTGTATTGGATTTCTAGATCTTGGTCTTGTCTCAGCTTCTTTTCCAGATGTAGTAATCTTGCCAATGCCGAGGGTTTGGATTTTCCCATGCTCACTGGAGTTTGCTTAAATGGAATCTTGACTATGTATCTTCCATCCTGGTCTCGCTGCACTGTGTCTGTGAATTTATTTTCACATACCTGGTCGTCTGGGGAAATTTTTCGTTGAGTGGGGACTTCTTCTATGTTCCAGAATTTTTGTAACTGCTCATCTTCTTCGATTTTGGCAACCATGGTGTTGACTTTAATGATTTAGTTATGTTATCTTCCAATGGTTCCAGATAAGATCCAGCCCAGCTCGGTATTTTGTCCTAAGATGCCATCCTTTGTTTTAGTGATTCCTTCTAGAATTATTTTTGAATATTCTTCGGCTCCTAGAATTATGTCTATGGGGCCAGGTTGGTTGAAGGTTGGATCGGCGATGAAAATATTGCTCCAGGAATTGATATTTATGTTTGGGATAGGGGATGAAGGCATGGCTTTGGTAAGTTTGGGAAGTATTAGTAAATTGACAGGTAGGGAAAAGTTACTTGAAAATCTAGGTGTGATCAAACCTGGGATTTTCCATTTGGCAATTTTTGGCTCGCTGTTCCCAATTCCTGTGATTTCAGCTCGAACTTTGGTCCTGGGTAACCCCAATAATTCGGCTGATGCTTCCGTGATAAATGACCCCTGAGACCCGGCATCTATTAATACTCGTAATAAATTGGCGGTGATGATGTCTGACTTCGGCTTCTTTTCTGGAGCGTTGGAAGTCTTCATAGCTGCTGCATGAGCTGACGTTCTCATCCTTTGGGCAGGGAGCGGCCTTGATGGTGGCTGCGCCTTATGAAGCAGTGTATGATGCGGGAAGCGACAGATCCTACAATTAAAATAGGCACGACATGGTATATTTGAATCGTGCCGCAAGCATCGATAGCACAATCGATTGGTTTTTACTGCTTCTGGTTTTTCATGGGTAGGTAGCCTCTGGAATTGACTACAGTTGTCGATGTAATGATCTCCATGGCACAGCTTGCAATTTAGGGATGCGGAAGCGTAATTCTTCTGTGGTCTTTCCTGCGTGGGCTTTCGAGCTCCATCTATGGATTCTAGGGATTGGAACCGCACTTGCAGGAAAGCCATTAAATTTTGGTGATCCTGGACTTCATTTGGACATTGAAGCGACTGTTCATATAATTTGTTGGTTTCAGGATCCCATTTTCGAGCGATAGCTCTGTTAATCCACGGACCCCAACTGTCCGTGGAGATGCCTAAATTTTTGATTGCCTCCACACATTCCTTGGAGTCGTGCAATCTTTTTAACCCTTGGGCTGACTCTTTGGAGAGGACCGGCAGATCGAATATGGTATCTAGCAATTTAGTTAAAATAAGGCGATTATTTTGATACCTTTGTTGCAGCAGATTCCAGGCGGTGTTGTAGTTTGCTTGGGTAACAGCTAGATGCTGGATCAGTCGGCTTGGCTCTCCCTTAACATGCGTCTTTAAATATTGCATCTTGATGACATCGTCCATATTCTGGTTGTCATCTACTAATTTGGTGAACAGGTCCTTGAAAGTGGCCCATTCCTCATAATTTCCCTCGTATATGGGAATTTTGACTTGAGGAAGCGAGATGGCTGCTGCTTGCTCGTTCCTTGTTGGCGCTTGCAATAAAATAATTAAATTTCTATACCTGTCTTCCAACGTAGTATATTCAGGACTGAAGTGCATTTGTTCTGAAGCCATGTCGTTTGACATAACTTCTTCGTCCATCTCGACCACACGATCCCATTTTTCTCTTAATTCCCTTGTCGTGATGGCGGGCCTCCCTAATTCTTGTGTTAGTTCGGCGTCGTCCATCGCTTGCTTAAAATTCTGGATCCGAATCTGCAGTTTTCGGATACGAACCTTTTGCTCGGGGTTGGCCACCATTTCCTCTTGCGTTCTGCTTACGGAGGGGTTGGAAATTTCCGTTGATTTTGAACAGCTCTGCAAGTAACTTTTTGCTTCGCCGTATATGGCTTTAATTTGGTCGTAATACCCTGTTTTAAAATAATTATGAGTTGGAATACTTAGCTGCCCCATTTCTGCATGATTTTTAGTTGCAGCGTTCCAAAGTTCGTCCAGCGTTTTGTTGCGACTGGCGATGTATGCTTCGTTTTTTCGGCTGGCAGGGTCCTTTTTGCTGTTGGATAATATTTGCTTTATCTTCTGCGCGAGCTCTTCTTGGGCGACAGCTAATTTGTTGAATTTCTCCATGTTGTTGGCCATTTTCTGGGAACTGGGTGGTTAGCAGATGTTGTCTTCTTCTCGGGATGTGTTTTTTCGTTAGTTGGAGACAGATCCGGCTCGAAGGACCATGAACAGAATTGCCTGAGAGGCTGCTTCAGGATTCCGTTACTTTGCGCTGATTCTATCCCTAATTTTAAGCGCGTAGATGAGACTGCATTTACGCTTTAAGCCAGCTTAGTCAATGGCACTTAAAGGGACGACAGTAAAACCACTCCTGAGATGCAGCCTCACATCTCGACAGTATTATGGCTTGGTATAGGAGTGGCGACGTAGTGATTGAATCAAACATTAAATGTCGATTGGTTTTTATTATAAAAATAAACTGGTATTTATACAAAACTAAAATGCTTAACGAAGTAACAATATCAAAGTTCATATATATAGTTTACTGGGCCAGAGTGTTTAAATTACAAAACAGCAGAGTAGCAATTGTGCAGTTTTTATTTCCTGCTAGAGCGAAGGTCGCCCGTTGAACTTACTACTGTAGGTCGGTATTGTGCATGGAGTGCAGATTTGCATTTTTCCTGGTCCTTAACTCGTCTGATTGCGTAATAACACTGGCTTTTAAATTGTGAATAATGTTTCGTAAATTTGGACTGAAATATATATTTTTAATCTAATTTAAACATTAAATTTAGTAATTATGAGGCAAAGACTGGTGATTGCAACATTAAATTTTTCTTGCTAATAAATGAGAATTGCATTTAAAAACGTGCAACTGGATTTCGTAAATTTTTAGAAAATAAAATTTATGTGTGTTTAAATCAAGTTTAAACAATGGTTATGTGCACATTTACGTATAAGGGTTTGTAATATTTTGGTAATAAATTGTGAACATTTTCTACTTGATAGTAATAATCACTAAACATGAATAAATAGCTCGCACATACTTTTTCTCAAACCTCACATACACTGTAAACCAAGGGTTACCGATAAGATTTTATCAATGCATAGCACGAAAATTGCAAAAGATGGGGCAGTATAGCAGAATTGGTTGTGACTGTGACGTTTCACTTCCCTGCTAATTACATTGGAAATGTGTTAAACACACGGCACGATCTCCACCACAAAAGCTACCTGGTTGCAGCAGGATGTGAGTTATCGCAACATGCCATCTAGTTGGGGGCAGTAAACGCACACTTTTGTAGAACCCCACCCCCTCTCCTCTTTACTCCACTTATGTTCCCCCAGAAGAACGAAGAGAACAGAGCCTGCGAACGAGTATAAGGGAACAATGCCCTAGAAGGATCGCTTTTTTTTAAACTTGAGTCCCTAATCTGAGAACACTTGAGTCGATCTTCAGCCGGGGGCAGCCTTGGACACTGGAGGGCTTAGGGCAGTCACTTCAGAGCCCAGACGCAGCCGAAATCACCAGTCTCCAGCGTAGCTAGTACCTGGAGATACCGCGTGCGTTGTTTCCTCCTGCGAAACAAGCTTAGTTTAGTAATTTATAATTTCAGCTCCTCCCAGAGAAGTAGCACTGCCGGAAAACACTTGCTTGACCTAATCCCTGGCCCTTATCTTCAACTAATGTTAATGACATATTTAATAGTGTATACGACACCTTTAATGTAATAATTAATCAAATCTCACCAATTAAATGTTCGATTAAAAATAAACACGTATATACACCATGGTTTGATCATGATTGTGCGACAGCCTTTAAAATTAGAGATACAGCTTATAGAACATTTAAATCCAGTAATAACTTTGATAAAGACAAAAATTGGTATGAGTACAAAAAACTAAGAAATAAAACTGTAAATTTAATTAAAAGCAAAAAGAAAACGTATTATCATTCGAAAATCGATGGGCACAAGAATGATCCAAAACAAATGTGGAAAACTTTAAAAAATCTTGTTAATCCTCAAATAAATAATAGTTATAAATGTAACATAGTGTTTGAGTATAGCAATGTGCAAGTGACAGCTGTTACTGATGTGGAGAAAGCTGAACATTTCAATAAATATTTTATTAAGAGTATAGAGGATATTGTTGAGTCCATTAGTGATAGTGATAGTGATAGACATGATCGTGATGATGTATTTAGTGTTCCTATCGATTGTAGATTTAGTGACTTTGAAATTATTTCTATCCCAAAACTTAAAGAAATACTTAGAGGAATGAAGAATACATGTAATTCACATGAACTGTTAAATGGTAAAGTGATAAAAAGTTCTATGGAAGTGGTTGGACATGTATGGGTTAATTTAATTAATGCGTCCCTACAAACAGGTATCGTGCCAGATAAGCTTAAAACCAGCCACGTTACACCGATCCCAAAAATTAATAACACTGCAGAAGCGCTTAATTTTAGACCAATTAATACCTTGCCATATTTAGAAAAAATGCTTGAAAAATGTGTATATGAACAAATTCTATCATATTTTAACCGAAATAATTTATTTATAGCTAATCAATCTGGCTTTAGGTCTAATCATTCTTGTGAAAGTGCGCTTCAGCTTACTATTTCTCAATGGAAGAAAGTAATTGATAACAATCTATATACTGTCGCAATTTTTTTAGACCTAAAGCGAGCGTTTGAAACAATTGATAGGAATATTTTAATTCATAAGATTAAGTCCTATGGTATTGGTGGTAATGTCTTGAAATGGTTTATAAGTTACTTAGAAAATAGATATCAGGTTACTAAGATTAATGAAACTTTCTCTAGCCAAATTGTAACAAACCATGGTGTTCCTCAGGGTAGTGTATTGGGGCCATTGTTGTTCATTATTTATATTAATGATATTGTAAAAAGTTGTAATTGTGAATTCATTAACCTATTCGCAGACGATACGTTACTAGCGGTATCACATGAAAATTTGAATGTCGCTATTGACAAGATTAATGTGGAACTGGAAAAAATTACCAAGTATTTAAATACAAATAAACTAAAACTAAACACTGCCAAAACGAAGGCAATGGTAATTTGCACAAAATCGAATTATAAAAAGGTTGACAAAAATCGTGTAAAAGTTCAGATTTATGGAGAAGATATTCAAGTTGTGGAAGAAATTAAATACTTGGGTTTTATTATCGACAACCATCTAACTCTTAGTAGGCACTTTGAATATATTCAAAATAAAATTTCGAAGAAAATGTTCTTCTATTCTAGGCTATCTAGTCAGTTGTCGATATATTCTAAAATCACGGTATACAATACAATTATTAGGCCACATTTTGAGTACTGTCCTACTCTATTATATTTTCTTGGTAAATATGAACTTTCTAAATTACAAATATTGCAAAATAAAGGTATGAGGATTATTTTGAGATGCAATAGGTACACACCAATTGAATTTATGTTAAATGCGTTATGTTGGTGGCCCATTGCAACTCATCTAAGATTTAATATGTTAACTTTTGTATATAAAATTAAGAACAACTTACTGCCGGCATACCTTAATAACTATATTACCATAGGGTCACAAATTCATAGACATGACACACGAAATAAACAAAACTTATATATCACAAAACAGAATTTAACACAAACTATGAATTCGCTATTTTATAAGGGATTTAATGATTACAATACACTACCGATCAATATAAAACAGGCTAATAATATAAATAGTTTTAAAAGAATGTTAAAGGAATACCTCAGTAATGTTCAACAATAGGCTTATACAGACATTTATGTATTTCATTTATGTATTTATGTATTTCATTGAAATAAATAAACTCATATTATTATTAAAAATACTAATACCAGAAAGATTCAGGAAAAA
>CALNHX010000900.1:0-272124 GCA_940337035.1 Agriotes lineatus
CCAATATTTTGTGTTTATAGCTAGTGTATGATACTTAATTTTTAATACAATCTCAAACGCTGTGTTCATCTGTGAATTGACATAGGCTGCAAATTTTTTAAGTTTATCGTTAGGCCTGGCTATCCCGTTTACAAATAACTCTCCAAACTTTCTTACCTTCAACAAGTTCCAACTCCCTACAGCATAATAACCTGGTTTTATCAATTTACAAGTTACGTTTTCTGAGGTATTTTTTAAAAAGTGCAAAAAATTAAGAAGACTTGAGACAACAATAATTACAGAATTTCAACTGTGGGCCTTGTAGTGTCTACATAATCTGATGGTAAATTTAGTTTTATTTAATTATGTTTTATTCAATGAATTAGTTGGGCATTTTGAAAAATTATTTTCAATAGCGTCAGTAGAACAGTGGGGACTATAGCGGCCATTTTGTGTTGGGACATGGCGGCCATCTTGTTTAATCGGATCAATTAAAAGTCAATTAAACCGCGAATTAAATCGCGAATCAGATGCTCTAATTAATGTCGCGGATTGACCTAATTATTTTTGATGTGTGCTACTGATTTTATTACGCATTAGCTTCCGATTAAATTACGCATTAGATTTTTTAATTTGCTTACGCGGCGGCCATTTTTAATTTTAGCGGGAATATTTGAAATTTGAATTTTTTCCGATTTTTTTTTTCTAAGTTCCATTATTTGAATTTTAAACTTCCCGGGCGTCGGCCATCTTGGTGCGCGCGCACTTCTCACGGCTGTCGTTTTTAATTTTGAATTTTCGCGGAAATATTTGAAATTCAAGCTGGTAAATCTATTTCGCTCTTCGAAGCTGTTGTCTCTCTCGTGCATTCACTCGCTGAAATATTTGAATTTAAAAAAAGCTTCCTGCGATGTCCCATGGCTGGAATCGAACCAGCGACCGCAGCATTACGAGTACGAAGCCTTAACCAACCGGGCTATCGAAGCGGTCGAGGTTTTAAGGAATTAACTATAGTCACTAGAGTCGCAAGCATATTATAATACATTTTAAATGTTATTTTGGATTGAAATTTAATCGCCAGATCGATGCGCCGATTGAGTACCGCTATGCTGTCATATTATAAAATTATTTATTTCCTGAAAATTATAATTAATAACAGATGAACTGCATTGTGCATAATTTAGAACCATAGTAATATTTTTAAAAGGCGAAATAATTATTTTAGTCCCTTATATAAATACACGCATTCTGACTATGCTAGCTTTCTCTTTCAAAGTTTTGACGTCATTGCATAGCGGGCTGTAAATTTTAACCGACAAAATGCATTGTTACCGGGGGATTGTATCTGCTGGAGTTTAGACTTTTTATAATAGAAATTAAATAAATGAACTGAATCACTCAAATGGGTTATAACGCTCAGGATCAAGCGGTCTCTATTTAATAAATGTGTTTTACAATCAACCATTGTTTTATTTGCAGACGGTATAGAAAATCTATTTTATTTTAAATAAACGTTGTACCACACAACCTATTTTTCAAAAATTTAGATTATAAGAATAGGGAATGTTTAGCTTATTGTGTTTAAAGGTTGGTACAATTTAAAAAAAAATTAGATTTGCAACAGCTTTTGCTGTAATTAGTGCTTTTATTTTTATAATATGAGTGACGTGTATGCGTGGATTAACGATATTTCCATCGTTCTCTGCCTGCTATATAGATGGAAACTTCCTCTCGAGTTCTTGGTCAATCGAATATATTCCGGCGAAATGCTGTAACATATTTAAATTTATGTTGCTATGCGTGCTTACAAAAAGACGTTATGGAGCAATCAATTAATTGATCTAATTAAATTCGCGGTTGTCAAATAATATCAAATTTTAAACTTTGAACACAACAGTTTTAAAATATTGCTCGGCTAACATAAAGAAGATATACGTATTGCTTGAGTAAGAAAGAGATAAACATAGTAGCAAATATTGGAGAAGGCTTGCCTAATTTTAATTATGACATTTGTCAACTAAACATGCCTAGTACTAATAGAAATAATTACTTTATTTTTATAATCTGCTCTTTTATAATATCGCTGCGGAACTTACGAGACGTTCTTTATGTTTACTTTAGAAACCCTTAACCCTTTTCATTTAAATCGCGAAATCCGCATAAATATATTACTATAAAAAATCGCGAAAAGTGTTGAGTAAATAAATGCAACGCATTGTAAAGCCGTAAAACTTTTAGTTATTGTACGTTTACAAGATGGGTCTTTTGACAAAGTGGAAGAACCAAACTATGCTATTGTAAATGTACAGATTTTTCACTGTCAATTTGTATATAACAACTTAATGTAAATTGGTATTTGGAACATTTTAACGAAAACAGCGACTTCTTTCGGCATAAACTGTTTCTTCTCACTACGGAACCCTATTTTATAAGTAAACGTCTGAAATTGTGTCATTATATCGATAAAAACTGCATTTTAGTTTAAAAAATTCCAATATAAATGCAAACGGACGAAAATAAAAACGCAATTAACCACAAAGTAACATAATTTTGAATAAAAAAACACAATTTCGTTGGAAAAATGTTCTGTTTCACTTAAAATTTTACAAAAACTGACATCATGTCACTTGAAATTATACAAAAAACGACATTTTTATCCAATAAGCGATAAAAAAATACGCCGTCTCACATAAATTTTAGAAAATCGACAGCATCTCCCATGAAAATTTATAAAAATCGGCATCTTGTCACATTAAATTCTGTAAAAACGGCAAAAACAATATTTTTTTCACAACTTTCATTGAAAAATAGTAAAATTTCACGAAAATACGTCTGTGCTGACGACAAATGAAAATAAATTTGAATAGAAACACGCAAAAATTACGAAAAGACGTGTGTTGACCCCAAAGTAACAAAAATTTGAATAAAATCACACAATCATACAGCATCTCACATAAATTTTCGCAAATATCGACATCATGTCACATAAATTATACAAAAACTGTCATCACGTCACTTGAAATTATACAAAAAACGATATTTTATTCAACACACGATGAAAATTGAACAAAAATCACGCAATTACAAGCCATCTCACATAAATTTTCACAAAAATCGACATCATGTTACATAAACTATGCATAATTTTGCAAATGTTTTACACTTTTTATAAAATGCATCGCTCAAAATTAAAAGAAATAGCAATTTCGTTGAAAAAATCTACTACCACAATCATTTCGATAAACAAAATTCAAAAAATCTTATACTTTTGACGGAAATATATGTATGTTGACCACAAATTAACATAATTTTTAAATAAAAACGCGCAATTCGTTGAAAAAAATATTCTGACACCACCAAAACACGCAATTTCATTGAAAAATATATATATGTTGTCCGCAAATTAACATAAAGTTGAATAAAAACACGTAATTTTGTTGAAAAAATGTTCTGGCCTCTTCATTTCACTTAAAATTTTACAAAACTGCCATCATAACACTTGAAATTATACAAAATATATGTATGTTGATCACAAATTAACATAAACCTGAATAAAACACACAATTTCATTGAAAAATTTGCAAATGTTTTACACTTTTTTATAAAATGTATCGCACAAAATTAAAAGAAATCACAATTTTCTAAATTAGATCACGCTATTATGAAATCGTAGATTGATTTTTTGAAATTTTACACTTTGTAACTGTAAAATAACTACAAATACTAATATTTTAGCTTTAGACTTTGTAATTATTGCAGATTCGAGAAAAAAACAAAGCAGAGTAGAAATAAAAAACACAAACACTTTGTAATAAACAAATATATTGTTCTTATTTCGTATAATACTTAATAATATAAATATAAATGTACAGCAGAATGTCTTATTTCTAAAAATTCGCTAGCAATTTACAAAACTGTAGTTTGAGGTGCACGACATTTCAAATTAAAAAGACTGCAAGTAATAAAATCAGAAATTCATTGTGTAATTTTAAAGTTTAAGATGCACCCAATCTAGAATTCCCTTCGTTTTTGGTGTTGATGACATCTGCCTTAGAGGCGTTTTTCTAACGGCCCTTTTTTGGAGGCGTTTCCTTATCGGCGTTCTTCTGACTGAACCTTTTTGATGTGGACTTGGATGAGTAGCTGGTGTTTTTAATTTATATTCTAAATCGGACTCGCAGTTATCAGTCTCCATTTCGGTTTTTCCTGTAGTATCAGTCGGGGTTGGCTTCTTTTGCTGTTTAGGTTTAGCTAGCAGCACATTAGCAACGTTAAGGTCTTTGATGTACTCAGCAAAATGTAGGCGTCCGGGTGGATTAATAGATTTTCGAGGCCGCAGAGTGTCATGAATTAAATCGACTATGTTAGACGCCGGTAAAATTTCACCCTTTATAGTAACGGTGCCCTTGTGATCCCAGCTCACATCGCTTGAGGTACTCAAAATGCGTAGGAAAACTTCAGCTTTTTTCTTAAAAGTTTTGGGAAGTGTAGATAAAATAACGGCATTTGATAGGCTGTCACTGGTTGTTTCAATAGGTATTTTGATTGGCTGCCGCGCCTGGTTTGTGAAATGAAGGAATCGTTGTAAAACCTGATTGTACTGGATCCATTTATCGTGATCAGTTAATTTGGACTTTAAAACTTTTTGCATTTCGTCATCAAGCTGTGATAATATATTTTTCTCCGCATCATCGCCAGACTTAAGACGTTGGACAAATTCCGGCGATACAATCAACATCTTCCGCTCTTTGTCCATTTTAGTCGAAAAGGAGCTTAGTCGTTTGTTCTAGTAGAGCCGTCGTGAATAAACTAGCTTAAAATCAAGACTTTCATAATAAATATATAAAAAAAATATGACAGGTACGGGAATCGAACCCGTATTCTCTCTCGAGATCAGAGCTTAAATCTGACGCCTTAACCATTCGGCCAACCTGCCTCCCTATATAAACGAGCACTCTCTGCATAATTAAGAAAACATATAGTTTAAAAAGCCTTCTGCATGCAATTTCAAACAATATTTCATATAAATTAAGCCATGTACAAATTTCTAGATCGGTTTTGATATATATTTTATCGAAAGATTGGACCCACAGCTACCGTTTTATTACTATTTGTCGTGATGCGTCATCGATGAATTTACAAGTGCCATCCTGTCTGCTGTGTGACGTAGGTAATGTCTCCATACCTTTTTATTTTAAAATTCTATAAAATCAGAGGTCCAAACTGCTGCCGCATCAGGTAACAGAGTACAATGGTTTAAAACGTGTTAGTGCGGCATCAGTCGGGCCTCTGTTTTTATAGAATTTTAAAATAAAAAGGGGTGGACACATTACGTACGTCACATCGCAGACAGGATGGCACTTGTAAATTCATCGATGACGCATCACGACAAATAGTAATAAAACGGTAGCTGTGGGTCCAATCTTTCGATAAAATATATATCAAAACCGATTTAGAAATTTGTACATGGCTTAATTTATATGAAATATTGTTTGAAGTTGCATGCAGAAGGCTTTTTAAACTATATGTTTTCTTAATTATGCAGAGAGTGCTCGTTTATATAGGGAGGCAGGTTGGCCGAATGGTTAAGGCGTCAGATTTAAGCTCTGATCTCGAGAGAGAATACGGGTTCGATTCCCGTACCTGTCATATTTTTTTTATATATTTATTATGAAAGTCTTGATTTTAAGCTAGTTTATTCACGACGGCTCTACTAGAACAAACGACTAAGCTCCTTTTCGACTAAAATGGACAAAGAGCGGAAGATGTTGATTGTATCGCCGGAATTTGTCCAACGTCTTAAGTCTGGCGATGATGCGGAGAAAAATATATTATCACAGCTTGATGACGAAATGCAAAAAGTTTTAAAGTCCAAATTAACTGATCACGATAAATGGATCCAGTACAATCAGGTTTTACAACGATTCCTTCATTTCACAAACCAGGCGCGGCAGCCAATCAAAATACCTATTGAAACAACCAGTGACAGCCTATCAAATGCCGTTATTTTATCTACACTTCCCAAAACTTTTAAGAAAAAAGCTGAAGTTTTCCTACGCATTTTGAGTACCTCAAGCGATGTGAGCTGGGATCACAAGGGCACCGTTACTATAAAGGGTGAAATTTTACCGGCGTCTAACATAGTCGATTTAATTCATGACACTCTGCGGCCTCGAAAATCTATTAATCCACCCGGACGCCTACAGTTTGCTGAGTACATCAAAGACCTTAACGTTGCTAATGTGCTGCTAGCTAAACCTAAACAGCAAAAGAAGCCAACCCCGACTGATACTACAGGAAAAACCGAAATGGAGACTGATAACTGCGAGTCCGATTTAGAATATAAATTAAAAACACCAGCTACTCATCCAAGTCCACATCAAAAAGGTTCAGTCAGAAGAACGCCGATAAGGAAACGCCTCCAAAAAAGGGCCGTTAGAAAAACGCCTCTAAGGCAGATGTCATCAACACCAAAAACGAAGGGAATTCTAGATTGGGTGCATCTTAAACTTTAAAATTACACAATGAATTTCTGATTTTATTACTTGCAGTCTTTTTAATTTGAAATGTCGTGCACCTCAAACTACAGTTTTGTAAATTGCTAGCGAATTTTTAGAAATAAGACATTCTGCTGTACATTTATATTTATATTATTAAGTATTATACGAAATAAGAACAATATATTTGTTTATTACAAAGTGTTTGTGTTTTTTATTTCTACTCTGCTTTGTTTTTTTCTCGAATCTGCAATAATTACAAAGTCTAAAGCTAAAATATTAGTATTTGTAGTTATTTTACAGTTACAAAGTGTAAAATTTCAAAAAATCAATCTACGATTTCATAATAGCGTGATCTAATTTAGAAAATTGTGATTTCTTTTAATTTTGTGCGATACATTTTATAAAAAAGTGTAAAACATTTGCAAATTTTTCAATGAAATTGTGTGTTTTATTCAGGTTTATGTTAATTTGTGATCAACATACATATATTTTGTATAATTTCAAGTGTTATGATGGCAGTTTTGTAAAATTTAAGTGAAATGAAGGGGCCAGAACATTTTTTCAACAAAATTACGTGTTTTTATTCAACTTTATGTTAATTTGCGGACAACATATATATATTTTTCAATGAAATTGCGTGTTTTGGTGGTGTCAGAATATTTTTTTCAACGAATTGCGCGTTTTTATTTAAAAATTATGTTAATTTGTGGTCAACATACATATATTTCCGTCAAAAGTATAAGATTTTTTGAATTTTGTTTATCGAAATGATTGTGGTAGTAGATTTTTTCAACGAAATTGCTATTTCTTTTAATTTTGAGCGATGCATTTTATAAAAAGTGTAAAACATTTGCAAAATTATGCATAGTTTATGTAACATGATGTCGATTTTTGTGAAAATTTATGTGAGATGGCTTGTAATTGCGTGATTTTTGTTCAATTTTCATCGTGTGTTGAATAAAATATCGTTTTTTGTATAATTTCAAGTGACGTGATGACAGTTTTTGTATAATTTATGTGACATGATGTCGATATTTGCGAAAATTTATGTGAGATGCTGTATGATTGTGTGATTTTATTCAAATTTTTGTTACTTTGGGGTCAACACATACGTCTTTTCGTAATTTTTGCGTGTTTCTATTCAAATTTATTTTCATTTGTCGTCAGCACAGACGTATTTTCGTGAAATTTTACTATTTTTCAATGAAAGTTGTGAAAAAAATATTGTTTTTGCCGTTTTTACAGAATTTAATGTGACAAGATGCCGATTTTTATAAATTTTCATGGGAGATGCTGTCGATTTTCTAAAATTTATGTGAGACGGCGTATTTTTTTATCGCTTATTGGATAAAAATGTCGTTTTTTGTATAATTTCAAGTGACATGATGTCAGTTTTTGTAAAATTTTAAGTGAAACAGAACATTTTTCCAACGAAATTGTGTTTTTTTATTCAAAATTATGTTACTTTGTGGTTAATTGCGTTTTTATTTTCGTCGGTTTGCATTTATATTGGAATTTTTTAAACTAAAATGCAGTTTTTATCGATATAATGACACAATTTCAGACGTTTACTTATAAAATAGGGTTCCGTAGTGAGAAGAAACAGTTTATGCCGAAAGAAGTCGCTGTTTTCGTTAAAATGTTCCAAATACCAATTTACATTAAGTTGTTATATACAAATTGACAGTGAAAAATCTGTACATTTACAATAGCATAGTTTGGTTCTTCCACTTTGTCAAAAGACCCATCTTGTAAACGTACAATAACTAAAAGTTTTACGGCTTTACAATGCGTTGCATTTATTTACTCAACACTTTTCGCGATTTTTTATAGTAATATATTTATGCGGATTTCGCGATTTAAATGAAAAGGGTTAAGGGTTTCTAAAGTAAACATAAAGAACGTCTCGTAAGTTCCGCAGCGATATTATAAAAGAGCAGATTATAAAAATAAAGTAATTATTTCTATTAGTACTAGGCATGTTTAGTTGACAAATGTCATAATTAAAATTAGGCAAGCCTTCTCCAATATTTGCTACTATGTTTATCTCTTTCTTACTCAAGCAATACGTATATCTTCTTTATGTTAGCCGAGCAATATTTTAAAACTGTTGTGTTCAAAGTTTAAAATTTGATATTATTTGACAACCGCGAATTTAATTAGATCAATTAATTGATTGCTCCATAACGTCTTTTTGTAAGCACGCATAGCAACATAAATTTAAATATGTTACAGCATTTCGCCGGAATATATTCGATTGACCAAGAACTCGAGAGGAAATTTCCATCTATATAGCAGGCAGAGAACGATGGAAATATCGTTAATCCACGCATACACGTCACTCATATTATAAAAATAAAAGCACTAATTACAGCAAAAGCTGTTGCAAATCTAATTTTTTTTAAATTGTACCAACCTTTAAACACAATAAGCTAAACATTCCCTATTCTTATAATCTAAATTTTTGAAAAATAGGTTGTGTGGTACAACGTTTATTTAAAATAAAATAGATTTTCTATACCGTCTGCAAATAAAACAATGGTTGATTGTAAAACACATTTATTAAATAGAGACCGCTTGATCCTGAGCGTTATAACCCATTTGAGTGATTCAGTTCATTTATTTAATTTCTATTATAAAAAGTCTAAACTCCAGCAGATACAATCCCCCGGTAACAATGCATTTTGTCGGTTAAAATTTACAGCCCGCTATGCAATGACGTCAAAACTTTGAAAGAGAAAGCTAGCATAGTCAGAATGCGTGTATTTATATAAGGGACTAAAATAATTATTTCGCCTTTTAAAAATATTACTATGGTTCTAAATTATGCACAATGCAGTTCATCTGTTATTAATTATAATTTTCAGGAAATAAATAATTTTATAATATGACAGCATAGCGGTACTCAATCGGCGCATCGATCTGGCGATTAAATTTCAATCCAAAATAACATTTAAAATGTATTATAATATGCTTGCGACTCTAGTGACTATAGTTAATTCCTTAAAACCTCGACCGCTTCGATAGCCCGGTTGGTTAAGGCTTCGTACTCGTAATGCTGCGGTCGCTGGTTCGATTCCAGCCATGGGACATCGCAGGAAGCTTTTTTTAAATTCAAATATTTCAGCGAGTGAATGCACGAGAGAGACAACAGCTTCGAAGAGCGAAATAGATTTACCAGCTTGAATTTCAAATATTTCCGCGAAAATTCAAAATTAAAAACGACAGCCGTGAGAAGTGCGCGCGCACCAAGATGGCCGACGCCCGGGAAGTTTAAAATTCAAATAATGGAACTTAGAAAAAAAAAATCGGAAAAAATTCAAATTTCAAATATTCCCGCTAAAATTAAAAATGGCCGCCGCGTAAGCAAATTAAAAAATCTAATGCGTAATTTAATCGGAAGCTAATGCGTAATAAAATCAGTAGCACACATCAAAAATAATTAGGTCAATCCGCGACATTAATTAGAGCATCTGATTCGCGATTTAATTCGCGGTTTAATTGACTTTTAATTGATCCGATTAAACAAGATGGCCGCCATGTCCCAACACAAAATGGCCGCTATAGTCCCCACTGTTCTACTAGCGTCCTCTTGAGGGACTAAAGTCCCACTTTTAATCCCAAGGGATATTTCTGCAACAATATTTATAACCTAGAAACTGATTTCTACTTCCGGTCATGGAAAAAGACCTTAGCATAGGTGTCGCAAATGCTCATTGTCTTTGGGAAAAGTATTCCCAGTAGGTGATGTTGGGTTATGTAAAACTAACCTGGCACAATGTAGGGTAAATAATTTTAAATTGGGTTAAATTTTTTTACGTTTAAGAAATACACTTCTAGCTAAAAATACTTGTCAAACGTCAAATATTATAACCCAATTTAAAAGTACATATTTGATATTTTGTCAGGTCCTTCACACAACTAAACATCACCTACCGGGAATACTTTTCCCACGCACCATGTGAAATTGGGACATCTCTACCCTCTCCCAGTGCTAATAAATTGCTAAGTTACCAAGTATGTTTCGTCACCATCACTCCTATCTTTATTTTGATAACTTAAAAAGCTGGTATTAAGATGTCATTAAATCCCACATGTGATTATTCCCTCGACTTTGTCTCGGGAATAAACTTCATCCTGGGGATTAAACGTCAAAAATATATATAATACTAATTGGCATCTAAAATTGTGAATCCTTTTAATTAAATTCATTTTAAGGTAATATGCACTGGCATTAAGTCTAAATTGAATATTTTGGGAGTATTTGACATGAACAAAAACGATTTTTCTACTTATCATTTTAGAATTTCTGCTATTTGTTGTCTTTAGAAGTAAGAGCAACACACGAGAAAACATAAAGATGCCGGCCCTGTCAACCACAGATGCTGCAAAACATCATGCGTATCGTGTGTATCACCAGTAGCTCTATCAGCCTACGCTTATTAGTGTCATTTGATAAGAACTTCTCTTGCATGACGTTGAGAGTAGTTGAAGCTAATAGGACAATGTCACTGCAGTTGAGGGCGGAGTATCGTCTGAGACGTTCGGCGCTTTTAGTACTTTTTTGAGAGGCATCCTCCGGGTATCCATCGAAGACAATGGTTACATCTGTCCCAATATGGTTTTTCACAAAATTAATGTATCCGTCAATGATGGTCTTCACTGAAGTGTTTCAGTACCACACATATTTATGGAACAAGTAGCCACCATCGAGCACGATGTGGGTATAGGCGTCTCGGAAGATGTTGGTAGTGAAAGATGGGAAACACGAATATAGAGCTAACTTAGTTCCCTTCCTCATTTCAGTTTAGTTGAACAGAGACATTGGGTAAGGGGCCAATTCATACTTGAAGTGGACTTTCAACTCTGCGTCGAATTTTTTGGTGAGCTAGCCCTTTTCAAAAGTTCTTCAATGACTATAAAAACCACTGTAAACTTTCTCAACTTAGTCCTACAAAATTTTCCGCCGACATGTTATAAAAAAACATTAATTAAGGTGTTGGTGAAGAAAACGATGTTACTTAACTTTCAACCAAAAAAGACATTTTTTCATCTTTTTGTTTTTTGTAATTTCTGACAAGACTATCTGATCTACAAGGATCAGCCTTAGCTAATATTAAAGCTTATTAACTTCCCTACAACTTTTATGCTACTGACTTTTCTGTAAGACGTGTCATTTTGCCGGTATCCCAACTCTAAACATAAAGAAAATTTAAAATTTTCACTTTTTGCAAAAAAGGTCAATCTTTGAAAAGCCGCATCTCGATAACTATATAACTTACAAAAACGATTTTGATGATATTTTGTAGAACATTTAATTTACTTTAAAAAAGCAGTGAAACATTTTTTCCATTAAACGCATAGTTTAGGAGATCTTGTCAAAAAACCGAAAAAAGTCCGAAAAAGTCGCTGTTTTTCGACGGCCATTCAGCGAGCACAGGTTTCTGAGGGTTGCAAATCTGGATTTGTAGTCCCACTAATGATCCGAAACACCTCTCTAAAAATTATTAATACCCCATTTAATGTAAGTTCCGATGTAACATTTGACTGGGCTAATACTATTTCTGACAATTGTTAATAATTTTTAATTTAGAGAAGCATCTTTCAGCTGAAGCGACCGAAACAGGTAATGTTAAAAATAATAACAGTGCTGTGGCAATTTCAGGAAAACTTGATGATACATTCCGATTATCAACTATTAAAAACTTAGCAAATTGTTTCACATTTTTAAACTCTTTTAGTTTATCGAAATTATAAGAATTTTTTGCAAAGGAACAAATGTCTATAGGAAATAAAAGTGAAATATCATTTTTATAAAATATTTCGAAAGCTGTTGCTTTGGAAAAAAGATCTTTCTCAGTCATTTCGCACATTTAGGAACTAAAAAGGTTTTCCGTTTGAAACATAGACTCAAATCTCTGACTTGACTGGGTTATTGTGATATCTAAAGCTTCATAAAAAATGTTGACTTGGAAATACTTATTAGAATCCGATAACCTTTGATCTTCCAAAAGTTCGTCAAAATGTCTTTTAATATGCGCTCTGCGTTTATTTTTGAATGTAGGATTTATGTTCCAGTGGTTGGCTAAATTGGTTGCTTCTAATTCAACACTAAGGTAGGTACTCACTTCGATACTCCTTTAAATATTCTAGATGTTTTCTAATACAGGGTGTAACCGTGTCTGGATCTTGTAGTACTTTTGAAGTGATGTCAATTTCTCCCAAAATATTTATTCACAAAAACGCAAAGAATCACAAATTCAAAATTATCGACGCTGGTCAGGATTCTTCTCGCCTAGTCGCATTCTTACTTTTTTTTATGTTTATATTATTTTATTAAGAGCAGCAGTAATATCTTTAAAAAGTAATTTAATTGAGCTGAGAGTTTGCGTTCTGGAAGACCTTCGTGTAAGGTAAAGTTAAGTTTCTTGAATTTTATAGCGGTTTCGCCCGTAATGGAATTTAAAAGATCCCACCGATTTATACTTAATCCAAAAAATGTGTATATGTTTTGAACAGTAGCAAAAAAGAGATTCAATTTCCCCTACACCTTCAACTGTGTCATTAATCACCAAGTTGAGGGTGTGCGCAGAGCAATGAACGTAAATGGCTGTATTTTCTAATTCATTAAATTTTCTTTGGACCCCGCCATAGGCGTCACTCATAATGATGGCCCCATCGTAACCCTGGCCTCTGCACTTAAATATTGATATTTAAGTTTAAAGAATTTAAATTGTTGTAGTTAAACCTTGGGAATCTTGGGTCGCTCTAGTAAAGCCCAAAAATGTTTCCTTGATGTTTAGATCAATAGCTTGTCCTTCCTCGTTTCTCTCTATGTAGACGTACCGAATGACCTTACTGATCTGATCGATTTTTGTAATATCTTGAGTAAAAGTAAAGTTCGGGCACTTCATTCCATGTATTAGGAACATGGCCTGAGACAGGGCGAGTCAGGGTCGCTGAAATATCTCTTTTCGAAACCCAGTCATCTGGCACACTGTTAACGGTGTACTGGGTGATGTGGTTAGCATCACGCCTTCGACGACTGCCTTACTTTCCCTACTTTCACAACTGTGGTTTCGGTACCCAATTTTTAAAGCGACTGGGTGGGCCGCCCGCCAGTTGCCAGATGTCAGGATTGAACCCCGTACCGTGGCACTGCAATATCTTGAGTAGTACCAATGATTATCGAGTAAAATGGCGCACTCTGCACTTCTTTTAAAATAGTTTGAATGAGTTTCGAAGCTAAACAGTCTATAACTTCATTTTGAACACTTGGACTTAGATATTTTATGGCTCCCTTTGGCCTTAAAAGAATTTCTTACAAAATGGGGTCATATTTGGATAACAAATTGACAATGGCAAGAAAGTTTCCACCATATATATTACTAGAGATTTTTTCATCGTGTCCTCTAAGGGCCAGGGAAGATTTTGCCAAAGTTACATATTTCATCTATCATTTTCTTTTTTTTTCTACTCTTCATATACGTACATGCAGTTGATATTAGAATGTGATGTACAGTATGTGCTTATTTGTTTCGATAAGCCTTTATTGATTGAAAGAAAAAGAAAATTAGGGTGCCCTTCGGGCCCCCTCAGACTCACGCCCCCCCGCGGCTGCGGGGTCTGCGGGTACCCAGTTACGCCACTGGGGCTTACAATGGAGATTTTAACAAGAGATCGAAGACCTAGACTATGCGTATTACATAATGTGATATTGCAAAAAACATCCATATCAGTCGGATTAGAAATCAACCAGAAAAAACATAAACTGTAAGAAACATGTCTACGAATCCGACAGAAATACTATCAGACAATATTCAAAATTTAGCAATAGTCTAAGAACACGGAGAATGCAACACAGATGTAAAATCAAGAATTGACAAAGCACAAAGAGGGCAAGATATGGTATTATTTCCTTTCTCAGATTTCTTAACTCCGCCGAGTTTCTCTTTAGCTTCACGAGCATTTCATTTATTTTATTTCCTTCGTGGCTTGCGTTTTAAACTCTTCTCTTCTATAATACTCTAGTAATCTTATTATCTTCTTGGTGACCCCCTGGTATTCCTTTTATCTTCTTTTTCAGTTCCTTTCGTATCTTCTATTCTTTTTCTTTTAATTTCTTGCTCTTCAGTTTGTTGTTTGCCTAGTCTCTCATTCATTTGCTTTTGAATTTTTCAAGTCGAACACTTTCTGTATAACACCTTTCACTTGTACATTATTCTTAATTAAGAAGTTTGGTAACTGTGTAAGAATTGTCAACGCAATGTGAAATGAGTATTTAGTCATTTTTTTTTCTTGGTATACATCATAGAATGTATCTGCTTTAAAAAAATATATGACGCGGTTTATTTTTTGTATCTAAATCATAATAGACATTATCTAAAAGATGGCTGCTTTATGCCGTAACACCCATGTTTTATCCACCGATAATAACCAATATCATCTCAAAGAATGGCTTACACCAATTTGGAACATTATATCGAATGTCATCTAAACCGATCAAAGCGTTCTGTTGTTATAAGCAAAATTGAAGTGACTCTAGAACTTGAACACTCTGTATTTCAGAACCTACGGATCTTAAAAAACTGGAGTTTTTAATTTCTTTTTATTTAACAACGTACCTTCAGAAACCATACGGTCGATTTAAGAAATAACCTGTATATTTAAAACAATCCGTTTTTATGTTGAGTTCTTTTGAGACTTCTGCTGCGCTGAATTTTGAAATTATTTTTTTAATTCAATGCTTAGATTTATCACCGTTCTTTCTTTCATTCTTTCTTCTTTCGTTTCTTTTCAGCCTTCTTGCGTCCATTGTTGAACATAGGCCTCCATCTTTCGCGATGTGGTGCTGTTTCTATCCATTTCAATTCTGCGATCTTCTTAATGTCGTACCATCTCGTGTTTGGTCTCCCTCTTGATTTTTTGCCCATCCACGGTCTCCAGTTTATTATCTTAGTGCTCCATCTATTTATCCTTTCGCCTTGCGACGTGTCCGGCAAAATCCCATTTCTTTCATTACTTCCACCAATTTGTCTTAGATAAATGAGAAGTTGATTTTCAGGATTTTATAATATAGTTAGGTTCGAGGGATGCACGTGCCGCCATCTGGTTAAATCTCGGTCTAAATACTTATTGATCAAAACATGGGACAATGAGTGCTGGAATTGACTGAATCCCATCTGATAAGGGTCTCCTATTTCCGTTTAAAAAAGAAGATTTCCTATTCGTCTTGTATTTGGAATGAAAATTAATTCGAATCAGCACACACTAGATGTCGCGAGCACTTTTATTTCAACATTTACAAATTCAAATAATCCCGAAACGGTGTACAGCCCTAAACGTAGTGTTCTCCGTCCGCATGTCTTGATTAGAGTTTTAATTGCTCGTACCCATTATAATAATCACAGCAATATTGGTTCAAAGCAAAAACTGGCTAGCATAAAGAATTTGTCTAATTAAACAATACAGTGTATCTGACAACATTCGCAATATTGAGAGCCGCCAATGAGAATTTACTTGATGATCAGTACTTTGTGTGGCCTTTGCTGCGTAGCATACATTCGTCGAATGTCTTTTTGAATTGAATTTGAATTTATTTTATTAATATTAACTGTTTTTATATCATATAAATGTTAAATAACACGTATTTATACATTTCATATTATTAAAATGAAGTAGCATACATGATACGGACGAATCCTTGAGTCAAAATTAGAAGATTAAGTCAAACATACCTTTCTACCGAGTGTGCTTCTGATAAGGATAACTTTCAGACCCTTAAAGGTAAGAAGAAAAAATATATTTAAATTCATTAAACAAGAATGCCGTGACACAGAGTACTCATATTTGGCATTACATGAGTATGTATGGATGACTAATGCTTGCACCATCTTCATGGTTTAGAAATTGATGCACAGGGGGCGCTGTTGCAGCTAATCAGTCTTACAGTTTTGATTAAACTGTAATCAAAAAGTTTGTTATTTCTATACCAAGACCCTAAAGTTTAACGTTTTTCACCAATGTGGAATTTACTTGCAGAGGACCGTACGGCCGAGGCAAATAAACTACATCAAGGTAAAAAAGGAACTTCAGTGCCGAGGTGCACATTATGTGTTTTTAAGCCGAGAAATCGTGAAATTAGAAATTTTAATTAACTCTTATAGGTTATGTTGACGTTTTCTGT
Organism: Agriotes lineatus; assembly: GCA_940337035.1. Taxonomy (NCBI): domain Eukaryota; kingdom Metazoa; phylum Arthropoda; class Insecta; order Coleoptera; family Elateridae; genus Agriotes; species Agriotes lineatus. The sequence goes on from CALNHX010000900.1 coordinate 16,666, forward strand.
CACCCGGCCAACCGCAAAAAGTCGCAAAAAATGGATTACTTCAGTTCCGATTTCCTGTTTCTTAACACCGATTTCGGCGTTCTTCACTGTCAATTAAAAAAAATTAATGTTTAATGAAATTTGGAAACTGAAATGGTTAATAACAAGCTAAGGATTCATGAATAACATTATTTTTGGAGTATTTTTTATCTTTCGGGGCCAGGTAAATGCTCATTTATCTTGATGAAAACGTAAACAAGTTTAAAAATTTTTAAAAAATCTGTGATGAAATTGGTCCATCGTAATTTTTCGGCAAAAAAATATAGCCGTAACTAGCTGCAAAAACGCCCCCTATGCATCAATTTCAAAACCATTAAGAGGATGTATTACTTAATAGTAGATACCCGCGTATTTCAAATATGAGTAATTTATGTCATGGAGTTCGTGATTAATAAATTTAAATATGTTATTTCTTCTTGACCTTTACGGGGCCGTAAGTCACTAGGGGTGCAACTTTGTGCTAAAGTATGTTTGGCTTAATCCTATTTTAACACGACGATTCGCCAGTATCATTTGCATACCCCCTGCATAATAAATAAATAAATTGTTCTATCGGTGTTATTTATAGACTTAAATTAATCAATTTTGGCTGTATTATTATAATTCATGATTCGTTTTCGCTTACAGTGCCATTTCTTGTTCATTTATCTGAATAAAAATTTATGAATTTTCGTATGATAAGTGTATTTCTGATTTTAATTAGTATTTTTATTTTCATCTATTGGAAAGTATTTTTATGTATTCAAACTTAAGATAATACGTACGTTACTATTAAATTAGTATTTTCAAAATAAAATGTTGACATTGAAGTTGGCCATAATCACAAGAACTAAGGGGGGTAGATCGTCCACCAGGTAACCATAGGAAAGTGTTTGTTGCTATGAAATTCAGTCCAACCATTGAAACAAAGTGGAAATACGGCTGTTACTTCGCCATTCTCGTCCGAAAGAAAATCGCACGTTAGAACTCCGGCTATACTTACACCGCAACCTTTACCATCATTTACCACATTCAATGTCAATTGAAAATGGTCCTTGGTAGCGGCCCTCGCGGCACGTCACCGCCCTCGTCTCACTTCAACGTGCTACAGCTCAGCTGACGTACAACAAAAGCTAACAACCCGCGCCGGTTGCAGCTCACACGCCCATTCAAACAAAATTCCGTCACGAGCGACGAAGATAGTTGAGTCCCGTGTGACCTTTCCCCCCACCGACTCAAGTTGGCCAATGGCTGGATGTAGGTCACCGCGGTCTACCAATGGCGGCGGCTCTCGCGCATCACGTGCGTTTGTTGTTATCATCAGCTGTGGCCGGGCCGCTACGCGTGCCCGCGAGCTAAGCGTTGATACGGCGTCCTTGTCTCGCTTACGGCGGTTGTGGGCGACGGAGATGGTGAACAGGTGTCACGCGATCAGCTGATCGCAGTCGCCGGCCGGCGGAACCGCACCAGTCGACTTTCAACTGTTCGCGGTGACGCAGCCTACTCCGTCATAGGCTAAGTTCATATTATGAAAGATAATAGTATGTGTTTTGATTGTTACGAAAAATTCACGGATTTGGATTGCAATGTATCTATAGAGTGCTTCAGCCCGCAGCAGGAGTCGAGGCAGAAGGTTCTGGTGCGAAGACTGTACTTCACAGATACGTTTTCGGGCAAAGAGTGATAGATAAAGGACTGTAGTTATCGTCGTCGTATAGCGCTCGCTTCAAACTCGTAAAATTGCATCATGTCTACTGGCAAACGCTTGGCCAAAAGATCAATTATCGGTACAAGAGTGTGCGCTCCCGGGGAAGACGGCAAATTCTACTCGGGCGTCATCCACGCAGTGAAAACTCCCGCGAGTTTCCCCGAGAATAATAACTGCATTAATCTTACACCCAACACGCGCTATTCGGTGCGGTTCGACTCCCGGCAAGGGAATTTGGGGCGCACCACGGCCGAATTCCGGGAGGTGGACCTCATCGGGCCCGGATTTCGGTCCATCGCCGGCATCGAGCTCGTGCCCGGACAAAGGGCCTACGTCACCTACAACGGACGCGAGGTCTGCGGCGAAGTCCTAAACCACAACCTGGAGAGCGACGAGGTTATCATCAGCATATTCCCCCCAGGAGTCGAGGTAATTTAGTTTGGGTGCAGCGATAAGCGTCCCTGTCGAATTCCTTAACGGAGGAAATTTCGTGCTGCTCCTACTGTACAAGAAAGGGATGATTCCCGGTAATTGATTAAATCGCTTTTCCTACCAACACAAGGCATTAGGAAAATTGATTTTTATGGAACGGGGAAATTGTATAATTAGTTAAACTGTGCGTGTGCGTCAGTGGAGTTTGCAACTTTCTGTTTTATCACGAATTTACAAAATTGATTTTTGGTGCAAGTCATTTCAAAACTTATTTAATATATCTAGTTGGCTATGGTAGTGTTGATTTGACAGAAAGAGACGCCTGCTGGAAACAGTTAACATGGGGTTGGAGAGTGAAATTTGAAAAAAAGAGTAAGCAACTTGCACTAGAATCTTGTTTTCTGTAAGTAGCGGGCCTTAATTTTGATTATTTTCCGTCTGTTTATTTAGTCAACCAAGCAGTTGTTTTTAAGTTAACCGAGAAAATTGAACATCGTTGTCGCTGCAAATCTTAAATTTATCAAAAAAAAAGTTAATTATCACTGCCCTGACGTATTATTTTCTAAAAAAACACTTCCACTAGAGCCACCAACTACGTCATTACAACGTTGTATTTCCATTATTATTGTGAGAATTCATTAATTGGAATACTGTTTATCCCAAAATGTAAAACCAATTTGCGACTTGTAACTTAACAAAGCCTAATTAAAATGCCAGTTTACAAAATGACCGGATCGGATTGCACCATGCAATGTTGACATTAAACATGGCCACCTTCGAATTTTCTCAACATAAACCGACCACCTTTTATGAAAGCCATTTGCACATGTTTGAGAGTTGTATGCAAGAACGCATTGTTTTTCCACCAAGGTCAGTAAACTTTCCTTCCTCTTGACACATTTTAGAAATTCTAGCAGCCTATATTTAGAACAGTTCGGTCGGAGTTGAAAAACCTTCGCCCTGCGCGAGACAAGGAGAGCCGTACCTCGGGCCCTCGCCGATTTTCGCGTGCTTTTAAATTCAAATGCGTACAACGCGTACGCTCGATCTTCCTTCGACATGCAGAGCCTGCGATCCAGCGGGCCAGCGCGAGAGCGGCCGCGTAAGTTGCGTTTAAAAGGAAGCCGCTTGTCTTGGCCGACTCCATCGGCTCGCGGCACCCAAAACAAGCATTGCGCGTGCACGGAAATCCCTCCTTCTTTAATCATTGCATCCTCGTGACGTCACTCTTATAAACAAGCTCTGTTCATGGTCGATTTTTTGACCGTCGCCTACAACCTAGTTGTAAGCGCGTAGCCACTAAATTGTGCAAAAGCCTATTCCTGGAAGAAGACTTGTTTACGCGATGTTGCTTGTTTCGGTGGTTTTTGTTGTTTGCGAAATTAAGATAATATTGATGACGACTGGAAATTGCCATACCAAGCCAGGCAGTCTAAGGGACCTTGAGGACTACCAGTTTTTAATTAATATGTATTTCATAATTTGCGATGCAGGCATTCGTAGCCTTTAGCCTGAAGGATAATTTTCTAGCAAAATACTTGAAACACTAATAATATTCTACATTACTTTTTTTCTGCCGCTTTCTTAGTTAGCAGACAATAGATTTAAAATGTTCTTGTATAATTTTTTATACCACCACAGTAGATTATTTATTTTTCATTTCCATTTGTAAACTTAGTCAACCGAATTATTGGTGGAGAGAGCACAAAGCTATAATTATAGCAATTTGCACATATCTGAAATTTTTCGTGTATTATCACTTATCACTATCAGCTTGTCTTTATATAAGAAGTACATGCATTATCTATATTATTTTCACTCCTTGCGGTGACGAACGCTTCAAGCGATCGCTACTGATAGTACTGATGTTTTTTTCTTTTACCAATATGTGGACAAAACAATTAATAGCACATATTATTCACCAATGTCTATTTCCTTGATATGGAGCTTTATTAACTACACTGTTCTAAGCTACATTTTCTATTGCACTACTTCCTTATTGAAATGCTACTTTCAAAAGAAGAATGAAAATAAAAAAACAATCGATTGCAAACCGTGATAATTGCTTCTGTTGAAACGGTCCTTCGTAGAAGTTTTTTACCTTCTGCAAGCATCATCTCAAAGTATTGATAAGGTTAAGGCTCCACGGTGTGTTACCTATGAGTACTATATGTTTATAATTACATTTTAGTCAATTTAAATTGCTCTATTTATTTAATTTGAATATACAAAATTATTTTTCCGGCTAGCACCTGAAAATTCACTTGACTGAAAATCAGACTGGATTCCTTTTATCTAGATTGCTTATTCTGAAATTTGAGGTTCCGATTTTAATTATGACAATTCAAAAACTTCTGTCAAACGGTACGTCAAACCAACTTTGAAAATTCAATCACAAATACCTGATAGTTACATTTGTTATATGACAATCTCAAATAGTAAGTACTTCCTTAATAATTAATTCACTTTTAATTTTTATTTTATTTCAGTTCTTATTTAATACCTAGACTCGTTTACCTTTTCTTTGAACTTATCACGCCCCTCTGCAGAAATCAACCCTTTCTACTCTGCTACTGATCGCACCCGCTCCACTCAAAACCACGACTCTCCTTCCGTATAAATAACTCGTTGTAATCTAACTCAATCGACGCACAATGTTAAATGTAATTCCACAATAAACTTAATTCAGTATTTCTTTCCTTTTATTTTCTTCTGTAGATTAGCACTGCTTTAGTTAAATATTCTCACCATATTCTTTGTCTTCCTCCATTTAGTATGCTCATCTTCTTATTTTTAACATTTCCTTTTATTTCACTACGCAAATTTTGTATTAACTGCAACCCTTTTATGCTCCAAACATTTTGAACTTTTCAATAAGGGTTTATTTTAATAATTTCTATTTACAAAAATCTGTTACTCATTTTATTTTCAAATTTGTTATATCAAAAATAAAAACAAACTCCTTAACGATATTGCTTATTTTCTCCATTCAACACTCTATAAAAACTTTATTTTGATTTCTACCCACTATGTGCAATAGTCTATCTCGAAAAAGTATTTGTCATCATTTTTCAATTTCATATTTAGATATTACATTAAGTTAGAATCCTTCTGTTTCTCAATCAGCCTCATATTATTAAATTATAAATTCTATTTTCTTTCTTTACTAAATGCATATTAATAATTTAAATACCCAATTCATATCCAAATTAATCTTTATAATTTTTAATTGCTGTAATCTTTTAATTCTATTTAAACTGATTTTTATACCCCTGTATCATAACAGTATATTTGGCGCTGCTGCCACCATACATTCAAATCGGAAGCCGCAACGAAACCTACTTAATAATGGAGAATGAGACAAATGAATGCCCGTTCGTGCCTTTTGAACAAATTGGATTCATTTAATTCTAGACAAAAAGAAGACGTTAATAACAGTTTATTGTTGGAATTGACCTCGTGAAATAAATTCGAGTTAAAACGGCAGAAATTGGGTTACCAGCAATTGCAGCGTTCGGCGCCGTGTGGTCAGAAATCCGCGAGTTGTCATGTTTCCCGTGACACACCGGCGTGTACGCAGCCCCTTTGTTCTTGTTTTAAGGTTATCGTGGACGCACCTTTCCTACTATTTTGCGGATATTGCTCAAGTTCGAGCGCATTCAGCAACAAGGATAGCGGCATCCTTGTCTCAATCTGGCCTCGGTGCACTTTCGATAAGGAGCGACCTTTGTTAATTGCCCGCTAATGAAAAGCGGGTTTCCACCCGGTTCGGCACTAGATCAAATACTAATGGCGTCACCAGAGAGCTGACACCGATTCGAGGAGAAATAGGTTAACCATCCATGCACGGTGAATGTCGTGTTGGATAAGCCGCGCTACTTGCGATTAAGAAACTTCGTTTCGCAAGCTCACCTGTGCGGTCGCGGCATTAAGCTATTTAGCCTTTCTCCGCGAATATCGTAATACGCCACTTACCATAACGTAACTATTAGCACTTTTATCCTTTTACTTCGCCTCTGGAAACTCGGTGAGTGGTTTTTCACTTTCCTGAAGAACGACACGCCACTAGGGTGACTCGTGACCTGGAACGCGCACTTATTTAATTGGTTACCATTTCCTGTATTTGCCATAATTATTGGTAGATAGATACTACAGAAATTAAGCTCGTTTTTCGCTACTGGTATAATAATTAAATTGTATATTAAAGTGACAAAAGACTAATGTCAAGGGTGTTTCACAACAGAATGTCCATAGCGTGCCCAGATACTCTATTCACAAGTTTCTGTTTGTATGATTCGATCTTCAACTACTTGTTCACAAGATGAGAATTAACATTTACATTAAGAAGTAAGGTTGGAGCAGAAACAATTGAAAACCGGCACGTCGATTTAAAGTAATCTGAACGCCGTGGGTAATTTATAAATATCCTATTGTGGAACACCTTGTATATGTTGATTTCACTCCATTCGCATAGTGCATAGTCCAAAAATTGTGATCAAAGAATTTATAGGTATAAATGAAACATAGTAATATGAATATCTCTACGAAATTTATACGTTATATACACGAAACCCCATTTCCTATTTAAAAGACGTTAGTGCGGTGCGTCACGCAACTTACTATTAGATGTATCTTAACAATTATCTTGCGTATCTCGCCTTTCAATGCGGCTTTATAATTTGGGAGCTCAGAATGTCGGATCATCAAAATCGGGACTACTGGAAAATTGTCTGGCTTGTGTCAGCTAGTTTTGCATATATGTTATATCAGCCAGATAATTATTTATTTGATATCTAGGATTTTTGGGATAGATATAATCAAGCTCTTTGTTGCAAATAGCTAGTATGTACATAGTTCGAAATAAAATTTCTGGGTTAGCAGAGATTTAGAAATACATACGGTCTATTAGTACTAAATAATGCCAACGTTCGTATTTTACCATTAACGCTAAATTCTCGTTAAATTAAATAAATGGACCTGCAATACGAAATGAAATATATGTTTCACTATTAAATCAAAGTTTTGCTTACTTCTATTATTCCTCAGAGCTTGCTACATTTGTTGCAATTTTTTGTTTTGACATTTACTGCTGAAGAACATATTTTTGCTACTGGTCCAAGTAGACAAAAAAGTCAGATATGAACTTACAGCCTAATGCAATTTATTAGTCATCACACAAAGTTGTACTGGGAAATTGTGATAAGCTACGAAGAATGTACAATATTTATTGTTCCTAGCATAGAATACAACATTAACTTTCACCTCTTGAACTTAAAAACACTTATTCCATCTACAGAGTGATTCATAGTATGGCCATTAAATTTAAGGATAGTTAGAGGACTTCAAACAAAACAACTTTGCATAATAAACTATACATATAAATATCATATCATAACAGTCCTACAAAACATTAAAGGATTTAGTTGCTTAAACTGATTGACAGTCACTGGATTGAATTTTTATAATATAAATTCGCACAGGTGGTTGCTAACTTTTGATAATGTCCATAGCAACGATGATAATGATATACCTTCTTGACTAATAACTGATTATCAAATATCTTCAAAAACATCGCGTTAGCTGATCAAAGTATAATCGTCATGGCAACCACACTAACTGTACTTTTAATATTTATAAACAAACTGTTCAAACGTTATTTATTGACTCGTGATATAATCCAACCGAATGAAACTCATGTCTTCTTGATTATCAAATCATTTCTGTTTCCGTTCGATATATTGTTTTAGCAAACACGCTGGTCCTTCGGCTCGCGTGATTGCCAAGCAATATATCTCGTGTAAACAGAAATGATTATTTGATAATCAAGAACCCACTAGTTGCATTGTATATGACAGTACGTATCCAAATAAAGATTAAGGAAATCCATAACATTTCTGTTTCTGTCAGGCCCTGAATGTGAATATGTTTACCAGTGCATCAAATAGAAAAGTTACTAATGTCAAAATGACATTGACATTTTTTAACTTCTAGAAAGCACGTCAGTTAAAGAAACCCACTCATGGTATGGTGCTGGACTGGAGAAATTAGTAATGTTCTAATGAATGAAGAATGATGAACTATCAGATTTGCTTTGAATTTGATAATGTGTTTGCTACTAACTATTCCTTACACCGTTAAAAGAATACGTATTCAATGCCTGCTCAGAATCCAAATGGAGTGAACGCAGTGTAGAAATTATGTACTATGTTGTGTCAAATATGTTTTGTACGCATGCCAGTTGCATGCGTTTTGATTTTACTATGGCATAGGGAGAGACTAGTTTTGTCATCGATTAGAACAACCTGCAGTCTTGAAATTATCTTTCAGTAATGTACAATGCGTCAATGAAAACGAAATCAAGCTTGGCTTTGAAAAAATTAGATCACGTGCTATATTACTTCTGATGTTTTTAATTTAAATATAACAGTTACTATAGTAGTACAAATGCCAAGTTGCATAAATTGCCAAATTTTAAATTACGCATGTTTAATCAAAAACAAAATGTTTTTATAATAAAAATGGTTATGTAGCAGATGTTACATTAAGTGTTGATTTTTATGTTAATTTTCAAATAAAATTTTCACATGACAGTCGGTGATAGTTATGCAATGACTTAGGTATGTATGAATATTTCATTCTAGACCATCAACATAATGTGAATTCATAATCGACACTGTTTCAATTTTCAAAGCTAGGACGTTTTTTAGCTGTGTGAGTTTGAATTTTTAATTGGCAATGAGGATACGAATAACTTTGAAATTATTTCAAATTGGCACTGTCAGTTATGCCTAAAGTAAGTTCAGTTTCAAAAGCTATGATTAATTCTTTCTTAGAAAACGGTGTAGTTATTCATCAGATTGTCCGTTTAGTTAGTTTTTAATTGTTTTATATTGTAGCTTGATATGACATGTGAATAATTCTAACCTGTCAGATAATAGTTAATGTCATCTAATCACTTAAAATAATAAAAATGCATGGCTAATGGTTTCAGAAGTTGTCCTAGTTTTTTTGTGCTAATAATACATATATATCTTGTAGTGGTTTTATAATTTGTTGTAATAAAAAAGTTTATATTCTCATACGGTGTATATGATACTATTATTAGATTTAAATAAAGGACTATCCTATCAAAGGGTTGGGTCTCTACATCTTAACAAATATTATCTTGATTTGTATAAAATATTGAAAATACATTTGCTATCAACGTAATTATTGTGTTATATCTTTAATAATTTAAAATTGTAAACGCTTTTAACAATATTTATTTAACCATTGGGATCGCTACAATACTGAATATTTTAACTAATGGGAACCAAATTTATATATGGCGATCCCACCTCACAATTTTGCAAAACAAGTTCGTTATTCCTCTATAATTATCCGTAATTGCATAATTAAAGCGTTTCCTAGGTGATAACAATAGCAGTAAGTACATACACGTCATAAACAAAAAACACTCGGATGACCCGTCTGCCGGACGTACATAAAAACCAACGCCAAGTGAAACCTTACGATAAACGTTCCTGGCCTTTCTGTTGCTTTTGCTATGGAGACTAGGGCTTAACTCAAGCCCCCAGCAAGTCCCACAATTCTTGGAACCCTCTTTCTCATTTGGCCTGCAGATAACTTGCGGAACGACCCGTATAGCTCGACCCCTCCGAAAACACCTCCGATTCAGCAACTGCTTCCCACGAAGGTCGCTGCCTACCTCTAGCTTCCAGGGATACAATTATACTGCTCGAACCTCATACACAGCCTCCGAAAAATCAGCTACCACTCGATGCGCAAATAGATAACTTTTTATAAACCTCTGAGAGGTGCTACGAATTAACGCAACCTACTACAGCGTACCCAAATGATATAGAATTAACTTAAATACACTGAATTGGGAAAAGGGTATTTATTATTTACGTATTAATAATTATTTATTGGGGAAACTAAAATTAACACCACTTCACAGCTTGGCTTCCTTTCCCCACTTGTTTGTTTTTCTTTAATGTTACATTCGTTTAAATTATTTTGCTGTTCAAATCAAGATTAACAGAAATTTTAATACCGTTTTACAAATTATTAAGGCAAATGCTATTTTATACAATATATACTAAACAAACTATCAGATTTCTGGAACATTTTATAAAATAAAGTGTTATTAATTGCTATTATAATCATAAAGGCTTAAAATGTGTTCATAGCAATATATTGGAGAATGTTGGATTTTCATTCATGGGTGTTCTGTACCCAATGCAATTTAAAAATTATGTTACTCTTTTATTTTCATTATTTCTTATAACGTGTTCAAATTATCAGTCATAATACTGTTGCGCTATAGAAATTGACACAAGTCAATACCGAACAAAAAGACATGTTAGGTACGAGCAGAGGAAATCAGTAAAATGTTCGTATTACGAAAAGTCATGGTTTAAGAATGCGTTTTATACACTGAAAACAGTGAACACGCCAAGTGTTATTAGAATTTTCACTTGAAAATAACCTGGAAGATTCATGTGGTGCAATGTTTTCGTAATAAGTTTGACCTCATTAGCCCGTCTTTAACTAATAATAACCGTTTTAAACAGGAACTACAGAGAACCGATATTTGCAAATTTCATAATGGGCGAACGTGATTAGATAATTCGAACCTGATTGCAGGTCCGATATTTGAACCGGCCCAGGTATGTAGGTGAAATCTCCCGAAATCGTGCAGCGACTTGCACAGGCCGCGGCGAGAAAGTCGATACCATCTCGAAGGACTCGCTTCCCATTTTCCTCCGTCCTTCGAAGCCCTCCGCGAGCTGCAAACTTCCGAAATAGGACGCACATTGGCCCAGAAACCCGGACCCGGCCGGGCTGCGCGTGCGACCTGATTTCGCATCGACCTGTGACCTAGTTGTCTTTTCGAGTGAGCCCCACGTCCACGTGCAGCGTTGCAAGCGTTTGTTTACAGCGTGTTTACACACCGGCCACCATCCTGGTTGCCGTTACTTTGGCATAGATACATTAAGTAATACGTCGAACGGTTGTTAGCAGCCGAGAATCGCACGAGAGATGCGAGTTTAAACTTTAAATGCCGCTCGCCCGACAAATCTCAACAACTTGGCGCCTCGCTGGAAGAGTTGATTGATGCGGTAGGGCTAGAAAAAGACAATTCAGTTATAACTCGATTAGTTCGTTGCTGCCAATTGGAGTATTATAGTATAGCAAATAACGGTAAATTGGACTACTCTGTGGGATATAATATTACCGCCTTCATCGGAATTAGTTTTATGCTCGACAAGCCCAATTTCCTTAGATTCGTCTGCTAAAGAAAATACTATTGGAAAATACGCAGGCTCTGTATAAAACCCGGACACAATAAAAACAATACCTTGCTATCTCAGCACCTTCTTATGTTTCCTGTCGTAATTAAGCAGCAGCAGATAGTAGTTAGTTATATGGCATCGTTTCGGGTTAGTCTCGCAAATGTTTTACAAAAAAAAAATTATTTGATATTCCATAGGTAAGGTTTTAACCTTCTTGGGTTATAAAAATCCGTATACCTATACATTTTGAGAATAAACCGCTAGCTGTTCGAACGAAAAACCATCAACAGGATGTTTCAATCGGCAGTAGCAGCGCCGCTACGTATAGGTGTGCAGATTGTTCCCCACACAAGGGCGGCTATAGGGGCAATATTTGGGGGTGCCAATAGTACTCAATAAGACGATCAAAAAGTTCCTATAAACATACATCTGGAGATCCGTTTTCAGGGAGCTGCAACCATGGGAAGGGTAATAAAAAACAGTTTATTTAATTGAAATAGTACACATACAGCAAATTTGGTGCAATTTGGCGTATATACGCTACTTTTCATGCTTAATTAGATGGTTTTGAAAAAAACGTATGTTTCAGAAGTGGTATTTTATGGGGCAGGGTTGTAACTTCTTCCAATCGAAATTTTAGTTAATTATAATTCGATATTCGAAAAGGTTAGTTTTCGAGAAAAGCGAACCTAACGATTGAAATTCGCCACTTCACGATCGTAATCAGCTACTCATAACTACTTATATGTTTTCTCCTTTACCTTTCTCGGAGCTATCTCCCTTAAAAATCATATCCGGTCCTATGTTTATAGGAACTGTTTTATCATATTATTGTGTTCCGTTTTTTTTAAGAAAAGCTTAATGATGCAAACCAATATTGGCTATCGTCTTTTGTTTCGGAGTTATAAACAAAAATTGGATTTTTTGTTTTGTGGCTATATCTCCCTTATTTATAAAAACAGAAATAAAAATTTCTACGTACTTGAGCCACTTTTTGATAAGAATGCAGTGGCGTAGACAGTTTTTCAAAAATAAATCGAATTTCGTGTTATGCCAACAAGTTCCATATATTTTTTGCAACACCTCTTTGCTACTTAATAAAATTTACTGATTTGTATGTATTTTAAAGTTCCAATAGTTGACAACGCGTGGTTGTCATCCGAACCTTGTAAGAAAACATAAACAAACAAATATCTTCCAAAATCTGTGGCTAAAAATTTGCAAAAATGAATGAAACTCCGTGTATTAGCAGTGATGAAGAAATCATGAATATTCCAGTAGAGATTAAGGAGAAAGCTAAAGCTGCAAGTTTGGGACCAAATAAGGACCGTTAATGAAACTACACTTTTAGCCTATTTGCGGACGAGTTGTCGAAGAAATATAAAAATTCATGTTGGTGGTAAATTCAATGTTCTCTCTGTAAAAGAAAATATAGATGTAAACAAGTTTTTAAAATTGTAAGCTTTTCTTAAGAGACATGGTACTGGATACAGAAATCAAAGGTTTGTGAAAAACCACACAGCTCACACGAATCATGATAGTTTTTTGTTCAATAACGGAAAGTGCACTGTACAGCGAGTGGACATCAATCAATTATCATTAACACCAAGTGCCATCGTCACATATCTTCAGCTTCCTAACTTGAAAAGTTATACAGGATACGCATTTGGAAGATCTTCTGCTTCTCTCCTTGCCGGTACTGGTGCTGATATCTTGAGTTTTAAGCGTCACCCTTCTTCTTTTCATTGATATACAGTGCCACCCCATATTGTGCTTTCATGTAATTAAGGATCCCAGAATCTCCAAGAGATTGCTCGCCTGGGTAGCTCTGGTATATCGAACTTTTACCCAATTTTCATTACAACTACATAATTTTCTTCTTAGACTTTCGACTTGCAAGCGGCGATAATCAATTGTTTGAAACTGAGAACCAAATCTTATGTTTATTGATCTGAAAGCATTTTTCTCACCAACCGCGTAGCTACACTTTATGAGGTTCGTAACAATGACTTTAAATTGTAATACTAATGCGGATGTCAAAACTGACAACTAACAAGAACGACAAGCGACAGCTACAAAGTTTATATGTAGTATGAAAAGCATAATCCTTTATTGCGGCACGACTGTAAGCCCAGAATCAGATCTTGCAGTATGATTTAAAAATTGTGTTATGTAAGGCAACCGGAACTTAGCCGAAAACAATTGATAATTGGATTATTCAAGCTTATCAAATAACGACTTGTTTGTTTGTTTCATTTATATACATTTTTGTTACTACTTCTAGTTACAAAATGAAGCTTGCTTCTGATTGTTTTTCCGTTAATGGTTAAACTAACGTTTGTAGCATTATAATCACCTATAACTTGTAAACTATTTTTGTTTTTGTCCATCATGAATTATTAGGACTGTTCACGTCTTTTCTCATAATTTTGTGGGTTTCAAATATCTTGCAGTTTTTGTCCATATTCCGCATTGAGAAACACGTGTAGCGAGTTTTCCTTGTATCTGTTTACCCCCTCACCGACACGGACAGATTCCGATACCGAGATTTTAATATTTCGCATATGGACTGGCAAAAGTTAAGCACCAGTGAAAAAATGTACCAAACTTTACAAGTTAATAATAAATATGTGGCACAATTTACCAGTTAATATTAATGTGCCCGTTTTTTGTGGTTATTGGCGTAGGCGATCATATAACACAGGGCTGTCCAACATGTGGCCCGCGGGCCGCATTATTTTTGCGGCCGCGGATCGATAGATGAATATACATTAAAAATAATTGAAAACAATATAAAATAGGTACATCGGAGAAAGGTACAAAAATATGTCATTAGTAAAAAAAAATCACTTTATCTGGTAACATTGAGTTAGGAAACAGTCCCGCCCACCTCCTATGCAAGACTTAACTTGTCCGTTGTCGCAGTCTGGCAATTGCCACCAACACGAATGGTTCTGTAGCGATCAGACACCTGTTTTTGAGTTCTTTTAGTTGTTGATTGTTGTTAATTAATGATTACTTTGACAGTTTTTACTTATCAACAAATGTCATTTTATCTAGCTTACTTATCTCTACACGTAAATTTACATTCATTGATGTAATTTTTTTCTTTTGTCTGTATCTCAAGAACGGAAAGGAATTAACTTAAAGTGAATATGATTTTTTTTGCTTAGAATCACCTCTCCAACGCATGGTCAAAGTTTGTCGGTTACCTCAGGGAACACCTTGTATATCTTTTTTATATTTCAATGCTTTTTGTAATGCAACCTAAGTTTCTTGAATAAATAAAAATTAGTATTCAAATATACACGTTTAATATTTATTAGAAATCACTCACAAAGTCGCATACGACACATTTTATGTTGCGGCCCTCATAACCTTCACATCTTTTACAGAGGCCCTTGGGCCCCTTGAAGTTGTACAACCCTGATCGAGGGGTTAACCACTTCCCGCAATCTTGTCACAAATTCATCCGCAATCCCCGAAATCACAACGGAAATCCTTCGCAATCTCACCGCAATCCCGCAATCTACGCAATCTCTCTGCAATCCACGCAATCGCTTCGCAATCGCTCCGAAATCCACAAAATCCCACCGCGCGCTTTAGCCTAAAAACATCCTAAAAACGTATTATAGGTGGTGGAAATGGCCGGTGTGCGCATGGTGACTGGGTAGTCACCCTGAAACCTGATCGCCGGCACCTGCCAACCGCGTAATTATCAGTTTACAGACGGAACGTTTTGGTGTGCTGTCAAAATTATGTTCAACAGACAACAATAAAACAGTGCATACGCATACAAACAAATAGCAGGTAAGGGTAGGTGCTATTTCATTTCATCTTTAATTTCTTCAATATATTCAAAAACACACCTAACACGGGCACAGAACATTGAATGTTTGAAGCTGTTTGACATTCAGTAAAACTGGTTGGATGTATAGCTATGACAGGTTTGCAGTAGTTCACTAGTTTGTATTTTGACATTTTTGCAATTTACACTGCATATACAATAGTCCAGTTACATTAGACGGAAAACCGCAGCATCTGCCAAAAAAATCCAAGTGAGCTGAAATTTTGCATACACCTTTATTTTGACATCCTTTATCTAATAGACTTGTCTGTCCGGGAAGCTGTTTTGTCTGTCCGGGACGCTGTTTCAGCAGCCAAACCGTAAGAGATAGAGAAAAAAGTTATATGTTTGGAATGGTCATGTCAGGTCAGGAAACGAATTTCAGTCACGTGACACTTCCGGTTTTCGAGAAATCACGTGATTTCTCGAAAACCGGAAGTGTCAGTACGCTGTTTCAGCAGCCAAACGGAGCTGCGACCTTCTGCGCCTTAAAACCTCGATCGGTTAGGGTTAGGCAACCACTTTGACAGCTTCCAGAATGTCCGATGCGGCGTACCACTTTGACACCTTCCAGGTCTGGGTACAGTTTTTATTTAATACGCGTTTTATTTGAAAAACGGTCTTTTTTGTTTTTTTAAATGAGACATTTGTCTCACTGGGTTGCTAGTTACAAATAATGTCTCAAAAGCTCCCACCGATATCGCGCTTGCGTTTTGAGTTATTCAAGGTCAAAGGTCAAAGGTCACAGAAATAAGTTTTTCGCAAATATCTCGCTTTATAGGGGTCGTATGGCTTTTTTAGTTATTACAAAAAATGGAGGCTAGGAAATTCTCTACAAAAAAGATAATACAGGTTTTTTACGTACAACTAACCATTCAGTAAATAACACTGTTAAGTTTTGCAGACGGGTTTTACTTCCTTTTACGATAAAGAAGTATTGGATTCACCCCAAAAATTCGAAATTGAGTTTTCAACAGATCTTCACGGTTTAGAGTCCCCTGAACCCAAAAAACATGTTTTTGCTCATTGGTCTGTGTCCGTCCGTCCGCCCGTCTTTCTGTCTGTAAACAGAATATCTCAAAAACGAAGAGAGGCATGGCGTTGGAACTTCATATATCTATAAGTTTTGTGTACTATCTAGATGCGACAGCTAGCTTTTGAAGAAAATAGCATAACCGGAAGTACGATGTTTATTCTTGTGTTTCAAAAACGGTTCTAACGATTTTTTTCAAACTTTATATTTTTATTACATTTTTAATGTAATAAAACAGACACACAGACCCACAGACACACAGACCAATGAGCAAAAACATGTTTTTTGGGTGCAGGAGACATTACTGTTTTTTAAGTATGTGCCAAAGTACCTACATGCTAATCCGTTAGTATAGTAACTATTAGATACTAAGAAAGATTTTGTTTTTTATTGTTTATATTTAATAGTATATTAACATACGTAGAAAGACCTGTTACCTGATATTATTTTATTAAAATGTTATATCAATAATGAGCAGATACTTCGACTAAATAAATTTTTTACTAGGTCGCATTTTGTCAGATTATCTTTATAATCCCGACACTGATTAATTCTTTTTTAAATCAGTATGACTATACAGCTACTTATTTATGTCCCCATATTTTCGACACTACTTTGTTTTTTTTTAATCTTCAAAATGGTTGCGGAAATCATCCAGCAGTCTCAAGCAATCGTTGGAAATCTTTCGCATTCTTTTTAAATCTCCGCAATCTTTGGCAATCCCCCGCAATCTTTGGAAATCCCACGCAATCTTAGGGAATTCTCCGCAATCAATGGAAATCCCTAGAAATCCATTAAATTTCGCAATCTTGTCACATTTTTTTCCTTAGTGGTTAACCCCTCGACCCTGATATAACATATACAAACATAATAACTAACTACATAGATAAGGAGAGATATAGAATAATATATATGTACATATAACATTTCGAAATAGAATGAAACAGTACATAAACAGCGTAAGCATGTGCTAATTTTTAATGCGTCAGATGGTAGCTACTGTAAAATGCACGTGTTAGTTGATTTCACCATGTTGTTAGTTTTTTTTTAGACTACAGCAGATGGTAGACGTCAGAGGTTCTTGCTTGTGATGGCTGATTACATGTTTACAATTACAATTGAGGGGAGTGGATCCCTCAGAGATATGTTGTTCCGGCTAGGGATTCCGCGATGACGTGTTGCTCCGCTTAGTGAGTTCGCGGAGACTGTTGTTCCGCAGCGGGTAGTAAACGGACGTATAGGAATCGGCATTACTAATTCTGTACGGTTTGCAAGAATAGTTAATCTAGCAGGTTAATATTAGGCAACTCTAGCGAAAAGTACGAAATTTTCAGGTTAGTAAGTTTAAGTTTTTTTACATTTAACCGCCTGTCACCGTCACTGGGCCAAGGAAGGCTCACCCATGCACTGTTTGCCCGCCGCCACTTTGTGGTAATGGGGTGAGTTGCGTCCACCACTTTGACACATTATAAAAGCATCAGTATTTGACTTTTAACATATAACACAAAAACGCGTCGAACATAATAGAACACATATAAAATTAGATAAAAAAATAGAACACAATAATTTTAATAAAAGGAGTACAACATATTATTATGAAGTCAACAGAACATGTTTTCTTATATATACACACGTGTCTACCTGGTTGCGTCTGTCACGTTTTATCGTTGTCGGCCGCGCATTCATTGTCAGCGCATACCACGTCTGGTTACAAATCAAATTTCCTCTAAGAACACGGGTTCGAATCCCACCGAGTGCAATTTTTCTTTTTCTTTGTGAAATAATGTAATTCGCTTTACTATGTATCTAGTATTTCTTTTACAATTTCAGTGTTATTAGAAACACAAAAAAAATAATAGGAATTCGAATAAAAAACATAAAACGCAATTCTAAATAATAAGTTCATATTATTAGTAACATATGAACTCAAAACAAAAATAATAATAACATTTATAGGTATCTAAAATTTTGGTACGTAGCACCTTATTAGTTACCGCCCTGGTCAAACGTATCTTAATGTTACAGAAATGACTCTATAATAGTTCATTCATTCATGATCTTTATGCTCTTACATTTCGGAGTCGAAGATCACTAGGTTTAACAATTAAGATGTTCCGAACTAAACCAATTTTAAATACTTCGCTATGTGCTTCAGTGCTGCCTCCCGCAGCCCACTTCCGCTTATTTTTAGCCCATTCACATATGCTGTTGATATAATAAACTCGGTTTGACACATATCTGCATCTGTTTAATTATATGTGTAGGTTGGCCGTGTAATTGGTTACACAACCGCGGTTGCAAGTGAAGGCCGCTGTAATAATTCGCGGTGTAGGTGGGGCACGAGAGAGAGTTCGCTTCACCCTCGCGTACGCGATCGCAATTGGATGCTTGCCCTACAGGCGCGTAGGAGCGTTTTCTAGACTGCGGGGGCCATTCTATTTTCAATAAAGACTTACACTTCTAACTTGATCCATTAATACGAGCTATAATATTTCTGATTTCCTGATTATCAATTTTTAGTTTTATACTATAATAGTATATTGTAGTCACTGGTTACTTAATAAGTGCTATTTTATTTAAAAAAAAAAACACTGTACCATAAAAAAAAATTAAACTATGAACAATGTTTATTATCAGATTTTCACATAAGCAAAGAATACACATGAATAAGCAAACTTAAATAAATATAGAAACCAGTTTCCGAAAAATAAAAGGGGTATAAATAAAGATTAAAAATAATAAAACACAAATACAAAAATAAATTCAATTAAGAAACTATCATTTAGAAACCTGTACCAAAATCAGAAATTCTAGTTGGTAAAGTACCTACTAATGTTCCACATAATAAATCAATAAATGTATTTTATCTACTCCAGCGGGATAAGTAACGCATTACGTCACTCATTTGACACTATTTCAGTTAGGTAATGAAGCTCATTACACCACTCAGTTATGTAATGGTTTCATTACGCAACTGAGTTGTGTAATGACTTCATTACGTAACTGAAATAGTGTCAAATGAATGACATAATGACATTTGCCTACTAAAATATTTTTGAAAATGACATCTGACATTTCTCTTAATGCATTTTTTTCAATTTTAGGCAGTCGTAGATAAAATTTTGTACAATACATGTGTGATAATGCATCATTAATATACTTGTGTGCTTGCATAACTCGTGCTATGCACTCGTTTGTAACTTACACACACGTATAATAATGCTGCTGTTATCCCACTTGTATAGTAACTAACTATTATCAAACCCGCGCCAATCGGTTGTTCAAAAAGGCGGTTAAAATAGTAATAGTAATAACCTTGCAGTTGCACGGCAAATACCCGATAAGAAAAGTGTTGTTATAGTAGTCTCATTTCAATTATATCCGACCACACCGATTACTTTCTGGAATAGTGAAATTTAATATCGTACACTCGGCGGCAATAAAAAATAAGGCGATTTACATACGCGGGTTTTAATTACAATTCAAGTTCATATATGTTCATGTTAGTGGTTGCAAGAAATATGTAAAATTATAAATTATGTTGAAACTAGAAACAGATATTTTTGAGGGGGCCAGGCCCCTCTGAAAATTATTTGAGGGGGCCATTGGCCCCCGTGGCCCCCGCGGCTCCTACGCGCCTGTTGCCCTATTGACATAATTGCATTGTTCTTTGTTTCCCTATCGTAGCGTTTCTGTGATTTTGTCGCTCCGTACGATTATCGCCATCCGCAGCCCCTTATCCGCGGCGACCTTATTAGCATGTGGCACCGGGGGAGAATTGATTAATCAAAGAAACCGAAACTGGCGTGTTTACGCAGTCGCCAGCAGCAGGGCTCGTTTAATACTTTCAAGTAGTAGGCGTAGGAAAACTGCAATAAAAATAGACGTCCTTTCTGTTTACTCGTGGCCTGTTTGGAGCATAGAGAATTATGTAACATCGTCGAGCTTTTGTTGCGCCAAGATGTCCGTGCAACAAATATGTATCATATAATATCTTTAGAAACCTAGTTGAAGTGATTCAGTTACTGCTCGATTATTTAAAGATTTGTTAAAGCAGCGTGGTTAAGAACTTCTTTTTATTGTTGTGACACTGATTCCTCTAGAAAATTATGAAAAGATAGATTTATGTACAAAAATAGTGGAGTTGAAACTTGACCACCATTTTACTACTAATTTTTCGTTTCATACTCCCTTTTCATTAGTATCGGAAGAACGGAAAACGGTTGACCATATATTTTTAAAATAATTGTTTTTGTTGTAAGTAGACTCTGAAATCAGTGGCGGCTCACTATAAGGAGCGAAGGAGCCATGGCTCTACCAAACCAAACCAGTTATTCAAGTTATTTTTCTTATTCCGAACTCCGAAGGAAACATTTTTTACTAATTATTTGAATTTCAATGATGAAAAAAAAACAATAATTGATATAAAAGCCATACGAAGCTGTTGATTTTTTAATCAGTTTTTTTTTCAGTTCTGAGAAAGCCTTTTTTTAAATAACAGTAAAAACACAGCAAATGAATATACAAATGAAAAATTACACAATGACGTTTATGCAAAGATGAGAGCCTTCAAATACAAAGAAAATAGTGTCGTTTATTTGTAGTAATTATGTACTTGAATTCCAATAATGAAAAAAAAAACAATGATATGGCTTGTTCATGGAAAAAAACTGGTTCTTTAGTTAACAAAATACTGATTTATAGTTATTTAAACTAATTTTCCCAAAGCAAACGAAGTACGAGTATATACATTCAATATTTTAGAAGTGTGGAAACCAATAATGTCTAACATGTATTTCCACTACCCATATACATCCAACGGGTATTTTCACTACCTATAATATATATATCCAATGGGTCTCACCACTACCCATATACAGGGTGATTCTTGACCGATACGCATAATTGCAAGGCATGGTAGTTCGTGATGTGTAGTGATGGGTAAACAACAAAAAGTGTAGTAAAAGTTGTTTATTAACAGAAATAACGAATTAATTACTTTGAGTGTGGTGAACTAGTAAAATATAAAATTATCAATTTACCTTGAATTGTATCTGACACTGCGTAACTAGTTGTCAAATTTGAGCTTCTTTTATTCGTAAAAAAATGTATGGCACTTAAGTTCACCAATGCAGAACTCATGGACATGGTATTAACGTATGTCCCATAAGTTTTGAGAAAAAATCCGTTGTAGCTTATAGGAAAAAATGCTTTTAATCTGGTTGACGTTGTAGAACTAGACCATTATCCGTAGCTTAATCATATAATTCTATTAAATATAGCTGTAGAAATAATTACTTGTAGTTGAATAAAAGGCAATATAAGATATAGCTGTTAATATTTTTTCTCAAAACTTATGAGAAATACGTTAATACCATGTCCATGAGTTCTGCGTTGGTGAAGAAGTTAGGTGTCATAATTTTTTTACGAATAAAAGAAGCTCCGATTTGATAACTAGTGACGGAGAGTGACAGATACAATTCAAGGTAATTTTATATTTTACTAGTTCACTACTCTCAACTTAATTAATTTGTTATTTCCGTTAATTAACAACTTTTACTCTACTTTTCTTCAATTGCCCATCACTACACATCACGAACTATCATTCCTCGCAATTACGCGTATAAGTGAAGAATCACCCTGTATATCCAACCGGTATTTCCACTACCCATATACCTCCAACGAGTATTTCAACTACTAATATAATTTTTTAATACTCAATAAAAAATAGTTTGTCTTTACCGGTTTTTACTTCTAAGGTTCGCTACATTTTAGTAGCTATGAATAGGGTTCTAAATGAAAAAAGATTTGTTTTCACACAAAACTGTGTTTGTTAGATAAAAACTATACGAAGCTGTTGGTTTTTTAATCACTTTGTTTTTCAGTTCTGAGAAAACCTTTTTTAAATAACAATAACAACACAGCCGATGAATATACTAATGAACAATGATACAATGGCGTTTATTTGCAAGAGTTGGTTATTAATTTGTTAATTTTGCGCCACAAAATCCCTCGTGGTCTGCACTCGGAATACTTGTTGAGGGGAAAATGTACTCGACACATTTCTTAGCAAAATATTCTGACAGAAAATGTCAAAATTTAATCGGCTATTTTAATGCACTTGGGATATTACTGTTGAATAATATTTTAAAAAAATGAAGTGGTCTTAGTTTTCGAGTTATACCAAAATTTGTTCACGGAATTATTACAATAGAAAGAACTTAAAGTACTACTATTTTTGTCGACATTTTTAGACCGCTATTCGGCAAGTTTTCATTCAAGAATTATTTTTAACTTGTACATAATAAACAAGCAAACAAATAAATAACACTAGCTTTTATTAGTGTAAATATATTTAAACTACTATTATCGGGAACAAAATCGTTGGCCTCCCACTATTATTTGGAGGTTATGTGATCTCTTGGGCGTGAGTTCGAGGCTTCCCAAAACATTTTAGTTATTCCGACACGTGCTTGTTGCTGTGGGCAGAGATTCGATTGTTTTGCAAAAAGCAACGACCTTGTGTATCGAAGCCGTTCGTTTGCTGCAGTACAAGATTATTAACATGGATTAGATGTAATTTCTACACTGTGCCTTTTATTTCAACTGCAGTGCTAGTGATGCAAACCAAATGGAAAATTTGCGGTATGTTTCCGGTGTGCTAAATTGTTAGATGGAAAAGTTCTTTATAGATTATTTTTTACTAACAATGTTGTTAAGATTTAATAATTCCAGTTGAAGTATGTATCTATATTTTTGGATTAACTTTCCATTTGATATTAGAATGCATTTGAATATTGGCGTATGCTTTGCGCTATGCCAGTGTGCTTCGAATATAAAAGGTTAATAGAATGTCAAAGAAAGTATCTAAATTATTAAAATAAAATGCCATCTTTTGTCCTTCGCATATCTTGCACGTGTAGAGAGAGCATTGCCGGATCTGAACGTACCTACTTTTGAAATATCGAATATTATAAATTTTACTTGCTCAGAATTAGAACATGTAACAAGTACGTACATATTAATATAATTTTAAACGTACCTAAGTCGGGTATTTATTTTGAATATTATAATTAACTGTGTATTGGAACACAATATATACTCAAATAGTATTCGTCTTTCTTGTATTTAGTAGGTAGCTCATGTAATTAGGAAAATTTCTTATGATATTGAATAGCTTTTATAAATAAAAACAGTAAACATATTAGTTTCAATTCAACTTTCAGTTACTGTTTGCATTTGTGGCTAGACGCACGATGTTTTTTTATCACATTTTTAAGTAAAGCAATATTTTCACATTTGTTAAGACGTAGGTACTAAGAAGTTTTATTAAAAATTGATCCGAAATATAACTGGAACATTCAACAATAACTGCTTTAGAGCAAAATGTGACAAATGTAGCAAAAAGTTGCGAGTTTAGTAGCGTGCTTGCAAACGCAAAAATAAATTAAACACCATGTCATCTAAAGGTGTTTATAGAGTCCCTTGCTCCTATAATGCTGTATACATTGGTAAAACAGGACGTTCACTAAAAGCTCGTATCTCTGAATAATAGCGTTGTCTCAAGTCGGGTCTCGTTTCATCATCAGCCATCATCGAACACCAACGCGATACCGGCCATAAGATCTATTTCGATAGAACTTTTATTATCTGCATATCCCCAAACACTATCCTCTTCCCTAAGCGCTAATTTCTAAACACCGTCCACCGCTCTCGTCATTAAACCGCGACGACACTCCCTCCTTCCGATCGTTAGAAGAGTTTCGCATCTGGCGTGGTTCACACATTACTCTGTTGCTTACCTCCTGATGAAGCCTTTTATGAAAGTGGGCGACACGTTGAATTTTTCAATTTCAATAGCGACGCATTGGAATCTCAGATGTCGTTCGTTAGATGGTGTAAATACAGTTGCTTTATATGCAACAGTTTGGCCATACGTGGTCACGATTTCTATTGGTTAGCGCCATTTTGTGTCTTGGTGTCACTTTGACGATGAAATTTAAAGACATCACGTTGACAGTTCCATATTAATTTGAGAATAATGGAGCAGAATAGCCTAACATTTTTATATCCCTGACTATTCAATTCACCTGTCATCTATCAAAAAGTAACCAATGAAAATCCAGAATTCTGACGTTTCTTGACCAATCAAAAAAATATCAGCGGATATATCTTCCTAGAAGGTATTCAAGTGACTATTTTTAACAAATGCTATTTTTATTAGAAAAAGTCAATATTAGTGTTCTGTTACTATAGAAATTGCGTAGTTTGTTGCTAGATTTACTGAAAACTAATTTGAAAAAGTAGTTTGGTTCATTAAATAGTCCCTCGAATACCATTCTTAGTCAAAGTTAAGTAGATTATTTTTGCGGTGGTATCACCACTCATGTCCATTGCGCCCAAAGCGTCCAAAGCGCAATGGACATTCGTGACACCACCGCAAAAATAGTCGACATAACTTTGACTACTCATGGTATTATAAGTGAATATAATATATAACTGCTGGAAATACAGTAGATTTCGATATCAGTAAGGTTATAAGTAGGACATCGGATTATATGCACTATCAAAATGCCAAAATATGCATGCAAATATGCACTAAAAAAGGGCGAAATATGCATAAAATATGCACAATCAAAAAACATTTACAATTAGAATTTACGTTTATTATTATTATTATAAAATTATAATATAATATTTAATAAACTATAAATTATTATTACGTAAATAATAAACTTATTTATTATAAATAATTCTTGTGACAGTAAACAATAATATATTTTTCCAGGTTTTCTGCAGCAAACTTGTGACGTTTGTCACTTAATATTAATTTATAGGCTGAAAATGACCTTTCAACGTCAACTGTCGTTACCGGACAGAATTTAAAATTTGGCGCCATTTCTGCAGAGACCTCTTCAGGCAGAGTTTGTCCGATGCCGTTGATAAACGCGTCAATTTTCTTTATGCCTTCAAAACCGGGGTTCTTATACAAAACTGCATTTAATTTGCCAAGAACCTTTTGCGATAGTGAACTCGGAAGGGCGTTACTCTGTTCAATCATTTTTTCTATTATTTCCAAGGACCGGCACAGAGGAAAGTTTTTAGTTTCTAGTTTCCCAATTGCATCGGGTATATTGCTGAAATGTGTTGCAATAATAGCAATATTTTTTTTATTGAAGGATCCTCAAATGCCAGCTGGCTTGAATTGATTGCAATTGCGTCTGATCTGCAAATTTTCCAACTACTTCTTTTATAGCTTCAAAATTTTCAGCATAAAACATGCCAAATACGTATAGCTAACTATTGAAATAAGCACTATCAATGAAAAAGTACCAAAATATGCAATAACGCTATAAAAATAGAATTATATGCATTTGCATATGCAAACATGCAAATGCATATAATCCGATGTCTACGTTATAAGTCAGTCTAAAAACTGATTTTAACAAAGTTTAAGTTTTTTGTGGATGCAAATGAAAATGAAACACTTTGCTAGAAATACACACAACTTCCTTTTACAGTGATCTTAAAATTAGTCAAAATATTTTATTTTTAATTTTTTAAGCATATGTCAAAAATTTTCAAAAATTACAAATTCCACAAAAACTGTACCAAATAGAGCGATAATTGAAGAGACAAATTTTCTCTACAATTTTAAGGTGAATTCAAAAATGTAATAATATACCGGGTGTTCTATTTAAAATAGGAGTTAATAAAAAAAATAGAAAAAAAACAGAAGAAACCGATTTTAGAAGTATTCAACTGAAAAATCACCTATCGCACATACACCTACTTCCGGTTATGCGATTTTCTTCAAAAACTTGCTGTCGCATCTACATAGTACACAAAACTTATATTTGAAGTTTCAACGCCATACCTCTTTTCGTTTTTGAGATATTCTGTTCACAGACAGACAGACGGACTAATAAACAAAAACATGTTTTTTGGGTTCAGGGGACTCTAAAACGTGAAGATCTGTTGAAAACTCAATTTCGAATTTTTGGGGTGAATCCAATACTTCATTTATCGTAAAAGGAGGTAAAAATAGACGAAATTTGTGGGCCCAGCAAATTAATCGCGAAAATTCATATCCTAATGGCAATTCACAAATAGGCGAACAGCATTTCGAAGATTGAGTTGATGGTAAAAATAAAATTTTAAAGTCGACAGTCGACATTGCAGCCTGGAAACGCAGAAAATGCCTCACCTTACACAATGAAGAATGCCTTAACATTAACATTTCTGTGTAGTACGATTGGATATGAAGAACTTCAACAACAAATTCCTCCACCTTCAGCAAAAATACTGAGGTGTTTACAGAATATAAAATTTACATCGAGCTTATTAGTAAATTTGTGGCAATACACCATGTATAGATAAATTTAGTAGGAACGTATGAAAAGTAAATTTAGTGTATTATATAGTGCTTTATTAGTTTGATGATAACCTTAAATTTTGTAGATTTATTATTATTCAACCGAAAATAAAATGTATAATTTTTTATTGATACGACATTGCTTGCTTTATTATTTAGTCCTGTATTTATAAACTTTGACTAAGCACTTAATTAAAATATTAGTAATTCTCAACACCGTCACTGATTTTGACCTGCCACTGGAGGCAGCCTTTTTGTGTCTTATGTCATTAGTGACATTTCATATGGTCAGACTGTTTCTATAAAGTGACTGTAAGTCTAAAGCTTGTCTCACGGTGGATTAAAAGCAATCTTAATGAAGTAACTTTCAGTGATAAAGTTACATACTGCAGTTGATTGGTCAGCTGGAATCGAATGAATATTTTCTGCTTTTGGGATAGTCCACGCGAAACTAAGAAAACGATTGGGAATGGAAAAGGCGTCGAAACTAGTTAGCCCTTCGCCCGAGGATGTAGAAAAGCAGTGTTCGTTTGGAATACCATCGTCGACTGTTATGTTGTAATTCATATTGTTTTAAATTTAGTTAATAGTAATTACATTAAAATATCTCAGTTAACTTTATCGTAGGGCTGTAGATTTTAAAAATCACGCAATTTAATTTGCCGTTAATTGGTATCAATTTTATTGCCCATAACTGGTGCCTTGCAATCTTTTATTTAGTGCGAATTTATATTTAATCATTCAATTTTTATCTTGTTGCTGCAGATATAGTTTTATTGTCCGTGGTAGTCAAAGTCAGCTGTCAATAATTATTTGCGGTATTTTTATTTAATATAAAAGCAATACCTATATTACAATTCAATTAAAACTGCAATTTACAGATTGGTTACCAAATCCAAACATTTCAAAACAATGATATCAAATATTTATATTCATATATAATTGCTGAAGTGCAGCTCCACGATTATTCTAACAGAACTAAATGTGTCCGTAGTTTTGTTTATTTGAATATATGTGCACGCGTTTGTAATATCGAATAGTAATTAATAGCTCAATAAAATGCTTTAATGTAATTTAATCAGTTTCATTACCGTTGCTAAGTCGTCTACTATTTATAACTATATAATTGCTAAATTTAATTATGAATAGATGTAGCTTCCAAACGATATTATTTTACGTTAGTAATGGCAGTAACAATATTCTTATATTAAAAGGTATGCCGTGCTTGCTTGCCTGCGTGCGCGTGTTACTTTTTCAGGGCCATCTCCCGGCAATGGCACAAACTTTATTGCTACAGGATTCTTTCTGTGCCTGCCTGCTGTCACTTTTTCAGCGCCATCTAACGACATGAAACAAAAGCAATACGGCGACGGAAAGCATGCCTGTGAGGACGTAAGTGCAGACACTAGTTTAGAAGACCTATGTGGTGGGCTAAAAAGCTAAAAAGGTTTTGCGTTTCGTGAACTGCTTACTATTACAGTTCCCAATTAGGCGAACGCAGGTTTGTTCATTTCCCAAACATATGAACGTTAGTTGTCACGGAAATCAAAGCCGAAGATACCAACGTGAGAAACGAAACTGGACCGCGCCTTCTGCGCGTAGTGGTCTGTTTTGGTTGAGTATTCAACACAATTGGACGTAACGGTGCCTAGATTGCCAGCACAGCGTAGTCCTGAACGGAATATTATAATAGAATCGCAAACCCGGTAGCGAGATGGCAACACGTATTAACCTACATCTTCAATTAATCAAATCCGGCCGCCGCGCTGCTCACTACGCAGCTGCTTGATTATTCGCAGTGCACTCGTCCAGCATATGCTAGCCGCAATTACACGATTTCTTTTCTAATTGTAGTGAATTTCAGGCGGTTCCGCTAGTTCGGCGGCCAGTGGCGGGGAATCCCGCTCTCGTCGGTTTTCCCTGCAGTAATTAAGCGTGCCCTGAAAGTAGGTTGAGGTCTACCTGCATAAAAATTGGACAATTAGTGGGCTATGGATTTTTCGTTATTGCGATGCATAAAAATTGGACAATTAGTGGGCTATGGATTTTCCGTTGTTGCGATCTTTGGTTTATAGACGCTGCTTCATTCAGCGTCATTTGCTGTGGAGTGAAGTCCCGTTACGGAACACGCAATCGTTGCTGTAATTTGAGGTAGGGTTGCCAGATCCATTTGATCATTATCAGGGCAACTCCCACTAAACTTCCAGGTAGCAGGCTTCGGTAACGCATGAAAACTCTAAAAAATTATCAACACAATCTCTCAGTCTAGTTTCTCCATACGAAGCATTAAAAGAAAATTAAATTTGATAATACTGTTAGGTTAGGTTTGTTTAATAAATTTGCTTTACAAGAAGGCCATTTGGAAGTGACAAATTTAAATGCCCTAATAAGTATTATCAAATCAAAATAACGCTGAAAGTAACAGTAAAGGCCCGACTTCACTTCGCATTGTTTTGCAAGCAGTTATACCGATAAGAACCACTTTATTACCAAAACAGTGCTCGGAGCTCGAATACATTAATTTTCAATGTCTAATTGCACCACATTTGCCTATAGCCAGCTGCCTTAACCCTCGGATTGCAGTACCTTTCGGAACCACTGTAAATAAACCCGCCAGTTTATTACGTTCTCGGCTATAGCGCACCACATTAAAACTGCACTCCCCAATTCTGCTGTTTTAGCATTTTAATGGTCATAAAAGTTTGGGCCCTATTTCGGATCGTCCTCGCCAGCTGCTAGTCGCTCGGTGCATTGATACGAGAGATTGTGGTGATACGTAACTCATGTTATGTTGACATACTTTCTGGATGTTGTTTTACATGTTTTAAGCGCTATCGAAGCTACATCTGGATCTCTGGTTATTTTATAACGGTAGGATAGATGATTAAATATATTTTCAATTATAGAATAGTTATTTTTTCTTATGCCATACAGACTGTTGATGGCTGGGAGGCTAGCGCCTTTTTTAAAGTTTTCAATTCATTAAACAATGTGTTCATATTTATATATATTTTTTAATATTATTAAGAAGAAAACGTTCGCGACTGATACCTTTAAGCTGCAGTGATTCGCAACATTTCCGGAATTTGAAGCTATTTAGAAAGTTTTATATAATTCGTTTCAGGATTAAATGAAAAAGGACAAAAATATATGAGATTTTCTCATATATTTTATTTGGTGTGAAGTATACTAAATATCTTAGATCTGACAACGCTAGGCGTAAGCTATATCCACATCGATTATAAGGAGCTGTTCTGCAAATTCCGCTGTCAGGGGGCAAGAAAAACTGTAAAAGAACAAGTAAATGTCGGACAATTGAAATTTTACGATCTCTGACAGTTAAAAGTTTATACCATGTGTACACAACTTTTACTTCCGTGCCGCGTTCTTATAATAGTTATTGATTAGTGAAACATAGACTGAGATATTATTTTTGAAGAGGGAATGCCAGAGTAATTGTTTGGTGAGCATGTAACACTGTCGTAACGAACTTTTACCGCTTAAAATTAAATTCCCAATGATAAACGAAAAGTTGAAAACTTTCTAATAATATAAAACATTTAGAATGAAAAGCGCAGCTTACTTTTCGCAATCACTTTCTACAGATAGTGTTGTCTTTAATAATGTATAACTCTATAAGCGCATATGCAAAAATGAATCATTCAAATACGTATTTCATTGGTATTTGTTTTAAAATTCGAAAAGTATTTTTGAAAGGTCACAAATTCTCCGCCATCACTTAACGAAAAATATTTTTTATGAAAGTTTTGAAACGAAATGATGACTGACAAATTCAGAAATATTTAAAAAGCTTTCAAAAGCAAATGCAAGTTTGGGATGATAAATCCCGCCTATAAGCGTTGCAAACAGTGGCGGCTCATGGGGAATTTTGATGGTGGGGCCGACCGAACGTAAAATGCATTTTCCATCCGCCCAGAGACAAAGACAGATTCATACATCCCGAGATTCAAGTATTTCGCATATGGACTAGCAAAACTTTATTAAAAAGATTTACCAAAGTAATAAAAGATGGACTGAATCAAATATCTCTCCTTCATTTTTTTGTAGGTATAATTCGGCAAAAAAAATTAACTCCCCACTGTTTGAGATACAAATTTACATCTGTGATTAACATACTTATATCGAGAGATCCAAAAAAAACTGTTCCTCAGCAGGCTGTGGAATGAAAAGTCACGTCTTTACTTGTGTCAGCTGCAATCCACTACATAAAATCGTTGATCTCTTTGTATCTTGGTTCGCTAGCTCCTCCGACGATACTGGACCGATTAAGTTGTATGATGGCTTAAAATGTTGCTAATTGTTAGACTTAGATCGTAGGCCGGTTTTTATTTTCAAAAAAGGTTTTAATTAAATTGGCAAATTAGCAAAACTCAGTGTAGCTCAGCTGATTCATTATATACCACTCCAGCAGCGCGAAGTTCAACAAAGTTCCGTAGCTCAGTGGTAGAATGTTCGCCCGTCACGCGGGCGGCCCGGGTTCGATTCCCGGCCGGTGCATCTTTTTTTAATTTATATTAATGAATCTCTTCTAAATTTGCGAACCGAAGAGTAACTCGGGTGATTCACTAGTTAAATAAAAATGAAACGTCATTTTTAGGAGCAGAAATCTTTTAAGAATCTGCCAGATTCGTAGAGAAATTGACAACTAATTATTATCCGACACAAGTAAAGACGTGACTTTTCATTCCACAGCCTGTTGAGGAACAGTTTTTTTTTTTGGATCTCTATATTATTTCAGATGTGCGACAATTTGCCAGTAAGTATAATAAAATATATCAGAGCACAGTTACTTAAGTAACCGTGTCTTAAGACGATATGGCAGCTCCGAAGATGTTCTGTGGGCGCGGCATTTCTGCACCCTACATGCGATAGTTGTAATCAGAAACTCCATACGCGTGTTGTCGCAGCCGGGGTCAGACGGAGACTGCTTGAGACTTAAACCTACGCTGAGATGGCTCCCATTCAATGTTAAAATATCATGTGTTTGGATCCACCTCCTTCGCCGCTCTCCCCCCGTTGCAGTATATAAACTGTCGAAAAGCTGGGCTGCTGTGATCTGGCTCTAATGAGAGAATGATTAAAAATAATTCCAAAAAAGGTTCGGAATAAAAAATGTTCAATTGCTGGTTTGATATGAGAGTCATGACTCCTTGGCTTCTTACAGCGAGCCGCTACTGGCTTGCACCGAATGTAAAGCATATCCTGGTAGGACTTAGCAGTAGGAAAGAAAGCATAAATTAATGTCACTCAAAATGGGGCTTAATATATTCGTTGTATACTTTGTCACAGACGAAACATAAGTAAGTGGGCAAGTAATAATGGCAATTAATTATAATAGCAATACAAATTAAGCGAGTGAATGATGGTAATAAACAAAGTGCTACATCTGCCCTACCACATGCAGTGGTGTTAACGGATATGCATAGTATCTTCGAGACTGAAAAATAAATCAATTTTAGACACCGTGCATATTTTGATTAGCCAACTGGTAATCTAAATGGATATGTTGATCATTCAATGACAGCGACGGTACCATTCATTAATAATTAAGCCATTCCAAACATGCTTTGAAATGTTAAGCCCCTTGCCAGTCTTTATAAATGGAAGTTTTTCCTGATTCAGTACAACCCTCTCACAAATAATCCGGTCCACATAGTCTTACTGATGGTCCCGACCAAGTACGATCGTACCTTAAACCGTATGGATAATGAAAGTTTTATCCGAGCCGGCAAGGTTCGTGTTGCTAATGAATGATGATAGTTGCATTAGTGGCTGGATATATATAGAATATGATTTAGGACATTACAGGGAATAAATGAAAATAATTGTTGAACTCTAGTTTTAAGTTAATTAAATAGATATATTTGTGTGCGATCAGTGTTCACCTTTTCTTTTAAATTTAAACTGTTTTCACGCTTTTGTGCAGTTTCGCCTAAATTATTCACAAGCACGTTCAATGCATTTCTTAAATTTACGTTAGTGCCCGTCCCATCGGATTTGAACCTCCAACAAACCTTTGCCGGCATTGCGTTTGCCCGTGAGAAACCGTAAAATTTGAGTTTCCATGAGAAAATTTAACAGACGTTCTCAATGGTTATTGACGCACCCTCCTGGACTTGCGGGTAGTATATAAAAATTTTAACTTAGTTTTTAAGCAGAATCATGTTAACCATCCAACAACGCCGACGTCACTCTTAAGTGATATTTGTATATATTATGCTTTAATTTATTCAACTACTACCAACATATATTGTGGTCTAAAAAGCTCCACTGCATCACCAATCCCTGGAGTACAGCCTTGGCTAGGTGAGATTTTGTCAACAAAATATCCGAACATCCGCCAAGCATTGTTGTTATTAGCTATTTTTATATCCTGCTACAGCTTCTCGTACTATCCATCGGCGGGTTTAATTATCTTAATTGTTCGGTGCCCCTTGATTTATAATCGGGGCCGCTGAATTTGTCCGCGGTGCTCCTGACGTCAACCGTCAGCTGTGCATTGCTCATCGTGTACTTCGCGATCTTCCTCTCTGACCCAATTTCATGCAGCCGTTAAGCTGCCGCGCTCCGTTCGATCATTTGTACGCAGGAGATGACATCATTCGCACCAAACGGTGAATTTCGGCCGGCGTTACCTAACATTGCCACTCTCAAGGCCCCCACTCTCAAAACGCTTGCATCGAAGATTGCTGCGAAGTGTGAAGCAACGGGCGCGCGAAGTGGCACGATTACAACCGTTTCGCTGGAATCTGGAGCAATTGTTCACAGAGCCCACTTAAAGGCGAATTCCTTATCGGCCGGTTCCACTCGGCGGCACGGGATTTCTTCCTCAATTATTATGACTGGACATTAGCTTACGGATTGTTAACGTTATTAGCTGAGTTATGCACGTATACACCTGACTGAGATTGCCGCGACTTTCACGACTTTCACTCTTACTTTCACAACTTTGTCTAATTACTCGAGTGGAATTTTGCAAAGTCGTTTTGTGACGCTGCTGGACGAGGTGATCCGGTTTCCAAATTGTAAACAGATATGTGCCAGCGTAGGAGTCAGGCTCCATTATCGCTTGTTTTTGTTATATTTTCAAATTATGTCACTGGTACATACGTTTTGTCGCTGGCAAGCCCCCAGAAATTCGCGAATCCGGATTGCACGCCCCCATAATTAAACCAGCAGTTTCGGTAGCAACTAACAACTGGCATTTAGTCGGGCCCGATACGTAACGCGAATTTAATCTACATAGATTATTATTTTAACTGCAAATGAAGAAATTGATGCCAGAACTGACCTGGTTTAAAAAAAGTTCGATTATACTATACATTCATATACAGTGTGCCCCAGGATTAATGTTACAAGAGGTGCGATGGACTAAAAATGTTTGAATTTTATTTTAAAATTGTGAGATTAAGCCCTGCTTGGTTTGAAGAGAATTTTAAAAATATTTTTAGTTTTTGAAAAACAAGTCGGCCTTGACAGTGAAGCGAAAACTATTTTCTTTTCAGGTAAACTACCGTTTCTGTTTATGATACGGCAAAATTTTACTAAGAAAAGTTGTTCAGAATGATAAATTATGGTCCTATACAAAATTTCAGGAAGATCTACCTACTTAGATTAAACCACCATTTTTAATAGTACTAAATAAATGTAGTAATTAAAAAAAATACGGTCTATTCTAAGTAGGTAGATCTTTATGCAATTTTGTATAGGGCCATAATTTCTCATTCTGAACAACTTTTCTTAGTAAAATTTTGCCGTATCATGAACAAAAAGGGTAGTTTACCTGAAAAGAAAATAGTTTTCGCTTCACTGTCAAGACCGACTTGTTTTTCAAAAACTGAAATATTCTCAAATTTCCTTCAAATCAAGCACGGCTTAATCCCACAATCTTTAGTCCATCGCGCCTCTTGTAACATCAATCCTGGGACACACTGTAACTGTATACTGTATGTATGTTCGTATTAGGTATTTTTTTTATATTTGTTTGACATTGATTCCAACTACAGTAAAAATAATCATGTAGGTACATACTAATACGATTGGTAATCAGCGTTCGACAACTTTTAGTTGTTAGTATGTTAGTTGTTATAAAGGCAAATTATTTTTAAGTCGCATATCGTATAGTATTTTGAAATACAGTACAGCGGCGGTAATGTGAACATGCGTTTTGTATGTACAGTAACGGCAAAAAAATGGAACAGTTCTGTATTAGCAGTTATTTTTGCTTTATCAACAATATTAACGTGTGGCATTTTTAAGCAAAATTTCTTTCTGGGATTCCCCTACATAATGCAAGCAATCCCCGACCTTCTTTCTTAAGCAGTTGAATCGTAGTTATTTAAGCATGAAAGTGTACTTGTGTAAATCTTATTATATTTGTGCTTTATGTGGATTTGTGAGATTCAATTTTATTGTAAAATGTCCAAAGTTAAAAAGTTCGTTAAAACCACTGACCACAAAAATAGTGCTTCGTCTCGTCGAGACGAGACCGAGACTGGGGTAGTCTCGGTCTCGACGAGTCGAGACCTACTTATAGTGGTCTCGATCTCGATCTCGGTTCAAATGCCAAGTCTCAGTCTCGGTCTCGGTATCGACGAGAGTCTTAACAAATTTTAATATGCAAAGTAAAATTTGAACATTCGACCTTGCTTCGTATACCGCTGTAGATGACGTTCTACTAATCGCAAATTTTAAAATAAGTACAACATATTGTGTGCGAGTGAGGTGATTCATTAGTCGGTACTTCCCCCAATTCGATTTTTAAATAAAGTCAGTGCAGCATTTTTAATGTATTTCTCGCGCCTGCGAATACTTGCCCTCGGTATGCAAATAGTACACATAACTGCCCTTTTCCGTAGAACTTAGAATAAGTAATTTTTTTAAGAATAAAATGTTAAAAAAAATCGAGACTCGACGAGTCCGAGACCGAGACCGCTCAAGTCTCGGTCTCGGTCTCGAAAATTTTAACAAGTCTCGTTCTCGGTCTCGTCTCGAATTTCGAGACGAGACCGAGACCAGTCTCGTGGAACCGAAGCACTACACAAAAGTATTTAACAACCACTAAATATCCATTTCGGCAGCTAAGCTGTCATTTTTAGTAAGCTTGAAGAGGGAGACTAATTTGGCCGAAGATATGCTCTTCACCAAATCATCAGTAGATGACTTTTACTAGTTAAATATTTGTGTGGTTAGGGGTTTTTAACGAATTGTGTCAGTTTCAAACAACAGGCTCCAGCAGTGCTTTAATCTATCAGGACCATGAAGAAAACAAAGTAACACCCAGCTGCTATGCGAGCACTGCAAACAGGATTAACATGGGTCACATGCAATGGGTTGGGCATTAGTCACATTATTTCATATTTTGTGAATAGCAATAATACTTACAAGCAATCCAGTAGTTATGTAAAACAGAGGCATGTAGTTGTGCCCCGATAGTGTGAACAAATGCGGTAAGTTGAACAACCTCAATTTTTTTTTGTTCAAAGTTTCGAGACTATACTACAGTTTTTTTCTTCACTATCATCAATGCGTTGGATCATTGTAACATAAAAAGTTAAAAACTATTAATACACAATTTTACTTTGATCCGCTTACAGTGAAATTACTATTGAGTAATTATGGACACATTAACATGAAGTAAGTTACAAATCACTTCAATTTAAATTCTTGTAGCACATATCCTGTACAAAGTTAATTGTTTTCTTTATCAGATTGTTATGTGTAGGATTTTGTCATTGAAATTTTAATGAACGAACTGGGAGTAAGACTTAGTTTCCAGAAAATATGATAAAATTCTGACCTTATTAGCGACTGGACCAAGGCCGAACATCTCAGCTTGCGGCTTGGTGTTAGTTTTTGCAGCGCGATGAATATCAAATTGACAATCCGTATACATATTAATAGAACCTGGAGTAACGAAAACGTTTGGCGGCCAATTAGCAGCCCGGTGTAGGCCACGATCACGTCACACTTTGTTTCTTCGGATAAGAGTTTCATTAAACTTGTCTATTACATAATATCCTCAATGTTTACTTTTTTAATAATCGATTTGACTAATCAAATGCTAGTGATCAGCTTTTTAGTTCTACCACACCTTATTTTGATAGTTTGGAAAATTATCATGATTTAGGCAAGAGGACAGAAATTAGTTAGCGAGCTCAGTAGGCATATTTCTTTTTCACTATTTTTTGACAATATCATTTTAATGTGAGACAGATACCTGAAGAAACATTTGGAACCTTTCAAATGAGAGGCGTCAAATACTTTCAGTAGTTAGAAAATCCACAATTAAACGATGGAACATTAGTGAAAGTGACCAACAGGAAACATTAGAAAATGAACGACCGTACTTGGTCGCATGAATATCTCGAACGATTTGTACCTTCCGGGTATACGAACGATCAAATTCGTTCCAAATACAAGTTTTCTGTTGGCTCTTATTATGACATTTAGAAGCTGCTTTGGTATTGAGGGATGACGACATAATCTTATTCGTTAGGATGATTGAAGTTGCTATCATTTTTACATAAAATAATAGAACAAAAACGAGTTGAACTACCTTTTTTCAAATTGGTGACAAACTTCAATCGTATTTCCAATTGACGAATTGCTTCAAATTGCTGCTTCAATTTAGAAAAACCGCGTCAAACCCAATGGTTGTTCTGTTTTGTCGAAGAACAACATTTGAGCTGGGCTTGATTATATACAAGGAAATTATTTGTTTAAAATCCTTCGTAGGTCGACTGGTAGCAGTGGTAGCTAGCCACCCCTTACCTTTTCATAGCCGTCAACAAAAAAGCTCGTTCAGTTCAAAGTGAATTGGTATAATCTCGGCTTCTATGCAAAACTGTTCGAAATACATTCCTAGTTCAGCTTTTACGCGCGTGTAATAATTGCGCGATATTTACTTGCAAGTACAGGTTTGCATCAGCAGTTATGCTTCTGTTCGGAAGAAAATGCGATACCCCACAAATGTATTGTGTAAGAAGATACGTTGCACGAATTCCTTCAGGGAAATCCGTGCCAGTTTATGGACACGTGCTGCAAACTCAAAACACCAATAACACAAAACAACAACCGCAGAATTTTAAATAACTTAATATGTTTATATTTTCTGCCCGCACATGCGGATAAACTGTCGTATTGTTGTTCCAAACAATGCCATCGACAAACACGCCGCTGTGTTTGCGTATTCGCTCGTTGCGGTTTTTGCTGCATATAGAAGAGCTCCATTGTGGGTACGCAACCAGATTTTTGTGCTCCGTCTATAAATACGTTATCTTGTTTGTCTTACGGATTGTTCTACGCAAAGCCGGCCGGCCGGCGATATATCTATAAATGTCACCAGTGGAGGATTGAGTCAACTTGCCGTTGACGTCACTCCGCAAATACATTGAAAGTACCAGCGTCGTTGGCACAATCTTTGCGTGCAAACAGCTGACTGATAGATCTGAATCTGAAGTGTGCTAGGAACGTTTTGTAACCCGATTGTAAACACTATTTTTACTCCACTATTTTTAAGCGTTGCCTCAAGTTGCTTACTTTTGCTCTTTTGGACCTTGGGATGGTTTTAGATACTACTAAAAAATTCTTCGCGGCGATTATGCTCACCATAAAAATGAATATGAATGGTAGGAGTACATACACTACTACAATAAGCTTAAATATTATTTATACAAGGTGATGGGAAAATGGCGCTCTCACACCATAGTACTATATTTGGTGTCCAAAAGTAATCATAAAACCGTTTTAAAAATGTTCCTATTTTACGTTGTTAGAGAACTAGAGAACTCCTAAAACTAAAATTGAAATTCGTATTACAGCATCTTCGCAAGCATTGTACATGATTTTATTGAAAAAGGTGCAATACGCCACTGTATCACCTATCTTAAGTCAAAATATCATTAAAAAACCGTATTAAGTACTATATTAGTATGTAGTATTAAAAAATTATATTTCGTGGAAATTACTAAAAGGAATATTCGTTCATCTTGACAACTTGCTTTGTTTAAGGATGTTTAAAAAAGAAAGTTGATTCATGAACATGCTTTTATTAGACTGTCGCGAATTCGTCTAAAGTCGGGGTAACTGGCACTCCTTTTAGTCAAAATATACTTGTACACTAAGACTAAAGCTATTGTTGCGAGATTAATAAGACACTTAAGTACAAATACTTGCATTTATTTTCTGCCAGAATAACTTAAGTTTAACACCGTTACTTATTAACTAACTCAATTATAAATCCAGTTTGACCAAGAAAACTCGGTAGGCGTTCTCAAATTTCCAAATAAGCCTATCAATCACTCATGAACAATTAATATGCATTAATATTAGCGGGTGCTTACGCTGTTTATGCACTATTTGTTTATATGTTATATGTATATAGTATTCTATATGTCGCCTTTTCCATGTAGTTAGTTATTACGTTTGTATACAGGGTGTCCAAAAAATGGCGGATTAACTCTACGGTGCGTTACTGAGGGATGTCTTATGAACCCTGGAAAAATATGAAAAAAAATCCCTGGGCCGTATTTTTCGAAATATTTCGAAATTAATAAAAATAAATCTGGCAACATTGATACTGCAACAATTTCTCAATCAAAAATGTATCCATAGTAAGTTGTTAATATGTTGGTGACACTGTAAGTCTATGTCAAATTCGAGGTTAGTAGGTTAGGTTTTGCGTCAGTTTTGACACAAACTGTCGCAAAACCTAACCTGCTAACATCGAATTTGACATGAACTTACAGTGCCACCAACATATAATTCATACAACAAATATTTCAATGCCAAGCTTGATTTCGTATATTATCATTGTACAAAGCCTGTTTGCCATATTTAGTAATTGACAAACTCAACAGGAAATCAGTTTTTTAAAATACTTAAATATTGAAAACAATTTAGTTAAATCCCAAGAATATGAAAAAAAAACAGATATTTTAATAAGTCCCAGATATATTTGACACTATAATTATACACTAGTTATTTAAATAAATGGATTTCATTACCCACCTTTGACCAGAAATATTTCGAAAAATACGGCCCAGGGAATTTTTTTCATATTTTTCCATGGTTCATTAGGCATCCCCAAGTAACGCACTGTACAGTTAATCCGCCATTTTTTGGACACCCTGTATGTTATAAGTATGTTATTTAATATTATATTACTGTACTTGCGCATTGTCCTATAATTGGAATTTTTCTGTTGGGCAATAAATAATTTATTAAATTAAATCAGATCAGTTCTAAATTTTGGACTTCTGTCACATACAGATGTACGTGACAATTCATAATAGCTCTATGAATTCGACAAATATGTAGGTTTCCCACTCTAAAATTGTTCAAACGGTCGGCACCTCGCAAATTATTGCTAATAAAGTTTTACAATTCTACTAAAAGGAATTTGCTCCAGTCGGCACGCAGTTCTGCTTAATTTTTTGGGTTATGAGGTAAACCTTGCATAAATTTGCCCTTAATCGTTTCGTGGGCTTGGAATATTTCCATCTTCCCAGAGAAGAGCACGTTTCTAAAGACCGGTTAAATACTCGCCTGTCGTAACTTTAATATAACCATTTTGCCTACGAAATTCTACCTTAAAATATTCACGATACAAAAAGCTTATAGCTAACTAAAGTATAGTCTATTCGTACAACTACGTATACAATGTTCATTTTTACTCAACAACGCAAATCGTAACATTACCTATGAGACAGTGACATTAGGTAATTGTTTAATATTTGACACCTGCCGTGACATCTGTATTTGTAAAATAACGACAAGCAATGTAATACGACTTTAATGAATACTGCAATATGTTATTGTGCTAGGACAGGCGAATCGAAATGCAGCTGCTGCAGCTCGAAACTATGCACAGCAGTATCCCGGAAGACGTCATCCTGACAAAAAGGTTATTCGGCGAGTGGAACAACGCCTGCGAGAAATGGGACAAATTATGACACGCAGAGAAAACCATTCGCTAATTAGAGCAGCGAAAGACAAAGAAGAATTTGTCAGAATTGTTGCCAACCTTCAATAAGGAAGATGGTACCTTAAGAAGAAGAAGAAGAAGAAGAAGAAGAAGAGACAACCAGGGTCGCCCACCAAGTGTACGAACTCCAGAGCAAGAGGAAGCTGTTTTATAGCCGTAGTGGAGGAAGCACCTGATAGGAGCGTAAAGAGGGATGGCAAAGGAGTTTTGCGTAGCTGCCATACGGTACACAATGTGTTAAGAGGTAAACATTACCATCCTTATCGTTAATCTAGCGTGCAAGCTCTTCCACCAGGTGATGGAGTCCGAATGTTGGAGTTTTGCCAATGGTTTCTGGAGAGGCATAATGGCGATCCAGATTTTTTGGCGCATATTTTATGGACAAACGAATCAATTTTTACTTAGGATGGCGTCTTCAACAATAATCACATATGGACAGTGTAGAACCCACACGTTGTCAGGGTTGATAGGCACCAGGAATGATACCAGATCAATTTCTGGGCTGGTATTATAAATCGGAATTTAGTAAGACCGCAAATTTTGCCACCAAAGTTAAATGCCAATAATTTTATCGAGTTCCTGCAGAATAACTTATTAGATCTTCTGGAAGATGTTCCATTAAATTTACGTTGGAACATGTGGTATCAGATGGATGGTGCTCCTGAACATTAGGGTGGCGTTGTAAAGAGATGGTGTCATGAACATTTTCCAGGACACTGAATAGCCGCTTTTTATGGGGTTTTTTGAATGACAGGGTATACGCAAAACCCATAAATAACATACAGTGCAGTTCAATTTAATTCAGAGAATGCACTTGTGTCACATGGATGGCATTTTGAACATCTTCCATGAGTTTATATTAAAGTTATCCGTTATTGTTAATTTAGATTCTCTTTGGCTTTGTTTAAGATAGCGTGTAAGCGTAATAAAGTTAAATTTGATTTTTGTTCTTGATAATTTAGCATTTTCAAAAAAATAAACAAATGTTATATCTAGTAATCCTAGTACCTATCTATATCTTTCACAAAAATTGAAAGAAAATCAATGCTCTTGTTGTTTACTCTTTAAATTTACTGCACAATGTTGCCAGATTTATTTACACAAAAATTGCCGCAAAAGTAGATAATAGTAGCTAGAAAATAGTTTTTCATCGGATTCTCATATGAACCATAACGGACTTTGTAGTACCGCTGGGGGCACCATCCCATCATCCTGTATATGATACCTAATAATTTATTCGATTTTTCATTCGGAAATAGTATCACTTTTGTTATTTATTCAAAAAGTGTCATATAGTGGCATATGGGGGCGATTAGTATTGTACAAGTGGGGTGTTTAACAATGGTTGCCGCCAAAATACTTTTTAACCCAGCAATAGTGGCACCCGGTGTCACAGATCGGGGGCTCCTAATTATTCCAACGGAGAATCGCACGCTTCAGATTTGAGATATGTGACATGTGTGCTAGAAAACCTCTTGTGTATTTGCTTATTGCTATTCGTTAAGGCGATTTCTTAGTTTCGGGATTGGACCGTGTCGTTATTGAGATTGAAGAACTCGACGTTTCGCCCACATTTACATCAGGCTTCATCAGGAGGTAAGCAAAAGAGCACGGTACAAAACTCTTCTAGTGATTGGAAGGAAGAAGGCAAAGTGTATAGGCAAGTGTCGTCGCTATTAAGTGAAGAGGGCGATGGGCGGGGTTTAGCAATTAGTGTTTTCCACATAGAGGGAAAGATGTAGCATTCGCCTCGATTGAGATTGTTAGAGTCTTTGTAAATCTCATGGCTTCGCGGCTTCTTTCTGCTGAAGAAGAATGGATATTTGCAGATAGAAGTTTTATCGAAATGGATTATGATCCCTATCGCGTTGGTGTTCACCGTTCAGCAGTCGCTCATGATGAAACGAGACCCGACATGAGGTAACGCTGGTGTTCAGAGATACGAGCTTTTCCTGAATATGCTGTTTCATCAATATATGTACTTAAATATACAACATTACAGAAGCGAGGGACTCGATTAACACCTTTCGATGTTTAATTTATCTTTGCGTATTCAAACGCGCCATTAAACTCGCCAATTCTTTGCTACATTTTTTACATTTTGCCCTAACGCATTTATTGTTGTCTGATTTTAATTTTTTATAAATAATTGCACACGAGATCTAGTCGTCTTCGAGTCATGATTCGGATCACTTTTTAATGAAACTTTTTGAATACATTTTAAAATGTTGATTTACTTAAAATATGGTAAAAACGCGTCCAGCCACCAATGCAAACAGTAACTGAAAGTTGAATTGAAACTAGCATGTTTACTGTATTTATTTATAATAGTGATTCAACTTACTAAATACAAGTAGGCACACCCACAGTGCAGAAGTACAGAACTAAAAAACTATGTTTTTAAACAAAACAATTTTGTTGTTTATTTACATTTTCCTGGTGTTTTCATTTTTTACTGAATACAACTATTTAAATACAATTTTTTATTGTATCTAATACTTATTCAAATAACACAACAGATCTTCGAAGGAGATATTCAGTAAAACAAAATAATAAACGAGTAACACATTGTTTTAACCGAATACGGTTTGCGACAGCTAGTCATATACAGGGTGGTCAAACTTTTAATACAGGCTTATTACCCTGAAATTTTGCGCCACAAGCTCGGGCTTCTTGGGCTTAGCGTTAATACGCCACTGTAAAATACCCCTGAAAATGTCAAATTAAATTGAGGTGTATTGTATAGCTTAATAGCGTGTTAGATGGTGAGCAATAAGTCTTAGGACCTGTTTTATTCGGATGGTAGCATACGAAAGAGGAGAACTAGATCGTTGCGGTTTAGCCATAAAGCTGTTATAAATAGATAGTGTAGAATTATCTGTTGTAAAGCTTCATTGAAGCTGAAATTAAATTCACACGTGCTGGCCCCGAATGGCTAACACGCTAACAGTTTGTATTTTTGGAAGCAGCAGTGTGGCATAAAAATCATGAAGACAAAAAAGTTGCCAAGAATAATTAAAAATGAAATCTGAAAATTTGGACTACTGACTGTATTTTTAAAAAATTAAAAAAGCCTCTACCAATATTTACAACGCAAACGGGACAGAAAATAATTTTTTTACCAATATACGTGACGGTTTTATGTTGTAAAAGGCCACTGATGCAGCTCGTTCTCCTGCATTTACCTGCAGAAATGGGCTTCTTGTTTTCGGTGTTTATTAGAATTTTAAATTTTTGCACGGGTTGCTTGTCATCATATTCAGTAGACCGGGATTATATTTTTACGTCGTCAACAACAGCTGGAAAGGTAGTCATTAACATGAACTTGGTTTAGCAATTATATTTAAAAACAGGCTACAATAGTGAATTTGACACGTCGCGTCGCTGCTGCACTTGCACGTTGCGTCTCAAGGTTGCCAGTTCAGCTCACTTGAAAATGTTGCCGTTCTCTGTTTGAAGTAACAGTGATTGATGACTGACGAATATTTTATAGCGGTGTTCCAGATAAATATTTTGAATTTTCGTGGTGTAAAAATCCGATAACAATAAAAATATTGACTGTCATTTCGTTGTTCGCTCTACGTTATCTCTGTAGCAGGCTTGTTTATATCAAACTCTCGTTCGCGTTTTGTTTGTAAATGTTTTCGAGTTAATTGGTAACAACTTGCCTTGACCTTTCTCTCTGTTAATTGATAAGGCTGGTATCTGCATACATGCAAAGGTAGATAATTTAATAACAATAATAACTTGTGTTTGATCGGGAACGAACGTTTAACAAATGGAAGCCTCAAAAACACAATTCTAGAATATCTTGATGCCGTTGGCAGCTGATTTTTATGATATCGTGCACAAACTATAACTGTTTATTACTAACCAGCCGTACCGAAACTGATGGTTGCAATTGGGTCGGCGCGCGCGGCGGTGTTGCAACAATCGGCGCAAGCCGCTTGACGACAGTTTGCCTCCGCAGGACAATTGCCACTACTTTTGGATCATAACCGTTATTTATAGATTTTATTGCTTATTTTAATTTTAACAAAATAATTGCGTTTTGTTTTCGGTCGGTGACCAAACTTTTATTGGGCGCATTGTAATTTTTATCGAACCGGAATTATTGCATTTTTTTAACAACCGTAGGCTGCTATGTCGCAATTGCAAATGCCGCACGCGCAAAGCTCTCGATCTAGACCTCGAAT
Organism: Agriotes lineatus; assembly: GCA_940337035.1. Classification (NCBI taxonomy): domain Eukaryota; kingdom Metazoa; phylum Arthropoda; class Insecta; order Coleoptera; family Elateridae; genus Agriotes; species Agriotes lineatus. The sequence goes on from CALNHX010000900.1 coordinate 61,582, forward strand.
TTAGAGATTATTAGCGGGCTGTTCAGAGTTATTCATTAATTAAGGTTATTAAGCTACCTTACGCTCCTTGACGCTCCCTAAATACTAAGAAGCTTGTTCAAATTAGTCTTGGAAACAAAGGCAGCAATCCTGAATTTTTAAAAGGTTGATAACGTTAGTAATAGGTACTTGAACCGTAACCTAACCGAAAATCGGAAAAACCGCAAAATATTTTGTACCGGAACCGTAACGAAAACCGCCATTATTCAAAAATTTAGAAACCGCAGTGGAAAGCGTAACTGAAATAAAAATACCGGTACTTCTTTCTTTGCAAGTAAAAGGTAATCCCAATTCTAGGAATTGATATATCGAAGATTTTGGCGTCCGCACCTTCGGTACATTATGTATGTACTTTTAAGTTTTACTTTCAATTTATGGATCCAAGGTACAGCGTTGTACTGTCAACTGAGCAACAGAACAACTGGAAAGAGCAATGAAATTTACTGAAACTATGTATACTTATACGTATGTATAGCTACTCTATTAAAAAATTTAAAAACCATCAATGTCGCATTTTCTTCAATATTTACTGTTGGAAGCGCTACCTAGTGGAAAGTTTTGTAAAAAATTTAATTTGACGGATAAGTGTTAAGTAGGTACGTCACTTCATCTATAATTCCCATGTTATTGTAAAATATGTTTATTAAAAAGGTGTTCGCATCCAAACGATTCGTCGGCTTATATTCTCAAACAAAACAAACCTTATGACTACATACTCGGATACAGTTGCCGGCCGGCTAATAGGAAAGACGGTGTGCAGTTCTTTAAATACTAACAAATTATTAAAGGCCAAAAGGGCGCCAACGAATCTTTACCAATTAACGACAAGTATATCCTTCAACTGAGAATTCGTAAACTCAAATAGCACGTAATTTTCTGAATGAAAGGCTCAAATCACGCACGGGTAGCAGTAACAAATAATTACACCAAAATACTAATATCACAGGATAATTGTTTCTAATTCGATAAAATTCAGTACAAATATCGGATAATTAATTACTAGTAATTTCAAATAAAAGGCTTACAAAACGGTTCTAACAAATATACATACATGATCCACGACAGTTTAAAAATTAAAGGCGGTTGCAACTAACCTAGACGCCGTGGTTGGGAAATCATTTATCAGGTACGCAGTTCGTGAAGCGAACTGTACAATAGCAGCCAACGTCCTCAGTATCATTAATCAGTAGTACAAATTTCACTTAGAAGAAAGGAAAACAAAATCTGATCTTAGCTTCATTTGAGCCCCTTTTGCACGCTATGTGATGATCCACACACATCCGAAGGTTGGAATGCAGCTTCAACCAGGTCAAACTCGACGCGCTCGGTCGCGGTGACGTTGTATTACGGCCAATGTTGAACCTCGGAGTTTCACGGGTCCCGGATTGGTTGCTAAAGAACAGGGAGAAATCAAAATAGACTCATGGATGCTTTCGATAAAAATCGGCGCAAACAGTTGCGAAAGGACATATCTCAGATGCATTTGTGCAACGTGCCGCTGAATGACAGTTGCAGGACATAAAAATTCGACAACTAGGCGCAAGAAAAGAGCCCTCTGCAGAACTTCCCAGACTGCAACAATCCGCAACATTTGCGGGGGCCATGAACCAAAACAACCAGATACTATGAGCCGGTAAAGCCGGCGTTCCAGAAAAAAGAGACGCGTTCAAACAAAAGCCAACATTCGAGTAGCTGGACTGCTCAGATAAGAGTCAAGGAAGACTGCGAAGGCGCGAACATGCAAAAACCTGCATCACAGACATTAGAAATATAGACCCACCGAGAAGATAGTAGAAGAGCCATCTAAACGTAACAGAGGCTAGTATGAAAATAGAAGTTCCAATTAGAGAACGGCGAACAAATATTTGATAGAAAATATTTTAAAAACATTAATGTTGTACTTTGAAGGAATTGGAATATTATTTTCAGGGGTAATATAATAAGTAGAACGCGAATCGACGATTTTTTTGATGAATATTATGAGTTATAATCCCAAAAGGGAAGGGGAAAAATTCTGCCGTTCTCAAAAACTACTAATGCTTTAATTGTGCAATTTTAAATAATACATGTTAGGACTTCTCTATGTAGTCGCCTGACAAATCAACGCACTTGGCCCGTCGATGTTTCAGCTTCATAATGCCCTCCTTATAGAAGTCTGAAGTTTGACCCTCTAACCAGGCAGTCACTGCAGTTTTTAAGCTGTCGTCATCTCGGAAATGCGTTCCACGAAGGTGAACTTTCAATTTTCCGAACAAGAAGAAATCAGAGGGTGCCAGGTCCGGAGAATACGCTGGGTGTGGAAGTACTTCGAAGCCCATTTCCTTCACTTTTGATGTCGCTACAGCGCATTTGTGCGAGGACGCATTATCGTGCAGCAAGAGAACTCTTTTTCGCAGTAGTCCGCGGCAAGACGCCACGAAAATCCCAGAAAACTGAGAGCATAATTTTGCCTGCTGAAGGTTTCACCCTGAACTTCTTTGGAGGAGGAGAGTTGGAATGCCGCCACTACATACGGCTTGTTTGGTGACAAGGGTCATAGTGATGGACCCAACTTTCATCCATAGTGACAATTCGGTCAAAAAAGTTGTCAGAATCTGCGCTGACACGTTTCAAAAGCTCGCGACAAATGATCACTCGATCTTGTTTGTGCAAAGGTGTCAACATTCGCGGCACCCATCTAGCTGAAACCTTATTCATATGCAAAATGTTATGCAATATCGATCTAACCGATTTCTCGTCAATCCTCACAGTCTTGGCTATCGTTTTAACGGTAATTCGCCTATCTTCCAAAACTAACTTCTCCACTTTGGCAACCATTCCAGGGTTCTGTGCCATTGCAGGTCTTCCACTTCTTACATCATCTTCTAGGCTCTCTCTGCCACGCTTAAATTCATTTGCCCATCAACGGACAGTGGATTCTGACGGTGAAGCATCCTTGTAAACTGTTTTTAACCTTTGAGTGATTTCAGTAAAATGAACACCCTCCATTGTCAAAAATTCAATCACTGCCCGGTGTTCAATTTTCTCCATTTCTAATAACTACTGCAACACACTTTATTGAATCTACTATAAAATGCGAAGTTTTGTGTGAATCTGGATGAAACTTTCAACACTGACAGACAAAATGACAGATATCAAAATGTTGTTTCTCAAGGCACACCAAGACAAAGAACGGCAAAATGTTTTCCCCTTCCCTCGTATACACGTATTATTAGGCGTAATACGGATTATATTTAAAAAGGGAATATACTGACTTAAAATATACACCAGAAGGAGCGTAATGCTATTTTATTACTTTATGATCAATTCTAATGATAATGTTTGTCCCCAATGCACTTTTAGTTGCTTTTTATGCTTAAAGCGCATGACATAACCTAAAAAAGCAACTGATATTTGACAGGTGAAACAAAACTAAGTTAGCTTGTACCAAATCATAATAGCGAGTCGCTGTATTGTCAGCGTGGTAAGAAGTCCTATTGACCAATGTTCTAACTTTAGAAAATGATGATTGATTCAAAATTCAACAAATTATATTTTCAATAAAATAAATGCCATAAAGATGTCATAGTTCACCAACCGAATTCAACAAGTAGTGTTTTTTTTAAATTTTGGACAGAGTATAGTCACTTCTTAAAATCGAAACACTACAATAAGTAGAAAATAGAAAATAGAAAATAATGTAGTAATCAGGTGAAAGATGAAATAGCCAAGTCTGTTGATGAGAAAATTTATTCAAAATCAGATTGTGAAGGCGAGTTTATCTTAAACAAGTCTCGTATAATATATCAATCTGCAAAATGTATCGCTATTAGGAACCTCGGAAATGAAGCTGCATTCGAACTTGATGGAAGGTGGCACGAATAACTTCGCGTAGGAGTATCAGGTGTTAACAATCACAAGGAACAAATTATTACGTTAAGTTTGACAGTTTTACGTAGGCGGAGGTTGTTTGTTCTATTGTCTGTTACTCGGCAAAGCTTCCAACATTTATTAGATTCTTTTGCAATTTAAACATGTAATTTTGCAATTTGTAGTTTGATTGAGATATTGCATGTGTAACGGAGATTTCTACCTGCTGGAAACAATATTGCAGACCAACTATAGACACATCCACTTCATAACGTATGGACGTTACTTTGAGAAGCAATAAATACTCGGATTGAATATGTTGGTTCATAGTTTACTTTCATACTTTAGAATTGTAGTTAGAGCACCCACAAATCATAAAATTAAATTGTATAAAAGCTGGCGTAACCTGTTTATTGTTATAGTTGTGTCTTAGTTGATTTCTTCACTTATCTAAGCATTTAAATAGTTTCTAACGTAAAGTAGAAAAATAAACAGGTGTAACGCAAACGTTGAGTGCCGTTAACATCCAGCTGCATCATCCGAAGCATTCTCAAACACTTATTAAAATATAATAATATATTTATATTTTAATTGATATTTAAAAACTTCTATTGGCACGTCTTTATACTAGTAGTTCCCTCGTTTGAATACGAAGAATTATAATCGCGAAAGAATCACCTTCCGAGATTTCTTCAGATCTTCACGTTTCAGGGTCCCTTGATGACGAAAAATATGTTTTCTCAAATCCGCCTAGCTGTCTTTCAGTTCGTCTGTCTGTCCGCCCGTTCGTCTGTCCGTCTGTTGGCGATGTAGCTCAAAAACTGTTTGTTAGAGGAAGGCAAAACTTTGCATGCAGATTAGATGTCTACCTGGCTCGAAAATGAATATACTTTAGGTAAAATATATACAGGGTGAGCACTTTCAAAATAAAATTCTGCCTATTTCTGTTTTAACTCCAGAACTCCGGAGTTAAATAAAGTCATATTTGCACATGGCTCAGATTTTTACCCTTGATGAAAATAGGCGTATTTTGGACTCAACAGATACAGGGTAAACAACTTAAAATTATTTTTTTCTTTGATATTTTAAAAATTGTTTTCACTTACGAGGGAAATTTTGAGTAAAGCGCTTTACATATTATTTTTTAGCAATGGCACGGCACGTTTTATAATTCTTACTACGTACGGTAGGCAATATAGCGTTCAGTCCATAAAAACCCGTTTTCACGTTCTGAGATTTACCAAGAATGATCGGTGGAGTTTTGTTTGCGTTTGTTTATTTCCGCACACTCGATGTTCTTTAATTCTTTATACCTACTATGGTGTCTTTAAAACACTCTCGAGTTTATGAAAATAATGCCCTAATTAAAATGTCGCCACGATATACCGGTTTGTAGAATAGCTTACGAAATATCACTTGATTACAACCAAGTAATTTCACGTTATCTCAGAAAAATCCGGTCTTAGAGGCCAGAGGTTTTAACGGTTGTTTACTCTGCAACAGTTTTTTTTGCTACTTATTAACTTTACGATAACGTTCCGTTAGCAAAACTAACAGCCGAGCTTTATTAATCTACTACTCTCTTAGTGGTTGTTTACTTGGTAGCATCTCATGCAATTACTTATATCGTTCAATGTTGTATCTACTACGTACGTACCTCATGGGATGTTTCAAGCTCGTGTACTAATAGTCAGTAAGTTATTAAAACCAAAGTTATTTTGCAATTGTTATAGTACTATTCTAACTCGCGTAGTTTATCGGTCTATTTATGTGGGATACCCTTTATAACAGGATTATTCAATGTCGAAGTTCACCTTTAGGACGAAAACCATACAAAAGGGATACGAAGACGGCTAAATTAGAATAAAGTAGCACACTCCGATACAGAATAATGTAACAAGAAATGAATCCATCTGTTCTACTCTTCTAGTTACACATAAAAACAAACAATTTCTATTTTTGCTTTTTCCTCATAACTCTATTATTGTGTTACTTAAAACAAAAAAAAACTATTTTGTCGTTATTAAGACAGTTTGAGTTTTTAAAAGAATAATTAAAATTTGTTTTTAGATTTTCATTTGTTTTCATTATTTTCGAGCTACTGACTGGTATAAACGTTCTTATTTTATATAGAAGCCAAATATGGTTATAGCGCCGTTGAAGAAACCTCAACTTTGTCCTTTTTTGGTGGTACACCTATTTTAATTTAATAAATAAGGAACATATTTTTTGATCCTAGGCCGTCTTTGATTTAGAAAACAATGGAAAGCTTCGATTTGCATTTGTATTCAATTTTAATAATATTATATAAAGTAATTTTACCTAATTTAAATTTGTATTCAAATGGCAATATCCAATCTTACTGTAAAAATGTTGTTGTGTTTTATGTAGCATTGCAGGAGTAATGATTTGCCAAAGCATCACTAATATTTTCATCTAGATCGTTGGCCCTCTCACTGTTGTAAACTATTTATTTTATTTACTCCCATTCAAATAAATCGAGTAACGCTAACTGGGGCGATCTCGGTTGATATAAAACTGTTCCTCTTATGCTAATAAACCGATTATAAAACATATTATTATACGTCAGCTGTGTTAAGCGCTGGACAACCGCTGGTGGTGCCAAATTTGTTTAAAATTAATTGGAAATTGTTGTAACGCAGGTATTATTTGATTTTGCAACATATTTCATTAACTTGCTCCATTTAAATTCTCTTTAATAAGAAACCGCCCAATCATATCGTTATTTAAAATCACATCAAATACATTTAGCTTCTGAAGAAACTGGGTCTTGTAATCAACTGGAATATGTGGATTTTCACGGGACCCAAATCTAACGGTGGACGGATTATGTCTGCTAACCAACGGAAATGTGAATTCATCTGAGGAATAAATCATTGTAATAAAATTATCATTAATGCCTTTTCCATAATATCTTCGCAAAACAGTATGCTTCTTACTTTATTTTCTGGAAGTAGATATCTGTTGACTGGTTGCTAGTTAGTAATTACTAATTACTTTTATAAGAATGATATCCTTCTTTTTGTAATATTCTCTGAGCGGTGTCCTTATCAGTACCTATTTATTCAGTATCTGTCGACAAGATTTAGAAGAATCTAACTCTACACTTACGCAAACCATCAATTTTACGCTATTCTTTTCAGCATTGATGTGATTGCCGTTGATTGCATGGCATTTCTACACTTTCCAACACATCCACTTTCTTCAAAACGTTTCGGTGTCTTCGAGACTGTTGATGAAGATGGAATAGGACGATTTTCAAATGCATTTACGAATAAATTAGTAGTGTCGGTAATATAATTACCAGCATAAACATTCACTTATTTGTATTTTTTCTGCTAGTGCGTAATTCTTCTTCCCCTTCTTTTTATAAGATTTCTCTTGTTTGTTTCGGCTTTCCTTAGTCAATTGGCCATTAAATCCAACTCTGAATCAATCGCTTTGGTGGTCTTTTTGCATGCGATGGTTTCTCGGAGTAACATATTTTAACTAGCTTGCTTTCATGCATCCTGTTAACAGGTCATACCATTGTCTTTTTCTAGTTGTGCATCATTTAACTACGTTCTGGATCTAGCACCTTTCCCAAACTGAGGGTATAGTTTGTCGGTTCCATAGTATTATACGCATTATTGCTCGGAGTGTCATTCTAATAAATTATTTATTTTCCAACGTCATAAAAGTGACAATTCTATGACTTGAGGTAAATGTGTTACTTTTATGGCTAGGCATAAAAGTGATGCCGGCAGAGTAAAAGTACTTCAAAACTTAATTAGCTTATGAATATTTTTGACATGGGCCTTCTTGATTGTCGGGAAGTGACGTAGATGTCAATTCTCGATAATCGTAATTTTTGAAATATATATTTATAAAAGAAGCTGTGTAGCGCAGTTGGGTAGGCGCTAGGCTTGCATTAAGCAAGTCCTCGGTTCGAATCCCGCGGGGGCCGGAATTTTTTCGCAGCATTGGCGAGTTGAACTGGGCTCGGTGAGACCATTCACAGTTGGGTACCAAATTAACTGTGCTCTACTCGGAACCACAGACCTAAAAGATAGAGTAACAAGTTCAACACATCACCATGAGACAATTCGCACAATGGTTGCTAGGTAAGCACAAAAGGCACACTCCAACTTTGTATCCCGAATCCGGGACACATTATTCTCCTTCCTCGAGCCCTATATTATTTATCTATCTTTTATTCCTTGTTGTACTCATATATTTCCTATATTTAAAATAAAACTGAGACAATATGTATATGTGCGTACTGAATTGAATCAGTTGCGACTACACAATGCCCAAAATAACCAGATATTCCATGTACTTACGTTCCGTGATTCCCCTGGTGAAGTTTACGGAACTGTAGTTGAAAGTGAAAAGCAGTGGACTGGTTCATAGGTATAAAGCCTCTGGTCCTAGACCAGAATATGCGGGTTTGATTCCCATAAATCCACGGCCACAAAAATCTAGCGCTGAAGCCACTACGACTCCTCAATTGGGCTATTGGATTGTGGACTTGGCCGTTTTGTACTTCCTTTTTCGATAAAGAAAGTATTGGATTTACCCATAAAATTCGAAATTGAGTTTTCAACAGATCTTCACGTTTTAGAGTCCCCTGAACCCAAAAAACATGTTTTTGTTCATTGGTCTGTCTGTCTGCGAAAAGATATCTCAAAAACGAAAAGAGGTATAGCGTTGAAACTTCATATATAAGTTTTGTGTACTATGTAGATGAGACAGCTAGCTTTCGAAGAAAAGCGCATAACCGGAAGTAAGTGTTTACTCTTGTGACTTTTCAGGTTTTGTAGAATTTGTAATTTTTGAAAATTTTTGACAAATGATTAAAAATTAAAAATAAATTTTTTTGGCTAATTATAAGATCACTGTAAAAGGAAGTTGTGTGAGTGTACACCAGATTTTATTTTATACATTATTACACGGAGATTTTGCTATTATTAATTTATGTTTACTTGTATCAGAACCTTTCATTTGAACATCTACTATTCAACTAATTTACAACTAACAAAACTGCTTCCAGCTAACCACCCCCCGCAATTCACGAACTAGTACCTGAGGCTGTAGAGGACTTGCTTCCTTACTTATTGGCATCATCCTTTATCTAATAGACTTGTCTGTCCGGGACTCTGTTTTGTCCGGGACGCTGTTTCAGCAGCCAAACCGTAAGAGATAGAGAAAAAAGTTATGAAAGTTATATGTTTGGAATGGTCATGTCAGGTCAGGAACCGAATTTCAGTCACGTGACACTTCCGGTTTTCGAGAAATCACGTGATTTCTCGAAAACCGGAAGTGTCAGTACGCTGTTTCAGCAGCCAAACGGAGCTGCGACCCTCTGCGCCTTAAAACCTCGATCGGTTAGGCAACCACTTTGACAGCTTCCAGAATGTTCCGATGCGGCGTACCACTTTGACACTTTCCAGGTCTGGGTACAGTTTTTATTTAATACGCGTTCTATTTGAAAAACGGTCTTTTTTGTTTTTTTAAATGAGACATTTGTCTCACTGGGTTGCTAGTATTAAATATTCATGTATTCTTAGTTATCCGACATCCTTTCGGGTATAAGGATAAAACGAAGAAGAAGTATTCTTAGTTATTGGAAGTTATATTTTCATACCTAGGGATATTGTACACGGGCTTTGGGAACCGTGGGGGTTATAATGCCTAAACTTCCTCAAAGAGGGATTTAAAATCAGTATGGAGAAACTATGGAGATCAGGAAATCTAGAATTTCGAAAAAACCGAGAATTTGATTAATCTTACTCGAATATTTGAAATCGAAAAATGTCAATTTAAATCTTGAATTTCTATGTGGAACGAGACGGTATCGAGAATTATTACACTATAATAATCGATTTATAACGAAAATAAAGAATTATGTGAACAATGTATGTATAAAATATTATATTGTGGCAATGAATACTGTAAGACGCTTTGTTTGGAGCGGCAGTCCTCAGTTAAAATTATTAAGCGTGCAAAAATGTTGTATTCTCATTCTGCTGACGATTTATAAACGTTATCGATATCGCCACTCTACACCTGATCAGTGATCACCGAGAAGTTAAAATTACACTTACTTTTCGACTTGGTTAAGTTGATGCTTAAAAATACGTACTACTCTTACCTATTTATAAAACATCTAGCATTCATTCGCATGCTTCATTAAAAATTTCGCAACAGTATTAAAATACCTCTTGCAATTATGGTGTGACCATATAACGCTATAGTGACTTTTTATTCCAGGGTGCCTTCGAGGTGCAGAAGCGGCTTGAAGAAGTGCGCCTGCTGGAGTCTAGGAAGTCGGCTCGGTTGGCAGACCAAGACACGGACTTCGCTCGCCTAGCGGACATGGCAGGCGATCGGAAGAGAACCGCCTCGCACACTATCGACGTTCCTGCCCCGTCTTATCACCATGGGTAGGTTGTCATTTTATCGCTTTTGTCCTGGTTTAGAATGGAGCTGCTAAAAATTTACAGAAGTTACAATTTACCAACCTTCAGAAATGAACTTGGCTAATTTTGAAGTCTGACATAAAATTTGCAAAATCTGACAAATTTACAAGGGATAAAGAAGTAAAGAAAAATTTTAATATTTTGCGCATCTTTATTATTATTGTTTATTATACTCCACACTAAAAGTTACTGCGAAGTTCGGCTGCATAGCGGATCATCCTTTATCTAATAGACTTGTCTGTCCGTCCGTCCGTCCGTCCGGGACGCTGTTTCAGCAGTCAAACCGTAAGAGATAGAGAAAAAAGTTATTAAAGTTATATGTTTGGAATGGTCATGTCAGGTCAGGAACCGAATTTCAGTCACGTGACACTAATTATTATCGTAATTATCGTAATCCGAACTTTTTAGGTTAGATCCTAGGCAAATTTTATCAAGGCGAATGCGACTGGTAGTTTGCTACCAAAAATGACGTCATATACGTAAGTGTGGTGAATACGCGTTCTATTTGCAAAACGGTCTTTTTTGTTTTATTAAATGAGACATTTGTCTCACTGGACTGCTAGTTAATAAATAATACGTACTACAGTTTTGAACCTTCTCAACCTCTTGTACAATTTAATACTTACAATTAGAAGATATTGAATTCGATATAACATTACATTTTTTTGTATAAGTTTAGAAGATGCATTGCTTATATAAGTTATTCTTTATTACATTTCTTAGCTGTTTTGAAGGAGTTCTGAGAATTACAAGCCATCGATGGCCCCACATATTATTGTTCATAGATTATTCTGCTTACTCATGAAACATACTTTATTAGCAAATATAACAACTGGAGCAAAGATGTTATTGCTTTTATTAGGAGGAACACGGCAGTGTGAAAAAGGGATTCGATGCGATCTTTGAGTTGTTTAGTCGATATGTATCTTTAGTTGTGTCAATTGTTTAATAAACACATTTTGTTGTTTGCGGAGCTAGTACATTGTCTCAACTGAGTAACTTTGCTTTTTCCATACATATGTATATGCATTTATATTTTTAAAGTCCCCACCAATGTTTTCTATTACAATCCCGCATTAAGTTTTAGTACAAGCAGCCCAACCCTGCCAGTGGCCGTGCAGCGCGGCAATGACCTTATCCTCACGAAATATTAGAAAAAAATACAATAATCCGACATCCTGTTAGTATCATGCTATTTAATATTTACCTGCAAATTTACAATTTCACAAAGTGCCAGAATTAAACAAAATTACACAAAATAAGGCAAAAATCCCCCCTCCCCTCAAACCGCATCCCTAATTCTCGTAAAAATACAATCGACCCGTAGATAGTCTCCAAACAGCTAATTTCACACAAATATTGTTTTCAATGTTTTTTTCTGATAATTATAACGTTTTCCCCATTTTGCAACCCACAAATCCACCTGAGCCGCAAAATTCGAACATTCTATTTGCTACACACAGACATCACCTTTACACCCCTGTATCCCTCCCCCGTGCATCGCAGATCCCAAAAAGCAGCCAGTACGATGAGCGTTGGTTCATCCTCTTTCCAACTAGCCCCAAATCACATTTGGATATTTCAAGAAGTATGCGATGTAACAGCACCTAACACTTTCTTGTCCAAAAAATCTTTTCAACCCCCATATTTTCGCCCACTCGAATCTTGCATTTTCATAATCTTTTTCATAAAGTTTGCCCTTGAGAAGATCTTCAAAATGACACCAACAACATTCACCTTCAATACGTATACAACTTGCAGAAATTCGAGAAAACTGCGCACTTTTCAAGCGTCACACAAATCGCTACTGGAGCCTCGTATTGCCGTCACACTTCCAATTCCTTAAACGTTTTCAATTTTAAAAGTGCATTTTTGGAGTTAATAAAGTTATGCTTTTCCGGAATAGGTGTCCGCTCTTCAGTCGCATTTTAAATCCTTTATAGTTTATTATAAAGATTACCTGCGACTATAGGTCATAGACAGGTCACTTTTATATCCTAGGCTGCAGATGCAATTAATGACATCAATAAATTTAATTGCTTTATATAAATCACCGCCTTTCCTTTTCTGTAATCAATTGAGCCACATGAGCTATTATGGCCATTCATCTAATTAATAGCCCGTGAATTGTTTCCCAATTATTATAGACGTTAGAAGCACCTTTACGCCAAGAGATTTTAACGCTGCATTGTTATGTTTATGATTTAACATTGTACACGTGGTCCAATGGACGAATTTTAAAAAATGACAAAAGTGCTATCAACGATCGCTTATGAAATGTTCCTTATTAACATTAGTCGACATCTATCGGACTTTTTGTCTCATTGTCTCCAGAATGCGATGTTTCAACTAAAATTTCTAAATTAATTATTGGTGTTCTTCCTTATTTTTACCAATATGTTCCATATTTACCTTAGTTAATTCCTGTTTTCATTTTTATTGAATTAGTAGAATGACCAATTGAATGAAACTCGACAGATGTTTCTTGTTAATTCTCAGTAGGTACTATATCTAAAATGTATTATAGATCTTGATAGCGAAACTAACTTTTCCTACATTTCACCGGATTACACGACTTGATTATGATCAATAAAAGCGAAATGTAGGTCTGTCACTGTATTCAATGATATTTCAACGATTATGATGAATATGATCACTGGTAATTTTTCGAAACCGAGCTTTTTCTGGAAGGTGGTGTGCATTCAACCCCTTTGTTATTATTTCGAATAATTGGCGGCTCGTGAAGAATTTTGATGGCAGAGACAACCGTATGTAAAATGCATTTGTTACGACTTCTAAGAAAAAGACAGATTCCGACATCCCGAGACGTATAAATATTTCGCATATGAACTGGCAAAAGTTAGCATCAATGAAAAAAATACCAAACCTTAACAGGCTAATAAAATGTGATAAACTGAGTCGAATACCATGCGTTTAATTTTTCGTTTTAATGTATAATTCGCCCAAAAATTTTGAATTAAGTTTGAGAATTAAGTTTATAACCACATGAAATGTAATACGTGTAATACAATAATAGGAATGTATTGCTAGGTGTATCCAACCGCCATAGCTATTTTTGTTAGAAGTACGAAATTAAGGACTTTTTTGGACGAGCTGCAGTTTATGGCCAGCGAGCGCAGCGAACGAGGCACATAAATAAGGCAAATCTAAAAGTCTGCTTTCGTACGAGTTACATACATAATTTTTTGTTCTACTGTTTTGGAAAATGAGTTTACTCAAGGTCGAGGATGTTATGACCATACCAAAAAATGGAAATGTGTATTTTGATTTCGACCATTAGAAACGCAGAGTTAGTTTTTGTTGCCATGGTTATTACTGGGGAAAAGTAAAAGGTTCTAGAACCTTTTACTTTTTACGAAAAAGTGGGTTTTTTCGGCCGCTATACACTGCCGAAATTGATAGCTTTTCAATGTAGCAGAACAAAAAATTGTTAAATTTATTCATGGTAGCTCCCGGATCCGTTACGCATTCCAATAACTGGGTGATAAATAGAAGGTATAATAATTATTAAACCCAGTAATAGTGAATACAATAATATGAGAACTATTAATTAATGAAAATTCTTCCCTTTTTCTCTGAACTTGTTAGTGCTATTTTTTTCTGGATTTATTGCATTAGTTTTTCCTTTTCAAGAGTATTATTAAATCTATACTAGTTTCAATGAATAACATTTTAATTTTGTGAATGAAAGGTAAAATCCGATTGATTTTTATTGAATTTCTTCACGTTCATCTCTTGAGAAGTCGTAAGCGTCATTATAACCTGCCGCATTTGAGTTTCCTGTATCTCCATGCCTTGAGTCATTGTCGGTATTCGTTTGATTATCACTTTGTTTCTCAAAAATACGTATGCATGCCAGGCCATCAAAGGTAATTATTACAATCGCTCTATTTTTAGCTATCGACCATAAGCAGCCTCAAATTCCCATATGCGATGGCCGACAGAGGACAGTCAGATCTCTTAGATCAGCTTGGATCTGTCGCCACTTAGCAGAGGAAGTTTAAGAACACATTCCGAAGTTGGGGTATTATTTATCAGTTTTGGTGGGTGATTGCAACTAAATTCGCAATCGCGGTCTCAGTAGCTCTCGAGAGGAAGCGCGAAGTTATCGCCGTGCTGCGTAGGAATTCGGAAATGTGTGTCGTCGAAAGCAACGAATTAAAACAGAAACGAAGATAGCTAGTAGTGTAATTGTTCTTAGATTCCCTGACCTGATTTTGCGCAACGAGTCGATCGTTTACTTTCATTCTTCTGTGAATTCGGCCTTTCATTTTTAACTTTTACCATTTAAAGTGCCCGGTAAATAAAAGTACGAGTGAGAGCTTTTTAGATAATTCGTGCTTCACTTTTCTACGACATGGATCGTCTGCAGATAAAATTAGGCAGATAACTCTTTATCGGGCCGTGGATTGGTAAAGGCTTTTAGTAGCAATTTCGGCAGTTGCTTCTTCGGCGCTTAATAATTGGATTTAAAACTAGGAGAATTTCAAAACATCTTGGTGCAGTCGGTGCCCTCCAGCTCGGAAATGCTGTATCGTACCTAGTAACTGCTATTATATGCCGCAACAGACCGGTAGCGACCTAATTAGAAAATCCGACAAAGCAATAATGTGTGCCAGAGAAAAATATAGTTTTGCAATAGAAGGAGAAAACCTTACAACCGACTATTTTAACACCTGCGAACTAGCGCAAATCACCTTCTGTTACTGAAACACTTGTTGCAAGGCTATGAATTGAAGCAGCCGCCTATTACGTCGACGCAATTCACAAACTTGGCGTTACCAATATTAAATCGCCAGCCTTGTAATACATAATATTTGAATAACCCAAGAATTTTATTTCTGTGTATTCTTCACATTCCAAATTAATTGAGAAGTCGTGAAAATGAGAACGCCCCAAAATTACTAAATTACACGCATGAAATGATTCAAGTTTATAATTTGTCGATATTCTTGCAAGACTTGTGATTTTGTGAATTATGTGCTTCTTTAATTGGATACTCCCATCACTTAAATAATTCGGCATTAGAGAGAAAGCTAAAGGAAAATTCGTTTTTGAAGACAGTTTTGAAAAGTAGGCTCTTCGAGCTGTCATTGTTTGATGACAGGGAGTTGATCTTTCCCGATGAATAAGCAGATACGTTATTTTTCCGCTCGTCGCCAATAGCAACGAGGGGAAAAGAACAATTTACGCTCTCTTAAACAAAAATGGATATGGATACCACTAAAAACAAAAGCTATTAATAATGTTGCGTAGTAAATCATAATTTTATTCTTCCTTGAGATGTCCCAGAAAAAATAGTCCCCTTTAGTTATTAGCTGAGGCCAAGAGTCTCTGGCAGTTTATTGCCACCTTAGTCTTATTAATCTTACCGTTTTCCATAAACTTCTAGAGCACAGTTTATGTAAAGGGTGTTTCAAAAACATGGTGCCACACTCAGGAGGTTATAGGAGGCGATCAAACATAACATTTTTGCATGACAACTTTTGTGATTTGATTGTCAAGGTAAAAGTGTCACTTTATAGACGTAAACAGTTAGTTTTTGTTGTTCAGTTTAAATAATGGGTTTTTAGGTAAAAATAATTCCACGTCCTATACAAGGTGGTGAAAAACTAGCGCATTATATATATTATTATTGCGCTCGTTTTGTTCATTTGTTTTTTCCCTTTATAGTAGTCATATTAGCATTTGAACGTAATACCTGGACGACCCTATTTTTAGTTTTCGCCATGAATTTTTCCTGCGCTGTAAAAGTACGTCTCCGGTGGTAACGGTATATTGTAACTTTCCCCCGTTTAACCATCTTTGTATCTCTTCTCTAGATCATTTTACTGGCGTATATTGTTACAAAATTGTAACAAAATTAATAAATTAGTGAAATGTTGACATAATCTGTGATTTACGTGTGAACTTTTACGGCTACCAATCCAAACTTGAAACTGTAGTATTTATAATTTATAAATGTGAATATACAGGGTGTCCCGAAACTTGCAAGTCCGACCATTGTTACCACAAGGAGATTCTTAGATGTAAAGTAAATTGTCCAATAAAATACACTCGAAGAGTCGGAAACCTATCATTGATGCCTAAAATTTTTAGTATTCAGTAGAAATATAAACAAATGCTTGAAAAATGTCCGGAAATATTTGGAAATATATTCGGCAGCTATTTTTTTCAATAAGAGCATGAGTGCATGCCAACTAAGGAGGAGGGATTTTTTTCTTGGAGGCATGCACGAATGCTTTTGTTAGAAAAAAATTGCTGCCGAACATTTTTTGCAAATATTTCCATATGAAATTTTTGATGCACGCGTTATATTTTGATAGAGAATATCACGAAAACAAATATAAATACTAAAATTTTATGATTTTTTGTCAAAACTGCAGTAAGTGGAATCTTCCGATTATCATTAATCGCCGTTGCTATGGGAAATTTCCAACTAAAGATGCATAGGAAATATTCTGAAAAAATTATATTTCTACTGTATGAAATTTGTATACACAACGAAAAGATCCCCCGTACTAAAGCTCTGGAGCTTATCTCAAACTGTATTTTTGTATACGATTTTTCGTGAATTCTGCGGTAGTTCCATAGTTTCTCAGTTATCGGTGTATGTATTAGTGGTGATTATACCGTTCTTAATGTATAAGATCGCTATACAGATCATGTAGTATTAGTAAGTGAAGATATCGGGGTGTTATTGTTTTGGTGTTTTCAATTTTGAGCTGTCAGCTGTCAATATCATGCCCTTTCCAACAAGTTTTTACGATACACATTCCATTCATTTTTAGTGTAATTCTCTTATTGGTAATCTGATCGATTACGCTCTCGACGTCTCGACGACTTTAAGAATTATCAAATAATTTTGCTTACCAACTTAACCGGTTGCTTTGTAGAAACACCACTCGCCTTCAACTCGTGTTGTTTCTAAGTAACCCCTTTTGTGAGAAAACAAAAGTATTTTTGATCATTCAAGTCAATACGTGGTGTTATTACTGAGAATTTAATTCGGCGTTATCGATTCTACTGATACATATTTAAAAAGCATTCCTTTTTCTAAAATGCTTCCAGTAAATTGTAGAATCTGTAGGATTTTTAGAAGTAACAAAACGGCGTTGTGGTTTCAAGTACTTCATTTTATAAACGCAGAGCTTCCATAGTAAATTTCGTGCTTGGCTGCATATATTAACCGACATACTAAATTGCTTATTGCTTGATCTAAGAAGCAGTCAATATAAGTTTTAGGTACTAAGAAGTACGTAATTGCTATCACACGGAATTTATCAAATATTTCGTTTCAGAATCCACCCAACATAACCGACAGGCCTTCTTGTATTTAGTAGGTAGCTCATGTTTTCAGGAAAATTCTTTATGAAACTGAATCACTATTATAAATAAATGCAGTAAACATATTAGTTTCAATTCAGTTACTGTTTGCATTTGTAGCTGGACGCACGATGTATTTTATCACATTTTCAAGAAAACCAATATTTTAAAATTTGTTAAAAATTTGTTTTATTAAAAATTGAATTATGACTGGAAGGAGACTAGAACCTCTTCTGGAATTATTTTATGAAATTAAAAGCATATAATAATAAAAGCGTTAGAGCATAATGTAACAAATGTAGGTAGCAACAAATGGCGAGTTTAGCAGCGCGCTTGCATACGCAAAGATAAATTAAACACCATGTCATCTATAGGTGTTCATAGAGTCCCTTGTTCCTGTATTGCTGCATACATTGGTGAAACCGAATGTTCACTAAAAACCAGCGTTGTGTCAGGTCGGGTCTCGTTTGATCATCAGCCATCGTCGAACACCAACGCGATACCGGCCATAAAATCCATTTCGATAAAACTTCTATTATCGGCAAATCCCCATCTTTACCAGAAAGATTCGCGAAGCCATTGCGATTACAAACACTATCCTCTTCCCTCCATTTAGAAAACCCTGTTAACGGCATGTCTGATTTGAATAACGGGCCCGTGCTTAACTTAACGAAAGGACCCTATCGCAATCTGATTGTCTCCTCGAGCCCAAGTCTGTGTTCAATAAGGTAAGGCCCCAAGATGTGGCCTCGTTGGCATCCAACTTCAATGCGTATTTGCCAAATGCCCACGTGTGAAAATAGCTCACGGTGACGATACAAATACGAGGTATTTTACGCTTTGCTGTATTTTCTTCAAGCCGGCCGGCGGCCCACGCTTTATACCTACTATGCATACAATTACCCAGGGCCGGACTGGGGTGCTCGACGATGGATGCTAGCCAAATGGAGATGATCGGGGCCGGTGGTCTAGTGGTTAATTACGACCATGAAGATTGCTCACAAAAATGTTTAACGAGCTATGAATATTGGTGGTATGCGATAATTGTTACAGCAATGTTGTTCAGAAGAATTTTTATGCCTATTTGCCCTCGCTCAAAGTATCTGCAAACATCAGGTATGGATTTCTTCCAAGGTCGCGGTCGAGGACACAATCCCTGAAGAAATTTTCCCGAGAATTTCAAAATTGCTGAAGAGACTGAAGGATTTATAAATAAGGTACGAGTAAATGGTAAATCAGAAATTTCTTTGAAAATAAAACCCTGCTAGACGTTTTCGTTAAGAAAAAGATGTGTGCCTAGAAAATATAAAGCATAAAGAGATTTGACGGCGAAAATTGCAAAGACGCAGCGCCAGTGGCGGCCCGTGGAGAATATTTATGATAGGGCTAACCGAATGTAAAGTGCACCTTCCAACCCCTCGCAGGCAGAGATAGCACCTGACATTCCGACATTTAAATGTCTCACATATGATCGCATCAGTGAAAAAGATGCTTATCAATATAGTTTTGTCTTCGTGCTAAATTACACAACCAAATCAATCACTAACACATAAGTGTTTATTCTTTATTCCAAGCTGCACGATATATAAAATCCATTCTAGGTAATTTATTATTTGCAAATCAGTCCCTGTTTACATTTTCTCATTCGCACTTTACAATTAGTACTTATAGTATAGAGGTCTGTCGTTTTGAACTATTTAAAGCAAACAAGGATTTACATATCTGCCTTAGTTCAAGCTTTTCTTCGAGCAAATTCGACGAAAGCTTATTTAAAATATTTATAGTTTATTTCATTGTGCCGAATGCTTACAGCTTTATACGTGTAAATCACTCCAATAACTATAGGAGAAATCCCATAACCCAATTGAGTTTTGGTGCTACATGGTACGACGCTGCGGTGCAACAATAGAAAAAGCAAGCGTTACGTCGTTCATGCAACATGCTGCAAGATTTACAGCGAAGCTACGTTGTGAGTGATGTCGCTGAAATTGAAATCTTAATATAACCATTAATATCAGGCCGAGGTTTTATCGCAACTTGTTCGAGTGCTCGGGCCAAAGCTGAAGCGGCCCCAATTCGGTGCTAAATAGCGTACCTTCTCTCACAGTACCGCTGCAGTCCATAAACTGTCGAAACGCTGGGCCAACTCGATCTGGCCCAGTTGGGCTGTACAGTTTATATTCATGAAATAAAAATTACTCACGCTTTGTTTAAGCTTTAAAAGAAGAAGAATAAAAAATAAGTACAAACATATTCTTTTCGAATAAAAAAAAATTGAATGATTGTTTTGTTATGATGGAGACATGGCTCCTTGCCTTCTAATAGCGAGCCGCCACTACGGAGAATTACAAAATCCAGCTGACGAATTTAGAATAGAGGCTTTTAATGTGACTATGAATGTCAGTGTCAGTGTTTTAGAATCCAGATTTGCAAATCGCAAGGAGTACTAGGACTTTGATTGCTTTTACCCCCCCCCCCCCCGAGTTTCAATTCTATTCTAAACCAATATTCTACAAAAAGTCTATAAAAAAAAACTGAAGTCTAGATTTTGGTTCCAAGTGGAATAAGTTGTCATCAGCATTACCAGAGCAGTACACCAAAGATCAAACTGAACAGGGTGATGAACAGATAGCTACGTTGCAAAAATATAATTAAATGCTGAAGCATACTGTAATCTAGAGAATCATATTCTATTAACCATTTCCACTTCAGAAACTGCATGTGGAGGGTTCTTTTCTAAATAAATATTTATTTTAAAAAGAATAAGGGACTGTTTGTTTCAAGATCATTTGGAGACTTTCATGCTATCGCCTTTTTTTAAAAGGACATTCCCATGTCTATTGAAAATGATGATATTTTGCATAAACTGACAAATAGTGCAAAGCATGAGAGACGTTCTTGTAATTTGATGGTTTACCCTAATCTTAACACTATGTTTGTGTTTTGTTTTTTATATTTTATATTGTTTTTATGTCTTTAATAATTGTATTTGTTTGCCTTGGAAGAAAAGTAATTTTTGTTAATGGGCCGATTTGGAGTCACTTGCACGGGCCGGTTCAAATACCCAGTCCGGCCCTGAAATTACCAGTGCGAACACGGAAGCCGTGGACTGTCTTGAAGGGAGTAAATGAAATTATTCAGCCATTGAAATGCTGCAAGTCATTTCGGGACGGCGTTTCGCATATATTGTGCCCCACGTCACATTGACGCAAGAACAAATAAAAACCTGGCCGTTTAATTTTCTTACATAACCGCACAGGTTCGCGGAAACCTAGCTTTCTTCAATTAACCGTTCCTGCACGCACGGTCGCTATAAGCCGTTTCTGCATATTGGAACGATATCCATTGTACACTATTAATGTGCAGAATGAATGATATTGGTTCTATACACTTCCATCGTCAAACATTGTCCGACATTAATTCATTTGCACATGTCGCACTCTCGTCCATATGAATAAATTGGGTTCAAATTTCTTTAAAAAAAAACGGAAAATTATAGCTATTAAGACATATAGGTTTAAAAATCAAGGTCGTAGTTCAAATCCGGGATAACAAAGTGGGCCCAGAATTTTATAGAAATTTTTAAACTTTAAAACACGAGTTGTCTTCAAGATTTTTCAAATACTAATATCTTACCAGAATTTTTCTTTCACCCATATTTTATTAGAAATTTTAATAAATTAATATTTGAGACGCGTCACAATACACAAAATGCGAAGATTGCTGTGAGTACTATAATAATATCATAAATTTTTAATGGATACTATGGTGATATCAACAAACTTTGAAAACAAATCATTTTCATCGTTGAAATGTGCGAAAACATTCCAGAAGAAATAAGAAAAGATGCAATAGAATTTTGTAGCAGTTTGTTACCTACGAAGCCTAAAAGTACATACGAAAAAGTGTGTTTCGTTTCAAGAGTGGAAGAATAAAAAATGCATCACGAAAGTAACCGTATATGTAATTTTGGCCTTTCTTGATATGAGTGTAAGTGTGTAGTAGTAAGATACATATAACTTCTTTAAAGTTGTCACCAGCTTCCTTATGGCCAGAATATTCGATGCTAAAAGCCACTCTGAAGGCCTAAGGAAACATAAATATTGAAAAGTTTGGTGCTCTTATTCCTTATATAAAAAAATAAATGTTGATTATCGTAGTAAAAGAATCCAAGGTCCTGCCACGAGAAGAAATAAAGAATTGTGGCATTGTGGCGATGTACGAATGTTATTATTTCTGATAGTAAAACTCAAAGAAAGAAGATTCAGTACAATTAACCGACCTTTATCGACGTCATCTTGCTTTACGCTTAATTTGTAATGTAGATGGAGATACTACTTCTTTGAAGAGACATGGAGGGTGGGAGTCGTTAAATTTGGCAAAGTCTTATAATAGAAGTATCATTTGAAGAAAGAGTAAAGATTGCCAGAAACGTTTTCGGTGGTGGAACGCTTACATTGGATGAAACCGCAGAAGTTAAAGAATGCAATGATAAAGAATGTGGCAATTCTAGCTCAAGTACTGGTGAAAGTTTTCAATTCAGTAATTGTACGTTTTCCAGTAATTGTGCCTTTAACTTTCCATGAATAAAATGTTAACGTGAACAATATGCAGCAGCCTATTTTATATATCATATAAAATACGTTGTCATTGACGACGTATTTTATAGAGAAAGGCGTATTTTAAAGTAAACATAACAAGTGAGCTCTTATGCACCATCCAAACAGTATAAGCTATTAATGTTAGAATAGCTACTATGTATCAAGTTGCAAAATGAAAGTGTTTTGCACACTAGACGTGAAGTTAGACAACACGTTGTGTGTGAAAAACACTAATTGTGCAACGTGGTGCATACAAGATTTTATGTAATTTTGAATCGTATTAATTTTTATTAAATTAAATTTACTTAAATCTACAAAGTTGTTCTAAATTTTCATATTAACACTAGTGTCAATATGAAATCTCATTGCAACTAGTGCGAATACATGTATATAAATCATTTTGACGTTAAAAACGACTACAAAATGTCATTATATTAAGACAAAATTAGAGAAAACCATTTTTAGTAGTTCTGTTGCAAAAACAGTTTCAGTGAAAGCAAAACTGAGTTTAGTTAAGTAAATTTCATTGTAGTTAGCATTTCATAATGTTCGCCGGAAGTAAGACCATGATATATAACGTATCCCAACCTAACCTAATACAACCCAAGCCAACTCAACCGTAAGTTAACTTAACTAATATAATAAAACAAACAAAGATATAATGCGAAGAAAAATAATGCATATTAATAAATTATTTGCGGTGAAATAGTGTATTATAAAAAATATCATCTTCCATTTCCGCTTAATAAAACAGTAATTGCACGATATATTACGAGGATATAAGCTTTGCTATTTTATTGTAATAGTTTAAAGGAGATTAGTCAATTTGAAAATGTATATCTGGAACTAAAGACTCCAAAATTGTATTGTGTACGTAAACTACCCGTGCTTTACATGATTTGAACTAACCTAATTTAACCTAAATTAGTCTAGCTTCACCTGTTTATGTTGTTTAATTATCATCATTACATTCTTTTATTGTAATATATACATTATGATTCATTCATCGTATGATCCATTTCTGGAGAGTTTGTTCGAATTTTACCGGTTTAAAGTTTTTAGTGACAACCCTATAAAATGATGAAGGTAAAAAACTAAAATGTTTTAATTTAAAATTTTAAGTTTTCCATAAAAATGTAATATTCTGCCTTACTATTTGTGTACAGTAGATCAAGGTATGAAAGTTGTCCTGAATTGTCCAGTGTATAACTTATAGTTGTTTATGATTTAATTCGTTGGTATAAATGACATAATATAAAAATATTTCAAGTGTGTAGTGCCAACCGAATGTATTTAAAATGTGGCTTCCACCCCCTCACAGACAAAAACTGATTCCATCATTCTGGGATCTAAATATTTCGCATATGGGCTGGTGGACTGACAAAAGTTATCAGCAGTGAAAAAATTACTTAGCACGGTAGCCTTTCTTTCGTCCCAGATTACACAACGAAATTAGTCGATGATACAAAAGTGTCAGTTAGCAAGTTACATGATATATAAAATCCATTGTACGTTTTTTTTTATTAAATAAGTCAGTTACTCGTTCATAAATAGTATATCACGCAACAAGTTCAGTAAAACGACTTTTCTAACGTGTTGTGTATACTATTTTATCGCATTTAATGAGAAATGTAAAAATTGAATTTTTACATAAAAATGACACTAAATGTCAAAACATAACCAAGCTGAGCAGAACTCGTTTCTATGTACTAAAACACAATAAGCAGCTCCAGTTGATGCTTTGCGTTAGGCAGAACTGTAGTGTAGTGTTGGTGACACTGTAAGTCTATGTCAAATTCGAGGTTAGCAGGTTAGGTTTTGCGTCAATCTGTGTCAAGACTGACGCAAAATCTAACCTTATAACTTCGAATTTGACATAGATTTACAGTGTCACCAACAATACACTTCAGTACTGCCAACGTAAAACGAATCGGCTTTGCTATGCAGAAAAGTGTTGCTAATGCAAAAAAGTACCACAGTTCTAAACGATTTTGAATGTAGAAATGTAGTACTTTACCAAATGAAATGCGATAAAAGTATTTCATGTTATAAAGTGCTTTTTTGCTGATTCCTTGTGTACTTAGTCTCTCTTCCTTCATTGAGTGTCTTAAGTTAGTCGTAATCCTATTCAACATCGAGAAACATCGCTCCGCTTCGTATGTAGACATAAGTGTTGTCACTAACACTTTAAGAGTTTTATAGTTTCTTGACAGGTTTCATGCATTTCGTCTTGTAAAAGTAATGATAACAGCGACACAGCTCCAGAAAAATGCTAAAATTCTTCGCTTCCATAAAGTACCTGCAGTTCAGTTTTTAATCTATACTTTTTCAAAAAAGGATAAACTTTAACCGTTTTACAAAGAACATTGTCAAAAAATTTGTCACGATGCTCATTCAAATTTTCCACCTCAAATAAATTTGTAGCTATTACATGCCCACAGTAAAACTAAATCTTGTTATTTGCTGCCTAAAGGAATAATAAATTTTCAAAGCTTCTCTTCTATTATGCTCTGTGGAAGCAAGTCTACGCAGCCTTTTTGGGGAAGTGTTTCGTCTTCTAAAATTATAGTCTTCAATAATTTTATCCACTTGATCGCGTGTTTTCTGTATTTCATTGGGTTTGTATTTACCTTTTGTAGTTGCTTATAAATTTGCGAAAATGTAAAATTCTTACTTTTTAATCTAAGTGTGTTACAACCAGCTTCTTCAATTGTAGATTCCGATTTAATATGTTCATCGTTCTCTAGAGTTTCCATAACGTTTTATGATAAAGGAATTTTCTACATTCATTAACAGTGTTAACTCCCTATTAATGAAAATTCCATGTAAGTAGTTGGTGACGACCATGGTAATCTTTGCTGAACAATTTTGTTTAGCACTCTCGTTCTTTGTGGGGCATTGGGGAAAAAATAGCAGATCCCAGAGAGGTGTAGAAAAAATATTTGAGCTGATCGATTAACTCACGCTGCATTGTTCATGATCAGGTAAATTTTTGTTGAACATAACAATAAACATAATTCGCTAACGAATATTTTTCTTTTATTAAAGTTTGTTCGTAATTTATGCCCTGTCATAACTCTGTGCGATAAGTTTATTTGGTGTGTATCTCATTAAAGTGTCGTAAGAAAAAAGAAATTGTCTTATATAAAACTCGATCGGAGGATCAGCAATGCAGTATTTAGTGACGAACTGACTGCTGATATAAAAAAATGTTTAGGGTCACTTGCTTACATCTAGATATTTGAATAATAAAACACGAAACCTGTAAAATTAAATAATGAAGCATAAAAAACAAAATAATAAATGTTTAAAAAAATTCTTTGTAACCTGACAAACTTAAATACATCGATGTTAATACTGACATTACCTGTATCAAGCATAAATATCTAAGGAGAAGTTTTAGGACTAGAAACACAGTTGACCGCAAATGAGACTCCTGTAAGAGTAGATTTTATAATGTCTTAAAGATGTTTACCGGTCTTCTACGTGGTCTTCAATCTTTTTCATCTCTGTAGTATACGCCCTTTAAATATTCAACATTTATTTCAACACGCTGCACAATGACAGTAGGAAAATACACACAAACATTGGCATGTAGTCTACCATTTCTACAGGTAACCATAAGCAGAGTATGTCGGAATTGGTTGCATTTTCCGTCTGCCCAGCTGGGCTACTTTGTATCAGAAATCAAACCCAATCCAATACGTTAATGGGTATTTATCGGTAGTTAAAGGCAGCCATTAAAAAGTAATTATGGTGCTTGTTTGTAATCATGGGCAGACTAATTGAGCCGATCGTCCGCCGGTTCCAAAAACCGTTTGAGGACGCAAGGTGAGTGACATCTTAGACATTGTCCAGCTGCAACCTGTCGAATGGCATCGCAACGGGACAATAGCCGTCAAGCAAAATTTGTATTGAAAGACGTAATGGAATTATAATTGGGGAGTGGAAGGTCAGCCCGGTCGGCTGCACTTATTGATTTTAAACGATTTTCCGACAGCCTTGGGCAAATAATCGCCAAGCAAATATTGCTTCTCGTCAGGCTGCCCTGCGATTCTCAGTGAAAGTGTCCTTTTATGGGTCGCTTTGTTGCAGATCCCGCAAACGGAGGCCCAGCAGCAGCCAGGAAGATAGCCCTAAAGACTCCCAGATGGACGAGTGCAGCGCAGCCTTGGTCCTTATGAGCCTTTCTTGCTCCCCCCATTCGCCTAACTTCAGTGGTAAGTCCCAAAGAGAACAAAAGTCGACGGAACTTTCCGGTCTGCTCAGAGCATCTTCATTAGCAGTTTTATCATTACGATGTTTTAATCACCGCTGCGTTTTTTATGGCGTGTTGCAATGTTAAGTAAGGTTAGGTGGATATCTTTGTAGATATTTTCCTAGGAATCTTTGATACCGTTGAACGTCATAGTTCCAGTGACGGAATTATCGATCGCGTCTGGCCCTCACCGTTTGTAGCAATAAATAATAAAAGGTTTCTTATAAGCCGAATTGCTATTGTTGGTATGATTCGGAAAAACCTGTAATTTTGTGGGATTACGTATACGTAAACAATGCAGTAATCACACTAGTGCTAATAACACTAATGTAAACGTAGATAGTTCTCAGCTTACAACAAGTGAGTTTTACATGTTGACCTAGTACTTATTACTTCCTTTTACCGAAATTTGTATACATAGGGAATGACCTATTATTTATTTAACATGTCCAGTATTATTCGAATAAGCTCTAAAATGTATAGACAGGAGAAAACTGAAACGCTGCAATCACATTTTCTAGTTGTTTACTTAGTAAGCATTATCTTTGATATTTTTTGTATTTTAAGTATCCTTTATGAACTTGTAAAAAATGTAGATGTAAAATATGTACGTAGATGAAGTATCGACTACGGACACGCACATCAATCGTAAAAACTTCAAGTATAATTGTTACTATTATTCACAGAATACGCTTCGTTTTCTCTATGTTCCCAAGATTATTGATTCTGAGCGCAAGGATTTCTTGCAGATAAAAGTATGTTTTTCTTATTATGTATAGATATGCAATTGCCAATTTAAATATTTAATGGCGCGAAAATAACATTGCAAAGTGATTGCCTAAATGTGAAGTCATATTATGAAATCGGTCAAAGATAATGTGTCCCGTTCTAGCTTGTTTATGTTCGTTTTCAGCCTCTGATAAGTTTTTTTTCACTTCCAGTCGGTGTGACTAGACGACGTAGTGTCCTATGCACTAAGTATTTAGCATATGCCTAAATTAACTTCATGCCGACGACATATACATATACAAACAAACGTCAGTTGCGTAGCATTGTCCATTGTCAAAGGAATGGAAAATTAGCGCATTTCATTTGCTATTCTTTGGTTTTATGTATATCTTTAAATCAGTGGCGGTTCGTGATAATTGTATTTGGGGGACTCTTAATTTTTTACAATAACTAAACACAACATTATAATTAATGACTGATCTGCATTTCGTCGATATTTTGATCGAAATATAAGCCTGATTTTTAATTTTAATAAAAGGAAACATTATATGTACAATACACAACAAAAAAGTATTCAAACACAACACAACATTTGCACAAGAGTATAAAAAAGGAAACACGATAGTCGAGTGTGTTTTCGTCAAAGTTACTTATGTTATAAATTAAGTTTTTATTCACCGACATTATTGCCATTGCATTAACACGTTCTTCGTTCATGGTATTTCTTGTTTTTATTCTCGCAAGTGTGGAGAAACAACGTTCTTCAAAAATGTCTTGTACCATTACGAGTCCCACCTTTACCTTGCCGGTTGAGATTTAAAACCGTTGTAGGCCGTCCAACTTATTTTTTAATATTTTAACCTTTTTAGCTAACGGTGAGCTTTTAAAATGAATGTTGAGAATATGACTCATGCTATTCTGTGCCATTCTTTAATAAAAACTGTACGAAACGACCGAACTCACTCCAGATAAATAATCACTCGTTAACCCCTAACAAGGGAACTCTTCCTCAGTTTCGACGAGCAAGGCTAGCCACCTACCCGGCCTAAGGGTAAATAAAGCGGGCTCACAGAACCACTTTGTGGTTAAAACAGGCCACTGGCCTATAATAAGAGGAGGAAGAAGAAGAACTACATTTAAGAATTCTGGAATTCACCATGTACATTGCAGTTTATTTTTAATGTAATATCCAAGAAGTTATCACGTGGCGGTCGCTGAACCGGCGGATCGAATTACATCTTTGGGAGCGTAATATTTGTAAATACACGATCAAACCGGGAATGAATCCACAGCGCTAGAGGCTTCAAAATGGGAAATACTCGCGTCACGTTGAAACTGCTATATCGGCGATTTTGCAGCGACAGCGATTTATTTTGTAATTTTCACATAGTTTGGAGCGCATTTCGGAGCGCCTGCAGCTGTTTGGTGCATATGATACAAGCGAGTGTGTTGAGAAATATCTCATGTAATGCCGTCATCGATATTGTTTTACATGTTTTAAGCGGGATCGACGTTCGCCAGATCTCATTACTTAAACATTGTGATATTATAACGGTAAGATAGATCAGGGCTGTCCAACTTCAAGGGGTTCAAGGGCCACTGTAAAAAAATTGAAGGTTATGAGGGCCGCACCATAAAATGTGTCGTATGCGACTTTGTGAGTTATTTGTAATAAATATAAAACGTGTATATTTCATTACTACTTTCTTTATTCAAGAAGGTTAGGTTACATTACAAAAAGCATTAAAACATGAAAGATATATACAGGGTATTCCCTGAGGTAACCGACAGCCTTACACCATATGTTCTCAAAGTGATTCTAAACAAAAAAAAATCATATTCACTTTAGATTAATTCCTTTTCGTTCTTGAGATACCGACAAAATAAAAAAAAAACATCAATTAATGTAAATTTACGTATAGAGATGTGACGTTTCACCCCCTTACTAAGGGCGTCAAATTTTTACCCCTCGGGTTAAGCTCAAATCGGAGAATACGTTCACTCAAATATATATTCGATTAGGTAAAACACCAGATAATTACCAAAACAAATGTTTTTAGCTAGTTACAATGGTTAATTAAAAATAACTCCGAGTTGTACATTATGTAAAATTAACATGTTCTTCTGCAACGGTGTCTGGTTTCGTGGGTCGAGCTGCAACCCAATGCACCGGCGAGTGTTGCGGGTTCCTATTGGTAGTCCGCCGGTACGCACGCCGATTCTTCGGGGAACGGGCTAAGTAGTTCTTTTGTTCCTGCAAACTTGACCTTCCACTCAGCAGTGATTTTAAGCTGTAGTTTTCCGGTGAATTTAGCGATTGTAAGGGTTAACCTGGGGCGGGCGTTAGTGCCTAAATTCTGCTGCAGATGAATTTTTTTCGCCTTGAGCCGGAAAATGATGTTGACATTCCCCCGATAAGGAATTTGCGGGCTGCGGAATCGAACGTCGAAGTCCAGGAATTCGCCTTTTAATTACCAAAAAGAGGCCCTACATGTGAGTTTATGAAGGGCGGCTACAGGACTCTAACCGCTCACAAGCGGGGTAGAGGCTACGATTCCTACATTTCACCTCTCGGGGCGCCGGGATTTGCGTTTACAAATTAGGAAGTCAGAAATGGCTTTTAAGCAGTTAGCCCTGCAAAACAGTACAGCGTATTAAGACAGGGTTAAAGCCTCAGGGATTCGATTTCCCAATAATGTTCAACAATCAAGGTAACATCGAATTCTAGCAGTCTTGCTCGTGCGGAAAATTTGAACTTCTCTTGCTGACAGTACAACACGTCATCTCCTTTGAAGCCTGGTCTGGTAAGGGTTGGAGGTCTACTCCGTTAGACAGTTCAGCGTGTCAGACCGGAGGGCCCAGGTAGAAAAGAAGAGGACAGGATCAATACTGGTGGACTCAAGGGGGAATTCGATCCGGGGGCCGCAAAAATATCATGGCGGGCCGCATGCGGCCCGAAGGCCACATGTTGGACAGCCCTGAGATAGATGATAAAATA
Source organism: Agriotes lineatus (assembly GCA_940337035.1). Taxonomy (NCBI): domain Eukaryota; kingdom Metazoa; phylum Arthropoda; class Insecta; order Coleoptera; family Elateridae; genus Agriotes; species Agriotes lineatus. The sequence continues at coordinate 91,885 of CALNHX010000900.1, forward strand.
TATTTTCAATTATAGAATAGTACTTTTTCTTAATGATAAAGGCTGGGATGCTCGTGCTTCAGTTTCTCTTCTTCATTTGTCGCAATCTCGCAATCCTTCACTAATATATTTCAATTATTTGTATTCCTATTAAGTTTTCTTGTCAAAGAGCTTGAAACGTAATAATTTTTGTCCTTCGGCGTGTACCAGAATATTTATCTCACAAACCTGTTGGATCTTTTTGTTTTCCCTATCGTTATCATATATTCACCATAAGTTTTCCTTTTCGTTTTTAATTCTTCGTCGGATCGTTGTTCTTTGATGTGATTATTCCCATTTTAACTTTTCTTAAGCGTTGGAAAGACAAATGAAGGTAGAAATATTACTACAGCTATAAATTAAAAGCTCGTAATTAATCTTTATCTTACGACACACAGCTATTTGTTCTTTTAATTCAATATTTTTTCTGGTTGTGTAAATACGTTCGCTTTTCACCAATTTAGTTCTGTATTGGTGCAAATCATAATCTGTATATTGCTTGAAATTGTGACGATTCATGATTTTGCTGATATATTGAAAGATGTAGCTGTTTATTTGTATCCTCTTCTGTGGCTGTTTTCCGAGATTGTGAAATGCATTTCGGGCCTTTCATTCGCATTTCTGCTCTGTAGTTTCTATCGTCCTGAATTTCATCTGTTCATTATATTTATGCTTCTTCTCTTTCTTCTTTTGCATGTTACCTTGCAACGCATGCATCGTACATCTAGAGTTTGCTAATTTATTTTTAGTTGAAATCTTGTCTGACTGCTTTTTATCAAATATATAGGTGTGTAACTACATATCTTCATTATTTTTTTAATTGCGTGCAGTAGACTTTCTTTGTTCGTTTTGCAATTCATAACTGATCTATTGATTTTTAGAAGTATTTCCAGAAAATTTTAGGATTAATTTAAACACGATGTACCAAAGACCATTTCTGTTTTCATCGTCATCATTGTAATATTCTATTATTTTGTGCATTTTGAATGTAATTGTTGTATGTTCAAATGTTTGATGCCGACTAATGCGTCCGAATCTTGTTGACTGGGTATAAGCATTTGACAGTTTCAGATCATTCTCTGATCTCTCTAAATTTCTTTATTTTCCCTAGTGCTAGTTTCGCACACATGGTATGGAACTACACGATTCTTCCTTTTATTTTATGTAAGGTGGCTCGCATTTCATTATTTTCCGCTTGTCCGTACATTTTGAATTATATACACTTCCTGATAGTGTTGTGTTCGTTGAAGATTTCCCTCGACCTTTGGCCATGTGAACTAATCTTCTTCAGCATTATCCAAGAAGGCAGCTGCTTAAATTTTTATTATATTCCTTCAGTGATGCTCATTTGTTCTTCTCGGGAATAGAAATAATAAGTAAACATTTGCGATGTTCTTAATTCTGGCCGTGCTCTTTCTTATATTTTACGCCAGCGGCTAACTTTATAAGGAATCGCTTGCACATTGTTCAAGTGCAAGTGTTGATAATGCACTTAAAGATTAGAAATCCTCTTGACAAGAGCAAGAGCCTTGCGAAATGTAATTTCCTAACGTGATTTACTTCATACTTGATGCCATTGTACTCCCCCAGAATTTTTGGCTGCGCTCGTGTCCGAATCTTGTGCTCAAGGTGGAGTACGGTTTGCCAGACACGCGCTGCAACTTGCATAATTGCGTCCCATTAGCGCTGGCGCTGGTTATGAGGCACAGACCTTGAGGCTCATAATCGCCGGCGACTATTCCGGAGATTTCACTCGAATTGTGACATTTTGCACAAAAATGTCACGTCCCAAATAATCGAACGGGAGCGAAAGAAACAGCATTGGCATCGTGACCATGCCGAAAGGTTTTTTCAGCACTTTCATTTACGCGGCCCCACTACTGATAGCTAATATCCTCGCTCAGACCTAGTTCCATATTATTTATGGCCATTCGCGAATTTCGTGCATGCGACTGCGAGTGCCCGATGGGGGCGTGTCCGCGGTTACGTATTTGGCATTATCTCTGGGGTTTGCGCTTTCCTAATTTTATAAACAAATGCTGCTGCAGTACGTTAATATTATAGCGAGACGGTGACGTAGCCGATGACTGGCGTTTTTGCGGCCTTCCATGGATTGCAACTAAGGGTGTTGCGCCTTCGTAGCCAAGGGTCGAAACACTTTGTACAGGATGTTGGCCTCCGTGTAGGTCGTTTGTTTGGAATGTCGGGTGTATCGGCCTCTGTCTAGGGGCGCCTTCCCGAGATAGCTTTCAGGTGACTCAGAAGGCCATACAAATCTACTTTGTTGGGAAGTTCGTGGGCTCCTTGCACAATAATTTCAAATATTTTTTTGTACCAACATGATGTATGGAATTTCTGATTGCTTTATTAGGCGATACTTGGTAAATTAACATTGATTTTTAGGAAGATTGCAGTGTCTTGTATGCAACATTTGTATGTATCTACGGGACCGATGAAGGATATGTCCATGGTTGTTGATTGTGCGTTATGTCTAGATGCGGGGGTGCGTAATGCATGTAAGTGGCGTGCGGCCCATTACCTCCATTGCACTTCATGTGCGGTATGAATGGTTCTTGGCACCGAAAGGTAAAACAGGCCAAATATAATATTTAAGTATAGTATGATCAAAAATTATTTTCATCTAGTATGGCTATGAAATATTTCCTAATTTATGAATCCAACTATAAATCACTTAAAAATCAAATGTCAAGTTCCACATTTAATTAGGAAATATTCCATAGCCGTACTAAATGAAAATAAATTTTAGTTGCAAACTTCTTATAATTGTAAATACATATTATTATTTTGTTTGGTAAATAGTCTATATGTACTCTATAACAACACCGTTGAAGATAAAAGAAATTAAACATAGTATGTGGTTTTTCTGTTTGTAAATTGCAAACGATCGCAATAGTTATCTACCTGTACAAAAGTAGAACTTATATCGAGAGGTACGTCCTCTGAAGTTTTCATAGCTATAAACAGCGTAGGAATATACTCACTTTCGCCAACACTGTCAGTTCTGTGACATAATTCAATCCAAGTACATACCAGGTACGGGAAACTGATCAACGTTGGGCAGATGCAATGACCTTTATGAAGATATGTTTATGTGATTAATATTAATACAGTGGCGGCTGCTTAGGGGCTCATGAGCTCGAGCCTCTCAGCCGACAACAGCCTATCTGTCATTAGGAAAAAGTGCTATTCTACATTTGAAAATACATACATATATTTTATTATCTATCCCACCGTTATACAGGGTGTTTCAAAATTGCAGAAAAAACTAAGAAAAACCACCAATAAACATATATACTCGTATATCCTATAATCATTAATTTCAAAGATATCCTCGATCAAAAAATTAATTATAGCAATTCGCCAGCATATTTTTTTCGATTTGTAGCTGACTATTTGAATACAACTTACAACGACAGATGGATTGGTCGTAATGGCCCTCTACCATGGTCACCTCGGTCACCTGATCTTACCCCCTTGGATTACTTTGTTTGGGGGCACATTAACTAAATTGTGTTTCGTTTCGAGTCGACACTACAGATGAATGAAAAAAATCGAATAACTGAAGCTTGTGAAACCGTCAAACAAAATTCTGAAATAAGACGTACTCGAGAATCATCAATTCGGCGTGCTGAATGCTGCGTAGCAGAAGCAGCAGTTAGGTACCATTAATTTTACTAATTTTATGTTTTTCTTTTGTAAATTAATCACAGATAAATCTGAAATAGTAAACTATTTTGGAACCCATGCTTATTATATTTTTACTTTTTACTGTAGAACAACGCCCCCATATTGTACATAAACAAAAACACGTGTTGGAAACAAAACACCATCCCAGTAAACCATGAATGTTTTAAATACCAATTACAACCTCTAATTTTTTTATCAAGTATATCTTTGAAATTAATTATGTTAGGACATACGTTTATTAGGTCTTTTTCTTAGTGTATTCTGTAGAATAACGCCCTTATATTTGCTTTGTGCAATTTTGAAAAACCCTGTATAATATAACAAGGTTTAAGTAATGAGATCCGGCGATCGTTGATCCGGCTTAAAACATGTAAAACAATATCCAAGAAGTATGGCAACATAACGTGAGTTATGTATCACCACACTCACTCGTATATGTACCTTGCAACTAGTAGCTGCTGAGGCGCTTTAAACGTATATGGAATTGCGGACGAAAATCGATCGTTGCACATTCGAAGAAACAGCGTTCCAACGTGCCGGCTATTAATTTTGAAGCCATCAGCGTTGCCGACTCCCGATCTTATAGTGTATTTACAAATATTGCGCTCCTGAAAATGTAAGTCCATCCGGCGGTTCAGCGGCCGCCACGTGATAGCATAACTACTTGGAAATATTGCAAGCTTTGATATTGAGAATAAACTACAATGTTTTTATGGTTATGCGTCGTATTCGGATGATCTTACCTAAATATCGGTTGCCGTTGAAGCGTGATTATTTATCTAGAGTAATTTCGGTTGTTTCTTAAGGTGTTTAGTAAAAAAATAGCAGATAATAGCGCAACTTATATTCCCAACATTAATTTCAAAAGCCTACCGTTAGCTGAAAAGGTTAAAATGAGAAACAAAAGCTTGAACGGCCTACACCGGTATTAAATTTCAACCTGCAATGTAAAGTTGGAACTCGCACTTTTACAAGACATTTTTCTATGGACATTTGCAAGAAAAACAAATGGATTTGTGGATGTGATACATTACATGCCTCTGTTTTTGTTTTCCATTATCAAATTAATTATTACCGCGTTTCGTTTTTTAATACTTAGTATGTACATTTTGTTTTGTGCATATGCACATGCATATTTTTAACATTTCCTGCATATTTTTACAAAATGGGATGCATATAGATGCGCATATTTTGGTAATATGGGCCTCTAATGATAAGGTTCACAATAATTTTGTTTTAAAATGATCAATGATTTGTTTTGGGTATATTATACTGGAATCAAATTTAACGTACCGATGGAATCAACTTAAAATTATTGTATTTTATGAGGAACAATTAAAGACAAAGTCTATAAAGAAAACCCATACAATTTTGAATATTTAAAAATTAAATTAAAAACAGCCGCTAGAGAAATTACGCATAACAATATTAAAAGTATAGACTGAAATTTTAAGACGGTGTCAGCTACGTGCACAAGAAAATATTGGTAATTTTGAGACAAAGTAATTTAAATTTTTTTTTTTAAATTTCATTTAAAAAGTAGGCTTTTATTAATTAATTTCAGTGTGTGAAGTGGCACTTTTTTCGCTAAGTGAAAAAAAGTAACACTTTGCTTTTAATTTAGAAATGAAGGATTTTAGAAACAAATTAGTTATTCATTTATTAATTTTTTGTTTTATTTTGAGATGAGCAAATTACAGATTTCAATAAATAAAGCCGTTTCATTAGTTAGCAGAACTGACCAACGCACTTGACTAAAATGAAGGCAAATAAAATGCTGTACAAAATAGGCTTGGATTTGAATGTTTAATGAAATTTTAAAAAATCTGGTGTGATACACGCACACAACTTCCTTTTACAGTGATCTTATAATTAGCCAAAAATTGGATTTTTAATTTTTAAGCATTTGTCAAAAATTACAAATTCTACAAAAACGGTACAAAATAGAGCGTTAGTTAAAGAGACAAATTTTCTCTAGAATTTTAAGCTGAATTCAAAAATGTAATAATATACCGGGTGTTCTATTTTTTAAAATAGGAGTTAATAAAAAAAATTGAAAAAAAACAAAAGAAACCCATTTTAGAAGTATTTAACTGGAAAATCATTTATCTGACATCAATCCACATTCAAAATGTAATAAAAATGTGAAGTTTTAAAAAATCGTTATAGCCGTTTTTGAAAAAATCGAAAAAAACTGAAAAATCACAAGAGGAAACACCTACTTCCGGTTATGCGATTTTTTTCAAAAGCTTGCTGTCGCATCTAAATAGTACACAAAACTTATATAATTACTAGCTGTCCCGGCAAACGTTGTTCTGACCAAAAATAATTTGTCTCTGAAACCCCGTTTCACCACTATAGAGTTTTAATTTTATGTCATTTCCATCGTCTTGGACTTAAAAATAAATGCAGTTTTCGCAATAAACGTCCCAAAAAACGTCAGTAACGACACCCATATCGATTTTTAGGCTTATTTACCCCATTTCACTCCCTAAGGGTGGCGGACCCGACAAACGTTATCCTGCCCGAACGTTGGTTTGCCTGCTATTAACTGGTTCAGCAAACGTTTTTTCGATATTCCAATTTTCGATTTTTTTTATTTAAAAAAATATTGGGGGGTGGTGGGGGTGAAATTTTGGAGTTATATGTTCTGATATGCAAGAAATTTTAAAACAAATTAAAAGAAATCTTCAAAAATTTAAAAAAAAACCTAGAACCCGATTGCAACGCCACCTACCAGGTCCAATTGTGAATCTAAACCACTCAGGGACCCACTCAAACACACACAAAAATTCATAAAATCGGTCAAGCCGTTTAGGAGTTCAGTCACATACACGCGTACAGAAGAATTATATATATCGAGATTTTCATTTTAAAAAATATTGGGGGGCGGAGGGGGGGTGAAATTTTGGGGGACCCGACAGACGTTGTCCTGCCCGAACGTTGGTTTGCCTGCTATTATCAGGTTCAGCAAAGTTTATTTCGATTTTCGAATTTTCCATTTTTTTTATTTTAAAAAATATTGAGGGTTGGTGGGGGGGGGGGTAAAATTTTGGGGTTCTATGTTCTGATATGCGAGAAACCTTAAAAAAATAAAAAAAAAATTCTTCAAAAAAATTTAAAAAAAACCTAGAACCCGATTGCAGCGCCACCTACCGGATCCAATTGTGAATCTAAACCATCCAGGGACCCACTCAAACACACACACAAAATTTCATCAAAATCGGTCCAGCCGTTTAGGAGGAGTTCAATCACATACACACGTACAGAAGAATTATATATATAAAGATGAAGTTTCAACGCCATACCTCTTTTCGTTTTGAAATACTCTGTTCACAGACAGATAGACACACAGACAGACCAATGAAAAAACAATGTTTTATCCACGACCACTACTAAAAGTAGGCTTTTTAGCGCTAGCTTGTTTCACTAAAAGTGACGTGTTATAGTTTACCGTGGTTAAAGAAATCAGCTGTTTACTTTTAGCCCATGTGCTAAAAGTGAAGTGAGGTTATAAAACTACAATTTCGAACTGGAAGTGAAGTTGTAAAGTTATTCTAGTTGCTTCTTGCGTTACAGGTAAAGTGTTTTTGAAATAATTAAAGCGTTATGTAATGAATACAGTCAGATGTGGAGTATTAATAATTACATTTCGTAACTAACCTTGACTACTGTCATTCCCAAACATTTGCCCGCGCGGCATGGCCTACTGTTTATTAAAACATAAATTAGAAGTGTCGTAGATGCAAACCTTTGTTAAATCGATATTTATGGATTAATAACAGTAAAATTAAGGTCGTAGATAAAATATTGTATGCAACGCGTGCTAAAAGTCGTTTATGCACGAGACATGTTATAAATCCAGCCTTCGGCTTCGTTTCATAATTTTCATGTCTCGTGCATAAACGTCGACTTTTAGCACTTGTTGCATAAATAGCTATTTTGGGTTCAGGGGAGTTTAAAACGTGAAGATTTGTTGAAAACTCAATTTCGAATTTTTGGGTGAATCCAATACTTCCTTTATCGTAAAAGGAAGTAAAAATTTTAGAGACAACTATTAGCGTGATTATTTTTCACGGATGTGGCATTGCACTTCTAAAACTTTTGGTCTAAATAACTATTAACAGTTATGAACTTATTATTCATTATTTATTGTTTGTTTTTAATTAAATAAAAATATGCTTTTCGATTGGTATTTACATTTGATCTTGCTATTACGAATAAGAACAAACACATCAGGACCTTGGGTCTATGATTTTCCAATTCCAACGCACACTATAAGTGTTATGTATGTAATGTATTTTTCATTTTATATTTCCACTAGCAAGAGGCCCGTTCTTCGTACGGACTACAAATGTTTTGTTTTTCTTTTAAATCTTAAATGAATCCTGGGGTGCCCCCCCCCCTCACACAATACGCCAAACTAACAAAGGCCGCAAAACAACATTGTAGCAAAGAGCATATAATGTTATATGCTCTTTGATTGTAGGTAAAATGGAAACAATATTCTTTCGAAAAAGAGTTCTCAACTCTTTTATGCTTCACGCACCCCCTAGAAATGTGTATGTAACTGTCGTTGCCCTTGTATAGATTGATAAAATTATAGTTTTAGTATAAAAATGAGATAACATCAAAAGTATATGTACTTATAAAATGTTTGTATTCATAAATTATAGCGGGATACCCGTTTCCACAAGTTGGGGGTGAATTTTCAGAAATCCTCCTTTATTCTAAGAGATTTAGAGAAATTCGTGAAAATACAGTTTACCCCGTTTTACCCCCTAGGGGTGACAGTAAAAAAACCTTAAATCCCCATTCCAAAGATTTGAAAAACACATCTGTATGCCTAAAAAGAATGTTCTAACTCAACAAACACAAGAGATGGAAGCGGTTCTATAATTCACGCCGAATACAGATTCGCATTTTTAAGAGTTGATTAGGGCAAAATCCTAAATGTGTTTTTAGACATTTGATTTGGATACCTATACAGGCAAACACCTAGTCGATATCTTACCGGGCTTAAGCGATATTGAGAAATTCGTGAAAATACACTTTACCCCTTTTCACCCCCTTAGGGGTAAATTTTTCAAAATCCCTGAAACCACTTTTTAAATATTTTATAAAGACATCTACATGCCAAAAAACAATGTTCTAACTCAATAAACATAGAAAATACGAAGGGTTCTTTAATTCACCCCGAATCCAGATTTGCACCTTTAGGGGTTGATTAGGGCAAAATTCTGAAATACGTTTCTAGGCATTTGCATTGACAATCGTTGCAAGGAAGCACCAAGTCGATATCTCATCGGGGCTAGGAGATATTGAGGAATTCGTGAAAACACATTTTACCCCTTTTCACCCCCTTAGGGATCGAATTTCAAAAAATCCCTTCTTAGCACTACCTTACGTAACAAATTGAACCGTCCACCCAAATTTCAAGTTCCTAGTACCAGTGGTTACGGCTGTGCGTTGATTAGTCAGAGTTGTGACTTTCCTTTATATTATATCTAAATATATAAGATTAGGTAATTTCTGCAAAAAAAAAACTGTTGCAAATAGATACACATGACCTTTTTAATGATCTCATAGTCCACTTAGGTTGCCATTTAAAAAAATCAATAAGCAAAAAGCTTATATCGTCAGGCTGTAGTGGAAGCTTCCACCGAGCTATGGATAGTATTTTATTCACAACCATTTTATTCTAAAGAAGAATTGGAAAAATGGATTTGGCGGTTCTTCAAAACTGACGTCAATCAAATAATAATAAAAGGCGGCGAAAATCCGATGCCATGACGGCGCGGCAGTCGGGAAGTAACTACTTCCCGACCGCTGCCATGGTATCCTACTTCCCAACCGGTTGGAAAGTAAAAGTTGGTAATACCTCAGTTTCAAGCTTTTCAACAGTCAGTAATAACCGTATGGTTGTGAATAGAATAAATTACCTAAAAGTATCCCCCATTCAATTCTGTCATAAGCAGAGCTGAACTGTAATATTGCAAAATTGTCCCTGTGGACATTTTAGCTTTATAAAAAACCAAATTAATAGTTCAAACACCTATATACAAAATATTCGCACTGTTAAAACATTAGTCATTTAATAACAGCATTTTCTGAAGGAAATGGAAACCGTGAGAAACGTATAAACCATTTCGGAAAATTGCAAGCAAAGTTTATGGTTGTTACTACATTTATATTCAAGGACTTCCACTGTATGTGTAGGAGCTGTTTTCAGCGATGCTATTTACAAAACAGTTTCTTAACTCGAAACTGACAATCTTTGTTGTAAACCTGTATTTTATGATCCTGTCCAGTTGTATAATGGATTGTGTGACCTATTTCTAAATAACTGTATAATCCATATTTTTAAATAATTTAAATACCTTCAAATATAAAGTGGAAGTTGTAAATTCTATTGTTTCTTTTTACGTATTTTTTTCCGTTTCCATTTCCTTAATGGTATAAAAGCAAAGGTAAAACTGTAAGAGCAGAATCCTCGGAAGAATAAAAAATTATAGTAGATACTACAGTTTGAATATTCACATGTTCTTAGCGATGGTTTGTTTTTTTGGATAGGTTTACATTCAAACCAAGATAATTACAATAACTAGTAAATTATGCCCATGACTGTTCTTTAGTCTTTATTTTTGTTCGTTGTCTTCCCCGTATTTTCCATTTCTTTAAAAGTGTTAGGCTTAGGTTCTTGTACTCTTTATCTTTCATTAAATTACATTTTTTAAAAAGAACTTTAAAGGAGAATACTGGCTTTGTGAAATACATTTGAAGATATACGTACATCGTTTTATACTTTAAGTTCAGTATAGTGCCTCATGGACAGCGACGTAGCCACATTTCAGCACAAAACGCCTTGGCAGTAAATATGCACCTGTCAATTTTGTATTCCAGGGCACTTGACATTACCGATCGCATACTAATAACTTAGAAAAGTCGGTCGACCAGAATAATGGTATAAGATTTACATTGCCCTATCTTTCCTATACTGAACTTTTAAATATGAAACGTGGTGTAGATAAGTTGAACCAAACCTCTTAGTTTGCACCCAGGAATCTGTTTTTAAGCCATGTCCATATATTTCAAGGGGATCCTGTATGTATTTCCACTTTTCATTTTATATACGTATTTCTTTTGCTATGGTAAACATTTATATTATTTATCGATGCAGGTGAATATGAAACCTAAGATCTAGAACTGTACACATTACGGTTCGGTGGTTTAACCACAAGGTGAACTCAAGAATACATTCAACATACGATTCCTCTATATCAATTTTAAACTAACCGCGTCTATATAAGAATGCCCACAGCGAATTATGTGCCAACGAAGGAGAATTTTATAATTTGGTTTCTTTTTACTTGCCTCGTCTAAAAGACGAAGGAAATATTGTAATCGCGAAAAAGTCACCTTCCGAAATTTCTTCAGATCTTCACTTTTCGGGGTCCCTAGATGATGAAAAACAGGTTTTTTAGATCCGTCTGTCTGTTGCCGGTATAACTCGAAAAGTATTTGTTGGAGGAAGACGATATTGTGCATGCGGATTATATCCCTTCCTGGTATGAAACCTAGAAAAAATCGATAAAATATGTGCAGGGTACGTTAAAAAATTATATTCCGCTTAGTTTTGCTTTAACTCAAGAACTATTACTTAAATTGAAGTAATATTCTGTACACAGCTCAGGCGAAAAGGGCATATTTTGGACCCAGCACATACAGGGCGAGCAGCTTAAAAAATAAATTTTGTTTATTTTTGCTTCAACTGAGAAATAGATAAAAGTGATAATTTCCACATAGCTCAGGCTTTACCATTGACGAAAATGAGTACCATCAAATACAAGATGAATGTTCTAAAAAATCAACAAGGGGCAACCGTAAATGTGTTGTATTTGAGGCAGCCGCATATTGCCGATCGGATTCGTACTTGGTGGGCGATGTAGAGAACGTCTGCTTTACTTCGGGCTACCGCGCCGATAATTGAAATCGCATTCGCAAAGCCTAAAATTCGAATCCCATCGCCAGTAATGGTTTTTTAATTTGAAAAGATGTAATTTGCATTGCCAAGTGGTGTTTTTACTGTTTCAGTATTATTAAGAACGCTAACTATTTTTCTTTGATTTTTATGTGTGTCACAGCGTCCACTTGCGAGGAAAGTTCTGAGTAAAGCCCTTTACAATGTGTGTATTTAATATCCATTATCACATGGACTGGGCCTGTGTTGACTGGGCTTGGTTGCTTGGCTGCGACAAAGCTGATCTATTATTAAGTAATTCCTTGAAAGCTGGTGACTTTCATGTATGTCTGATTTTGGCTATTGGCATTATTGTCATTAACATGTGCTTGCGAAAAAGTTGTTTGTTTGTTATAGTGCATTTAACTAACTCTAAGATTGGCCGATATTTACGCCTTTTCTCCAGCGGCAAAAATTGAGCCTATCCATGAAATTAGGATGTAGCCTTAACATCGTCAACATCAATCTTCTGCTGGCTTCCTAGCGACGAAACAAGAGTGATTGAATTAGAGGGAGTACAATAATATTCGGATGATGCACTTTCGGGCCCGAAAATATGATCGACTTTAATCTAATTGCTCTGGTTGTAATGCAATTGAGAACAGCAATTTTAACAAAATGCCAAGAAGGTTCGGGTATTCTTGCCCGGCTATAAAAAGCCGGTAAGCTCTCGGGAAGCTAATTAGCGGCTAGATATTAAAAACGGTATCCCAAGACGAATTTGGCAAAGCTCGTGGCTGGAGACGCGGAATTTATATTGGTGCAAAGCGAAGGCCGCTCGCATTAAAGCTAATCGAAACAAAGTCACTTTCAGTGTTAATTTTTCTGCAAGGTTGTATCCAGGGCGGGCTCGAGCTGATTACCGTGCGTTCTTACGACGCAATTAGAAATCAGAATTTTATGGAACGTTATAAAGCCATCGGACTTCTTAAGCCGAAGGTGTGTGCGTTTCGAACCTTCAGCAGAAAAAGGTCAAAAATGCAATTTGAATTTTTGTCCTTTTCTCAGTATCTGTAGTGATGGATATTGTGTATATTAACGTTAGACGCTTGTTTCTGTGTTATCTTCAAACTCAAATTTCGATACTTTCGAAACATGTCAAAGTGGTGGATGCAACTCACGCATGACCACAAGGCGACCACGGGGTGCAAACAGTACAAGTTCGAGCCTTCCTTGGCCCAGTGGCGGAAGCAGGCGGTGAAAAATAAAAGAACATCAATTTACTGATCTGTAAATTTCAACGATAATAATAATAATTGTACTCACCCGGGGGCGGCCAGGGGGGCCCTTTCCTTTCGCCTTTATTGTCCACAAGTAATCCACTAGATTAACTATTGTTACTACCCGTACAGAGTCAGTCACAGACCGGTGACTACTGGTCTTTCACAGTACAGCAATTACTGCAAACCTCGCCCGGCTGCTTCAGAACATACCTCCTCGAAATCACTACGGATCTACCCCCTAACTATCAGATAATCATCGAGCGAGAACCTCTGACGTCTAGATTAACTACAGGTACAACTCGCACAGAGACAGTAACAGCCCGGTGGCTAATGGTTTTTCACAATACAGCAATTACTGCAAATTTCGCCCGGCTGCTTCAGAACAACATGCCTCCGGGGGATTATTACGGATCCACCCCCCGATTATCAGATAATCGTCCAGCACGAGCGAGAACCTCTGACGTCTAGATTAACTATTGTTACAACTCGTACAGAAACAGTAACAGCCCGGTGGCTAATGGTTTTTCACAGTACAGCAATTACTGCAAATTTAGCCAGGCTGCTTCGGAAGAACATGCCTCCGCGAGATCACTACGGATCCACCCCGTGATTATCAGATAATCGTCCAACACGAGCAAGAACATCTGACATCTATCATCTGTTGGGATTGCCAAAAGTCTACCAACATGATGCAATCTACAACAGCTACCACCAAACTCGCATTGTTGCAACTTATCCCATTGTAATTAATTATTGGTTCTCCACTTCGCATAATACGTAAAGCAGCTTTCACAACATACGTCGTTCACTGCTCAAAAGGTCGTCACTGTGGAATACATATTTAGCGGTAACACTAGTGATGGGCATAACCGGACAATTTTCATAACCGAATTATTTGCATTCGAATGATATTAATAACCGAATGATTATTTGAATAATCATTCGAATAAATTTTGGCTCTCGATTCGTTTCGATTAAGTCAGCCGGTTTGCCGGTTGGCGATTCACCGTCATCTGCATCGACATCGGTTCACCGTCATCTGCATCGACATCGTAACTTTCAGATAGCAGAGGAACCAAAACATAATATGTACGGCCGGCGCCTTAGAAATCGGGCACTACACACTATTATATATTTTGCATGTATTTTGTAAGTGCATAAACTGGGTTTTTACAGTTATTATGGTTTTAATTGTTACGTCAGATTGTTTATTGTTTGTCAATTATGAAATGCCATCTCACATTAATGAAGTAACCGGAGCAAGAATACTCCAAAGACTAGAAGAACATATTACGTGTCCCGATTTCTAAGGCGCCGACCGTACATTATGTGTTATGTATTGGAAATTAAGAGGTATTTATTAAGAAGTGTAAAAAGAAAGAAATATGCGGGACTGCTTGCTAATCGCAATAAAAAGTTGTAAAACGTGTATCTTTATCGATCGGGCGGGTTAAAGGCGCCGCCTCTTGTTTTGAACCTTTGGAGATGTAAGCAAATAAAAAATTGTTTTATAGATTGATGCGTTTGCAGTTTTTAGGCGTTCAGGTTTCAGGTCCCCAGAATTTGATAATTTGATATTTTTTATGATAGGAGGTAGGTACGCGATAACCAAATGGTGTTTTCAGTACAACCTGCTTTGTTTATGAGTTATGACGTATTTATATTTACAGAATTTTGAGCACTGCGTAGGTCGCTGAGATATGGCACGTAGTACCTTTGAATAGAGGTTTTATATTCAAAGCGTAGTACGTATCAGCATGAGGTTAATTTTCATTCAAATACTTGGAATGAAAACCGAGTTACATAGGTTATTTCAATAACCGGATAACCGGTTATTTTTCATTCGAATAAGCCCATAACTAAGTAACACGACAAAATTGACAAATTCTGCATGAATAGTCTTGGTAATTTCGTTTCGTCAATCACCTACGAGTATATTCTGATTTTGTAATTATTTATTAAAATCCATTTGTATATTTAGTTCATACTTTTACTGTTGTAGCCAGATGCGTATCTAGAGATCAGCGGGCCCTGTATCATAAATTGCCAAGTGGCCCCCCTAGAGACCCTGTATATTATCTTACTTTGTATACAGGGTCTCTAGCCCCCCCCCCCCTCTACCCCGCACCATCAGGGTATTATCAAATAAACGTATAAAAATACGAACTCAATTTTTATTTTTTAACGAAACGAATTATAATTATAAGAACTAATAATTAAAACGTAAAATTTAATTACATATTTTTACTAACGGACATATTACGTGAAAAAAAGTGTAAATCATAGTTTACAGTTTACATATTGTATCTACATAAGTAAGAAACAAGTATGTTAAATGACAAGAAACAAAGTTAATGTAAATAATAATTATTTGCAGAGTTACTTTCCAAACTTTTTTTCTCGGCGAAAATGTTTATAAGGCGTTCCATATTTGGAGATGATTTTAATCTTTTAATCTCTTCCTTTTCGATAGATAATATGGCTAAATGCGATAACCGTTCTTGTGTCATCCTACTTCTTTAGTAGTTTTTGATAAGTTTTAATTTGGAAAAGCTTCTTTCTGCTATTGCTACCGTAGCAGTCAAAAACAGCATACAAGCAGTAATTAAGCTTCCAAATTAAATTTATACAATCAAACCGCGCGCTACGCGCTACGAGTCTTGAATCGGCGCGCACGTGAAATAGGATACGCGAAAGGTCAAGCTCCGATCCGAGCGGTAAGATAAGAAAAACAAAACCTAAACAAATATAAACATCTGTGAAGCCGGAACGTGAGATTTTATTTTGTGCCACAGACACACAGACAAACACACATTAAGGAAAATTATATTATAGATGATACTAGCTGGCCCGGCAAACGTTGTTCTGCCCAAACATAATTTGTCTCTGAAACCCCGTTTCGCCACTATAGAGTTTTAATTTTACGTCCCAAAAAACCTCAATAACGACACCAATATCGATTTTTAGGCTTATTTACCCCATTTCACCCCCTAAGGGGTAGCGGACCCGACAGACGTTGTCCTGTCCGAACGTTGGTTTGCCTGCTATTAGCGGGTTCCGCAAACGTTTTTTCGATTTTCGAATTTTCGATTTTTTTCATCTTAAAAAATATTGGGGGTGGTGGGAGGGGGTGAAATTTTGGGGTTATATGTTCTGATATGCGAGAAATCTTTTAAAAAAATTTAAAAAATGGTCAAAAAATTTAAAAAAAAATCCTACAACCCGATTGCAGCGCCATATACCGGGTCCAATTGTGAATCTAAACCATCCAGGGGCCCACTCAAACACACACAAAATTTCATCAAAATCGGTCCAGCCGTTTAGGAGGAGTTCAGTCACATACACATGCACAGAAGAATTATATACAGATTGTCCGAAATCCGTTTTGAACATAGGAAATTAATGAGTGCGACAAGGAAGACATAAACAAAATGAGTAGCAGGACAAAGATAGAACGTGATCATGGCTAGCTAAATTTTTAAACTAAAATTTAGTCAAGGAAACAAAAACACTTTTGTCAACTATTTTAGGTATCTGTCATCAAGAGTATAAAGTGAGGTTTAAATAATTAAAATAATTATGTGAATAGTAAACAATAGTATATTTAAACGTCACTTTATACTCTTAACAACAGCTAAAATATTTGACAGAAGTGTTTGTTTGTTTCATTAACTAAATTTTAGTTTAAAAATTTAGCTAGCCATGATCACGTTCTGTCTTTGTCCTGCTACTCATTTTGTTTATGTTTTCCTTGTTGCACTCATTGATTTTCTATGTTCAAAACGGATTTCGGACAACCTGTATACCTACCTATAAAGATTTTCATTTTAAAAAATATTGGGGGGTGAAATTTTGGGGGACCCGACAGACGTTGACCTGCCCGAACGTTGGTTTGCGTGCTATTAGCAGGTTCAGCAAAGGTTTTTTCGATTTTCGAATTTTCGTTTTTTTTCATTTTAAAAAATATTAGGGGGTGGTGGGGGGGGGGTGAAATTTTGGAGTTATATGTTCTGATATGCGAGAAATTTTAAAAAAGAAATATCTAAAAAAAATTTTTTTTAAATCCTAGAACCCGATTGCAGCGCCAGCTACCGGGTCCAATTATTGTGAATCTAAACCATCCAGGAACCCACTCAAACACAGACAAAAAATTTCATTTCATCACATACACACGTACAGAAGAATTATAATAATGGAGAGGCACAAACACTCCATGAAGGAGCTTGGCCTGCAAGGCGGAAGGTCAGAGCTTCCGTATCCTCACTCTCACACCTGGCTGTCGCGTGTCAAATTCATGACACGTGGTGATGTGGTGAGCATCACGCATTAGACAACCGCATTATTACCCCCTGTTCTTTCGAACGCAGGTTCCCAATTATTTAAAGCGACTGGGTAGGCCGCCCGCCAGGCATCGATCTGGGATTTGAACTCCAGACTTCCGCGCCGCTGTCCAATGCTCTAACCACCGAGCCACGCTGGCGCTACAGAAGAATTATAAAGATATATTTTTTGAGAGTTTGGGGGCTAATGGGCCCCCTGGCTCGTGAGCCCTGTATCATTGATACGGCAGGTGTAGCAGTAGCTACGCCCCTGGTTGTAGCGTTGTAGCAAATGTATGCATTGTCTAGTAAGTGTGTACATTTACTAGGAATAGTATACATTTTTATAATGAGTTTATACTCTTACTAAAAGTCTTACGTAAATATATATAGACACTGACTAAGAAGTGTATACATTTAATACGTTTTAAGCTTTTACTGCAACATACCCGGTGGTTGGTTGGTCATACTTCTGAACATAAGCAATTTACATGGCTTATCACGGTTATGCATATTCCGCGTCGTTTAGTATTAAAAAGTTGTTGGATAATTTTAATTGTGCATAAAAATATATTAATTTTTAATGCACAGTTACCATTACCTATCCAATAACTTTTTAATACTAAACGACGCGGAAAATTATTTTCTTTAATTTAGTACCATTACCATTTTTTTCCACTATTTTTTTCCATAAAAATGGTGAGCAGGAATATGCATAACCGTGATAAGCCACGTAAATTGCCTATGTTCAGAGGTATGACCAACCACCCGGTATATATCAGCAATTAGATAGAATGAACAAAAAACAGAATGAATGTACCGCTTAATTCAGAAAGAAATAAACATAGAAGCAAATATTTGAGTAGAATTGAAGCTAATTTTAAGTATGACATCTATAAACTAAGAAGTATAGGCTATTTTTTATGGTTTTTACTTTCGCACTCCAGCATTCATTTTTTCATGCTATCGCCTACTGTTATATATATAATTATAGCCCCATCCGTATATCGGGGTGCTTCTTCACATGCATAAATCAAATGAATCCGAACACAGGACACAATCAACCGGAAAGTCGACATAGCATCGCGTGTAGTTAGAATTACCAGAAATTAAATAGGTGTTGGCCATCCATTGCGCGATTACCGATAACCGTCAGCAGTTTGAAAATGGAAAATGCTTAATTAGGCGTATCGGAAGAATGGGTTGTTAGCATGATACGGTAATTCAAGCATGTGGACGTACTCGCAAACTTGACATTACGGCTGGCTGCACCGGTCTGTTTTGTTTTGCACCAATGTCACACATCCCTCTTTGTTGTGCGTCGCGACTTTGTTGAGGCTGGATCGAGATCAACCACTTATTTCGTTCCACCTCTTGGCCAACTCTACGTTTGCCTAATTGGTCGATTAGCCGTAGTGCCCGTAGTCAAGTGCCTTAGAATCTACTGTTAATAGAGTCCCGACTGAGATACGTGCAATCGTACCACAAAAATGCCCACGAGCGTGCTGCAGCATGAAGTTTGGATAATGCAAGTGTCTGATAAGAGTGATAAGATAGGGCGGTGTTAATAAACTTGTATCAGAAAACGTCATTTACTTTGTTTTATTGTTATCGCGATATTGACCCTGGACTTTACCTGCCTCTAAGGACGTGTGAGGTGAAAACATTTACACCCGTGTACAACGAGTGGAATCGTTTTTTGCTGTTAGAAAAATCTGATAAGCAGGCAGATGAAGGACCGGATGAACTCAACGTCAATTGTTATCTAGCAAACTGACTAGCCTCTTTTGAATGGAATTTAGCATGTATTGTACATCAATAAACTTTATATCTTTTTCTTATCAGTTAATCGATTATCGATCGTAATAGACGCCCAGTCTATATTCAAGGAGAGTAACTGTATGCAAAGCAGCTAGTTAAATCAGTTTTATTTTTAAATTCAGAAATTTGCCATTTTTCAAAAATTTACAAGAATGTATGTACATACTTCCCTTATAATGTATTATTTATAATGTTATAAGCTATAGCACATTCACAGCTGTTTAATAAATCCGCTTTTCAGTTTGCAGTTGATTTTTTTTAATTATTGCTGATTGTATAACCGCATACTTCGAGAACTAGTCGGACAGTCTGGATAGTTAGGCTACTTGTGGCCCGATCGGTACTCGCACGGGTGTCCGGCCGGCGCTGTAGTGGTCGTATCATCGTAGCCAACCGTGTCATGAGAGCACGTTAAAAGGCGTCGATCCTGGTTGTCATTTCGGTGACACTCGTTAGGTTACGTCAGACGCGCTGCCTGAAAACTCTGGCACCAATATGTATACATATTCATGCAATCGCCTGCACTTTCTGCATTGATCATAAAATGTTGGCACATATTTTCGGTGCCCTGGGATAATTTATTTTTTCCTGGATTCAGATCGGTTCACATGCATAAATTTTACAAAAACCGGCGACTTACCAAACATTCCATAACTCCCCTGAGGTTTGGGGATGTAAATCAGAAATATGATACTGGGGGTACAGGGCGAACGGCGAGTCCTTTCGTGTAGCAGGTGGTCACACACGCCCGACCACGAACACAAACTCAGCCAATTCCACAATCAGTCATGCAAGCAAACCAACAAACATTCAGCTTTTAGCAGTAATGTGCTCATTACATAATACTTACAGGGGGTTTGATGCCCCCCCCCCGCGGTGTTGTCACGTCGCATCTCGAAGAAGGCATCGGGATTTCTTCCGTGTACCTCCGATGATGTGCCTGTAATAATCCTGAAATCACGAATGCTTACCGCATCTAGTATGCCTTAACCGAACGTTAACTGCATCAACGGGTCCAACCCATGTCGATGTAACCCGCAATTGCGGTGGCCGCATGGACCGCAAAAGGCACAGGCACAAGGCATGTTTGGGAAATGGGCTTCCCAAGCCACCCAGTCGCGCTCACTGGGATCACTGATAAGCAAGGTGCTTAACAGGATACAAGGATCGTGGACCATCTCGCCGAATGGCCACTGATCCAGGCACGAGAGCGCTTTCTGCGGCGAGTTGACCCCAGGCCAATATAACAATAAACAACGACCCAATTAATAAAGCTGTCTGCAGTCAGCATCAGTACGAACAATAACGAATGTTCGACTCCCCTGTTCAATAACTATATTTGCAAAGCTGCGCAAGCACTAGTATTCCTTTTTACAGACGTCATCGTTTCATCTGCTTTCTTATAATCCATATAACTACCGCAATTCAATTCACTTAAAAAACACATCATCGCCGCTGATTGACATCCGCGATGCATTGGCTTTTGCGTCCACACATGTGCGACCTCGCCTACCGACTGCCCACTTCCCACGCCCCCGAATTTAAAAACAACCCTCAGCCTTTAAAGTAGTTTGGGCTCGTTTCGATTCAATTTAGAACGCATTATATTTACAGACACAAAAATGAAAGAGTACAAAAGTAATACTACAACACATACGTATAACGGCAAGCCGCTCCTGTTATAGATAATTAGGTGCATAATAATTAATATTAGGCGTTTCCTATGCATCCTATTATCTTCCTGATTGTACGCACAGTGGAATTCGGATATAGCTAACCCGTGATATGACGAATTGTCGCTTATAACGTTTAAAAATGAAAGTCCCGAACAAAATCATATGCTTTTGCTTGTAGTTAGGTTTGTTTATGACGAACACGTTTATAGTGAACGTTCGACTATAACGAACGATTTTACGAGGAAAAATTGACAACCCGCTCGGTTATAAGGAACTAGGTCACAAATGATTACTTCATTGGCCACACGAAATAAATAACATATCGGTCTGGATATGAATTGGCTACTTCTAAAGTTAGATTTCTGCATGCAGTGTAAATGTTGAAACATAATGATACCAATAGTATACAAAACAATTTATTTAACAATCGAATATCGAAACTGCGCATCACGGTGCTTGCAGAATAGTTTTTTTCTCATTTAAACTTACGTAGATGAACTGTGAATAAAATTTATTTTTAAAATTTTGACTTTCATAGCGATGTTGTATATAATACATTAGAAAATGTATATTTGTATCTAAATAGTCCTGAATTGAAAACATGTTGCACTTTTTTGACCATCTAACCCGTGCATTATTTCATTGTAGGCATGTCCTGGGGTGGCACTTCGCCAGGAAGCAGCAGTTCCGCATCCTGGAGGTCTTCCCCGTCGCCACCACCTCGTGATATGTCCTCCCCTTCAGCTATTTTGTCCACAAGTGCGGCATCTGACGAAGGAATTGTTATGGATTATTTGGAAGAGTTACCACGAAAGAAGAAGGTAGGTGATTTGATAAGTGTATAGACTTTGTTGTTGATGGACGAAAGACAGTAGTTTTAGTACTACATAAATGATCAAGTTTAAAACCTCAAAGTAATTAAATAAACGTAATACACGTATGCGCAATAATGCATTGTCTAATATACTTCCATGACTACTAGATGTACTAGGTGCGTTAGTTTAAACTTTAAAGTTTCGATTTTCTAGATTGGTATCTCAGCTCTTTCTATTCTATTTTATTTATTCCAATCCTGACTGGACTGCTTGCAGTTAGCATGTTATTCTTGTTGAATTGAGGTACATACATCGAAAATAATCTGAACTGCCCTTTAATTATGCAAACTGTGCTCCGTGTCATTGTTGATTACATTTTGTTCTCATCTTAACTTTTTTACCATTCCATCGGCTACTGTTGATTTCAACGTTTCAATGCTAACGAAGGAGGATTCTGATTACTTACCTAAATCAACAGAGGAAAAATCCGTATGCGTGGGAAGTTGTGTAGGTTTTCCTATAGACTAATGCACGACATAATAGCCATAATCAGCAAGAAATCTTGATGTAAATAGAAATTGTGATTGTAAGTACATATGTAATACGTCACGCTCACAAGTGATTACTCTGAGACCTTCGACAAGAAATTTATCATTACTGGACGAATGGCTTTTCGGAATAATGAATATTTTTTGTTGAATCGTATAAATCGTATAAAAAAGGGCTTTAGACGGAACTTCTTTCGTAAATGCGGTTCTTGCACATTTCTGTCTTTTTAATATGTTACACGGGTATCTATTGGGTCCAAAATATGCCTATTTTCGTCAAGGGTAAAAACCCAAAATATTACTTTTATCTAAGTAATAGTTCCCGAGTTAGAGCAAAAATAGATTTTTTTAATGTGCTTACCTTGTTTCTAACAAGATAGACATTAAATTTGCATGCACAATATCGTATTCCTCCAACAAATAGTTTTTGAGTTATACCGTCAATAGACAGACCGACAGACACATTCAGAAAACTTGTTTTTTTTCATTTAGGGAGGCTGTAACGTGAATATCTGAAGAAATGTCCGAATGTGATTTTTTCACGATTAAAATACATACAGTTGCACTTCTTCACCTTAGGCGAGGGAAGTAAAAACACCAGCGGTGATGATTTAAGTACATATGTAGTCTTGTTCAATATAATCGAGCTCTGTAGATATGTGGTTAGCACGTCTGTTTAGCATTCGCGAGGTCGTGGGTTCGATTCCCGCGGCCGTTTGCTTTGATTCAGAATTTTAAGTGGTTGTTCTGAGTCAACAGGCCAATGCCGGTGTACCTCTCTACATTTCCTGGCCCCCTTTCCGTTCTCTACTCGTACTTTTTCTTACCTATTCTGAAATTCCTGTTGATTGGCGCAAGGTCCCTTTACCTTGTTCAATATTTTATTGTAATAGCTCTTCCTAAATAATTTTACTCGGTACTCCACCTCGATATAAAAATGACATTTGTGTGTAATAAACTGCTAATAGAGGGGAAAATCATTTATTACAGTTCACAAGTCATGATGAAATGCCAACAATAGTAGATTATGTTATTAGGAGTAAAAGTGATACTTTATGTGGCGAAGCTGAAGTTTATTTAGCCGAACGTTAGTGAGGCAAATAATTCAGCTAAGCCACATAAAGTCACTTTTACTCCGAATAACATATACTATTTTATCCGCAAACGTATTCAGGTAAATTTCAGGCTAGCACTGTACCCCTGCGCCAACCTCTGTTGTTCAGATAACGCGCAACTGTAATGATATATGAACATACTGAATCACCCGTTCTAATAGCACACGGCCACAGCAGCTGTCACACCATAACCCACGGCGACAGATGCTCCGATCCGCTGCTTAAAGGTTTATTTAAATTAAAACTTTTTCGTACTTTTTTGAAAATAAAAACCGGCCTACGAACTAATTCTAAAAATTAGCAAAATTTTAAGCCATCATACAATTTAATCGGTCCAGTATCTTCGGAGGAGATGGCGAACAAACATAGAAAGAAAGAAAGAGAGCAATCATTTTGTGTGCTTAGGCAGATAAAGTGACACTTTTACCTTGTCAATAAAGACAAATAAGTTGTCACTTTTGTGACGTTTGCGGATAAAAGATATTATTAGCGATGAGCTCGTTTTATGTTGTTTCTCTAACAGTATTTACTGATTTTCGTTCTAATGCGAGCTGTTTTTGCGTAATTACAATTCAATGGAACAAATAACGTAATAATCACCCATTATACAGCTCAGTTGGTTTAACGGTATTGTTGTTAGCAGTCCAAAGAGGATATTGCAGTATGAAGTCGGTCATAACAAAAGATGTTCCGCCACGGCTGCGCTGCAGCAACATCGTGCCCTACCTACTCGATGGAGTAGATTATTCTGTAATTGCAGAAAATATAAGTTTTATTCATCGGTAGGTACCTACACCATAATGTTGCGAGTTCTGCAATAAATTAAAATTTTCGACATACTTGTGGAATTACTACGTGCCTCGTATCGGGCAATAGGAAAAATGTGGGCAGTAGCGTATGTTTACGTTCACTCTCACATTAGCAACATTATGATAATTGCGGCCGTAAATAAATGCAGATTTTGCTAATGCTGCAACCGCCACGCCATTTGCGAAGGCAGGCGGTCCATCGAAAGCTTCTAGAAAAAAAGGAAGCCATCTGCCGTAACCATCCATTCAATTATGATTATGCGTCGTCATCGTTGAGCAGAATCGAGAAAAGCCACAGATTTCTAATTTCCATTGATCGGCCGCCGGCAGGTTGGGCAATTTGTCCGTAGCGGAGAGAAAGCTCGCGTTTTCTGGAACAAATCAAAGGCGGCTGTCCGCGGATGAGCAGCGTCCAGCGCTCTTGGATGGCAATTCGCGTCGTTATTACGTAATGAGGTTAGGTGCAGCAATGCCGGCCGGCTCCGCACCAATGGCATTCCGGTTCGCAAGGCCGAAACTATTTATGTATTTAGACGCCACAAGGTTGCGAACGAAGGCGCTGCTACAAATAAACAAACACAAACACATTCATTTTGCCGAAAACACACGAAACGGCTTTCTATTTCAGCTTTTCGTGAAAGTCGTCACGACACGGCGATCGCGGAGGCCGCTTCTTCGGCCTGCCGTGCAAATGAAATGTAATTGGTATCGCAATCCGCGTTCGTTTTGCGCTGCATTACACGTGCCGGCTTCCAAGGACGCCCATTATCATGTGATGAAATTCAGCTGGCTTGGGAGTCGACTTCGCGGACGTTAAAACAGCCTCTATAGCGGTCTGTGTAGAGCCTACAGATTGCTACGCACAGCGTCGATGATTTTCAGCTAATTGACCGTGCATGATTGTAAGTCGAATGAGATGTTTGCGAACCAGGACCGGCTCCGGGGTGTGGCCATCGCGATTGAGCGATCCAAGCCCCAAGTAAAAGTAAGCTGAATCTGTGATTACGTTGATACCGGGCTTTTTTTTTGGCTGGTCGTCGAGCTGCTTTAATATTAAAACAGTTCCTGTTTACTTGAGCGTGAGGCAGAGTGGGTGCGTATCGCAAGGTCGTTGGAATAAATGCGCGCCCTGATTTCGCCTTATTTATTCTGTTGCTACTGCTATTGACATTGCGAGGTTTAAACGGAACAGAAGTAAATTGCCAGGAGAAACAGATCTGTAATATTGGCCAATATTATTGCGGAATGCGAAGTGTGGTAACGCTCATTGGCAGCGCTTTCCAATCGTAAAAATACCATTTGAATGTCTAGTGGTGTATTCTACTAAAGGCCCTCTGTAATTAACACTGCATAAACACGAATATATGTAAATATGTATTCTTATTCATTAAATTAGTATGTCATAGCAAAAGACCTCCGATAGACTTTAGCCCCCCCCCCCCACCCACGGGTTACCATTAAATTAATACATCGTTTTCCTTCTTGGAATAATCCGAAATTAAATTAGCACTCTACCAAGAGTCAGTTTGTGCCGTATGAAGATCTGCTTGCTCATCAGTTAGTGCGGTTGTGTAAATTACAATATGTTATTGACAGATCCAAATAAGGGTTATAGGTTGACGACTAAATGAAAGTTTCCGTTATCTACTAGAGCAGCGCTTCTCAAACTTTTATTCCATAGTACCCCTTTACGAAATTCGTCGAAGTAACTGTACCCCCAGCTCAATTGAATCCGTAGTTCGTAGTTGCTTAGTATGGCTAATGGTGCCTTGACATCAATTTGACGTAGTTGCCCTTTCCAGGGTACGGACAGATCGTTGTTCCCTCTCACTCTAATGTACTCTAAAGGACAAATACGTCAAAGTGACATCAAAGCTTGCTTGACTTACTTAACATGGTATCGAGTTTTCAATTTCGCCAGAAATATACATTAATTACAAGTATTACAATAGAGCAGATTATACGGGGTAGTTGGTAATTAGCCTGGAATAGTTTCGGAGGCTTTCACGGCCATTGACATTCTGTCTCTTCTGAAGAGTTTCGCCTCTGGCGTGGTTTACACGTTGAGTTACGGTGCTCTTTTGCTTTTCCTTCTAATAAAGCCCCTTACGAAAGTGGGCGAAACGTTGAGTTCTTCGACCTCATAATGACACGGTCCAATCCCGGAAGTCGTTTGTTAGCCTGGAATATTTTGGGATATTATAAACGAAATCATTTGAGGCGAATTTGTTAATAAACAGGTGTCCGATTCATATCCATTTGAGAAGTAATTTTAAATAATTGAATTATAACCCTAATCGCATAACATCTAGTCGCAATGTGTTGCCAGAACTTTTCAAAAATCTAGTGCTTTCAGACGTATGGTAGGACAAGGTAGAGCTACTGATGACAGATGGTATGAGAAGGAGTTGATAGACATAGTAGAAAATGAACAACACCTTAGCACAAAACAAATATAACCTCTTTTGTCTGTTTCTCATTCTCAGGTTTTATTATTATGTTATAAATAAAACTGTCTTTAAAGTTGAAAAATTAAAAATATTTAAGGTTTATCAAGTATTTCGTGAACAGGGTCTACATCTTTATCTTCAATAACAGGATGGAAATCATTGCTTTCAGTATTTGCACTGGATTCAACAAAATTAAAATTTAGAGATATTTGTATTTAATGTCCTTAGTAACCACGGTCAACAAATATTACAAACCAATCAATATGTAAATTTTTAAAAATAGTCCAGTAAAGAAATACTTTTCGTCCTAAAAATTGTACAGTAATGCATGATTTTCAGAAAGCGTGCCGAAATTGTTTTTTCTGAATGAGCATTACAGCGATAGATGAATTTTCCTCGGCCAGTAGTATCGTCTGATCTAACGATTATATGGATTAACTTTTATGACGAAAGAAATACTTGAAAGAATCCATCATCTTGCAAATTCCATACAATAAAATCTCAACTAACGGCGGCGCAAAATTCCTTACTACGTCGCGTCGAGTTATGGCCACTTTGCGCACTTACTGTAAATCGTGTATCTACTTATTTAAGCGTTTCGAATTTGTTTAATTATATGTTTCTAAAATTTTACATTCCAAAATATTGCGTGCTAATTATCAAACACCCTGTATGTGCACAGTCGTGTCATGGATTTCATATTATCCGAAACAATTACAGATTTCATTTACTTGTCAAAGTTGGCTGGTTATGAACAAGATCAAAGTATAAGAGTAATAACTTTCAAAGAAATCCCTGGGGATATATATCGTGTGTTCAAAAAAAAAAAACTTTTTCGCAGCATGCCATGATCAAATTGAAGTTTACCGTAACTTGAGATATACCCATTGATGCAAATGAACTACCATAAGTCAGAGAGAACTAAATTACATCTTGATCTTGAACTATTTTCATAAAAATATATAAAACACTTAATAAAAACAATTTTTGTTGACGGTTATGATTAATACACTCGTTGTTGTGTAAATGCCATCTTATTTCCCTTTTTGCGTGATACAAGTAAACAAAATGCAATCTGACATTCACCTAACAGACTTAAGCCAAGACATAACTAGATTTCTTATCTTCCTTTGCAAGGCCTACCCCAAATGAGCTTTTTTTTGGAACACACGATAAAAAAATTGTTCCAGATTTATTTTAACACGCTTATACATTTCGTCTATTATTCTGCAGCTACTGACAAAACCACCTTGTATCGCTTTCCAATTGATTTTGTATGCCATATTTTTATTCGCCATTACGTAAATCAGGCTACGTACCCCCTACATCTGACCGATATACTTCCAGGGGTACTTGTATCCCACTCTTAGAAACCCTCAACTAAAGTAACCTTTATTGAAAATTGGAACTAAAATTATGGGTGAAATAACACCAACTCAGTAGTAGCTTTCGAGTTAGTATCGCGATTGCTTTAGAAAAGATTTGAATCTTACTTTGATCAATTGAAACTAATCGCTTAATTGTAATCTTAAAATCATTGTTAATCTCCACAATGTCAGACTACAAAAACACATGTTACCTTGAAATTAATGCTGTTGAGATCATCAAAACATAGCTGCTTGTCGCACGTGGATGTCATTTTCTTTTTACAATAGTTTTGTTTCGGCAGTTTTTGCTTTGCAGGTGTATCGGTTGCGCCGTCTAGCCAAATTAGTGCTTTTTAATTTGTATTGCAATGCTTACGTACATGTGTCCTCCGTGACTAAAAATAAAGAATATCCAAATAAAAACCTCTGTAACTAGTATTTTCCGTTGCCATAGCTTTCAAGTGATCTGTTGCGTTGTTCTTCTGTTTGAACACCTGAAATTAAAAATGTCTTATTTGAATTCAACCATTTATTGGCCGGTTATTCTGGTTCGTGGCTATTTAACGGGATTAAAATCGGTTTCCATTAACAAATTACCGGCTGGTGACATATATGACCACAAGAAATCAAGTCAACGAGCGGGCTCGTTTCATGTGGCATGTATTCACATCCTCGCTTGCATAAGCACAAAAACAGCCAAATTATGAAGCCAGGCAGGAAAACAAAAGCAAGCAAGCATTACTACATTTAGCTTTAGCAGCATATGTTCGGAATGATAGTACTTACAGGGGGTCTTACGTCTCCTGCGATGTTCCCACTTAACATATAATAGTATATTTTGTTCAGAGATGATCTTCAGGTGCACCGCCGATGACCTACCTTTAATACCTGCAATACGGATGTGTAACGACCTTCGGGCCGGATCGCGTCAGAACATTCCAGATCACTCCAGAAAGTATAACGACCTTCAGGCCGGATCGCATCAGAACATTCCAGAACGACCTTGCGCGCGAACACGTCAGCGTCGCTGGATTAATCGAGCAAGGCCTGGATGTTTCTAGGAATGACTCACTCGTGATATATAAATACGTGTCAGCAGGAATAGACAGGCAGTTCCCATCAGACTTGAAGCGCGCGTGATATAAACGAGCCGTGTGAAATAAATAACAAATAAATACAACCATATAAATCCTTACAGTTAAGCTGTATATAAATAATTATTATATAGTGTATAGTTGTTAGAAATAGTGCCTGTAGTTTATAAGTAATTCGGCCTTCATAATTCTTGTATTTTTAAATAATCATAATTAATCATAGTAAATAAACATATAAACCAGAAGCGTCGTATAATTTTTAAATAGCCCGAACGGTAAAAACGTAACAGATGCTTACGACATGGAGCGCCTATTAGCCGAATCTTAATCAGACAAGTAAGCATCAACTTACGTCAGTGCGAATTGAAACTACGGCAGCCACCCCCGCAGAGATCGAATTAGCAAGAAATGCATGCAAATTTAAAATCCCCGGCTATCCAAATGCGCTTCATAAATCACTCAGAATTGTCTAGGATTAGTGATCATCTCGTCAGATTGTCGCTAATCCCAGGTAAAGAGTGCGCTATATTGCGGTACCAATTGGAAACCAAACCAACAATTACAATGAGCAACGACCCAACAACAATGCTCTCTAGAAATCAATGCAGTATAATATTAATAAAATAAAACAGTGTCCAATTCATCTGCCTATCACTCACAACCGCCATTACTACTCAAGCAGTAATTTCTTCTGCAGACCTTATTCCATGTTTTCTAATAATCCACCTAATTATCACAAGTGACATTTCAAAATTTAAAGCAGAGCTTTTGCAATTGGATGCAATCCTCTGTGGTATTTTACATTTCACATCGATTCACACACGTTTGGTCATTAACTAACCGCCCAGTCCAAGGATTTGAAAAGCTGGTCAAACACGTGAAGTAGTGTTCAAAATGTATACATTTTTTTAAAAATTGCCGATAAAGAGGTTGATATTACCAACGCATCGAAAGCGGACCTAAAAAACATATATCGGAGGTAACAGCTATGTATGTTGTCTGCAGCTTCTATTTACCGCAGTTTATCCGTATTTTCTCTTTATTCGCCTTCTTTCAGCGAATAAAGACGAAAAAAATGGTAAACATTGAGAAAATTCCAAGGAATTTAAACCACCAAAACGAAAGCGACTGAGAACATCTCTCATAACAAACCTAGAAAATTTCGAAATGCATGACATCTGGGATGTTATCTATAATTTTCATAAAACCAACAATACAGGGGTTATTCCAAAAGTTAACGAAGTTTAAATTTTAAGGGCGCGTGAACGTCGTTAATTCAAATTATTAAAAAGTTAGGAAAGCTTTTAAATGATGGCAACAGATTTTGAATTCAGTGCGTTGCAGCGTTCGTTATCAGGAAGCTCAAAAATTCCAAATTTTTTTTTAAAAACTGAAAAAAATCGTAAAAAATAGCTGTAACGATTTTGATCATCTTCATAGACAAAATTTTTCTTTTACCAATAACTGATACCCCATAGTCATTATCTACCCAAAAATTCCAGGGTGGGTGATATCTGGTGAGGGGTGGAGGGGTATAAATTAGCGCTTTCCACATGGAGGGAAGGGGAAGGGCATAGCTTTGATATC
Source organism: Agriotes lineatus (assembly GCA_940337035.1). Taxonomy (NCBI): domain Eukaryota; kingdom Metazoa; phylum Arthropoda; class Insecta; order Coleoptera; family Elateridae; genus Agriotes; species Agriotes lineatus. The sequence continues at coordinate 122,455 of CALNHX010000900.1, forward strand.
GATTGAGATTATTACTATGTAAATCTCAATGGTTTTACAAATCGTTGTGTTGAAGAAGAATGGGGATTTGCACATAATAGAAGTTTAATCGAAAAGGATCCGGCCATAAATACAAACAGTATTTGAAAGTTGAATCGAAACGAATATGTTTACTGAATTTATAAGATAAGTTACCTGCTAAATACAAGTTCAGAATTAAAAACGTTTTAAACAGAAAAAACGTATCTTTTTTGTTTGAACAAAAAACAGTTTTAAACAAAAAAGTTTTTTTAGTGATACCCCATAGTCAGTACTCAAAAAATCCCGGGAGAGATTTATCTAGGGGTAAACATTTTATTTCAGTGCAGAGCTTATGGGGCATGAAAACTGGAGTTGCGCGAGGTCTATTGATGACGAAATTCTAAAGTATGATAAAAAAAATATTGTAGTATAGCCATGGAATACTTCCTAATTTCTGAATGCAACTATGTTTATAATTAAATGTCAAACTTGACATTTGATTTTTAAGTGGGTTATAGTTGCATTCATAAATTAGGAAATATTCCATAGCCATACTAGATGAAAATAATTTTTGATTATACTATATTTGGGTTGGTGGTATGTGGCGTACCATCGAAATAAATCGGCTGGCCATGACGTCACGTTCGCGAAATTTCATAGGCGTGTACTGGCCTGAATAAGCGCGACATTCGATTGTTTTAATTTGAACGGTTTTGCTGCAGTCATGACGCGTTATGCAAGCCAAGAAATGGCACCGAGCCGTTGGTACGGTTGTTCGGCCGTATGCCTTTCGCTTTCAACAATCGGTAGGACGGACATTTTATTCGAAACGAACAGTTTCTAGCCGTTCCCGCTTTCGCTGCACTGGATTGCTGAAGGTCGCTGACTTGTGGAATCGTCTCATCTTGGCAGCCAGGAGTGGGTTGTTGACCTGAAATAGTAGGCTGTGGTGGCCAAGGGTAACTTTGTTTTCTTCCGAAGCATCGCGGTTTTGCCATGCCATAACGCATACGTACTGCAACGGCCATGAAAATTGCAGGCCTAATTTGGACATCATTTTTTGCAGAATCGATGAAACATGAAAGAAGACGAAATTCATCCACAACGCATAATATATTAGGTATGAGGTGTAGAATTGGTGGTCGCACCATAGGTATGTCAGTAAGTTCTTACTGTAGGTGAAGAAAAATACTGCATCCGTCCATATTATTGCTTATCATTTTTTTTAACAAAAGGCGAAAAATGTATGTAATAAAAATCGGTAATTTGCAAGCACAAAATAAAAGGGTAAGTACTACAAGAAGATACTACACACACTAGATTGATAAAACTTGCGCGCAAAGAGATATGGGTAAGACAAAGCATCACTGTGCAGCATAGGCTATGCAAACGCGATATTGATCCTTGGCAAAATTTACCGTTGTACACCGTGTTAAGAACATATGACATCTTCGTTCCACACCGCGTTCTTGTTATCAATCAGGGAATCAGGTGCTTTAGGCTCTATAGCTTCGCAACCGATTCTACGCGCGAAATCGGTGGTAAACTTAAAAATGCCGTTGTTGAGTCAGAGGCAACTGAACTCCGAACTAATGTATACAGGTCTCGATGCGTAGCCTAGCCTGAATCTCCTGCTGTATCAAATGGGCATTGACCACCAGTAGCAGACCCAGAACATGGCGAATCTACGCACGAAGTACCTACGGTTACTGCTTCCCGCCAAACGTGCTGGGACCGTTTGCCCATCGTTAAATTGTTGTCCATTATATGACTTAGATCACTCTCAACTTTGCAATTTGTCAAAGCTAGCGGCCCGCTAATTGCCAAAATGTTGCCTCGCCCATTAGATACCGGAAAGTACCCTACGTCCGGTGTGTAATTTGCATTCCCTTATACGCTACGCGAATAGTAAATATGTACTACTTTATAGTTTAAAACAGTTTCTATAATCGCAGTCTGCTTTTGCCTTTGCATGTCGCTCCTAACAAAAATGTAATTCATCAATGTTTACTTCTCTCCTCTGAAAGACGAAGGAAGTATTGTAATCACGAAAAAATCGCCTTCCGAGATTTCTTCAGATCTTCACGTGAGGGTCCCTAAATGACGAAAAACAGGTTTTCTCAATTCCGTCCGTCTGTCTGTCTGTCTGTCTGTTGGCGGTATAACTCAAAAAATCTTTGTCGGAGGAAGACGATATTTTGCATACACATTATATATATAATTATATATACCTGGAATGAAACCGGAAAAATGTCAGACAAATATATACAGGGTGAGCATTTAAAAAAAATAAAGTGTTGTTTATTTTTCATTCAACTTAGTAATAGATACAGAATATTTTTTTACAATACAAAAACGAGGCACAAATTAGCGTGTTACTAAATATAGCTGCGACGTAGAAATTCAAGAGGTCGATCCTCCGTGGCGCAGGTAGAAATTGCCCGGTAGCTCACAATATCCCACAAAACGTTGGAGCTGCACACGCGGTACGCCTGCCGTTCGAATTGGACCACCGGTAACGTCTTTTTTTATTTGAAAATTTATTTAATTTATTAGAAACGTGAAGATATTTTTACTCGTAACTTAATTTGATTTTTAAAATTATTTAGTGTCACAATGTCGACGAGGGAAGTTCTGGGTAAAGCCTCTTACAGACTTTTTAAATTCTAATAATTATATATTTTGCTGTTTTCTTATACAGTAAGACCTCGCCGTTCGCGGGGGTTACGTTCCAGAAGAATGCTGCGAAGCGCAAAACCGCGATGCGCAAGTAAACACATAAATGATAAAAACGGGGTTAGGTTCCGTTAACTAGATTTATTTATACTATGTGTAGGCACATATTTTCGATGCCCCGGGCTAATTTATTTCTTTCCTGGATTCAGATCGGTTCACATGCATAAATTTACAAGAACTGGCGACTTACCAGAAATTCCATAACGCCCCTGCAGTCTGGGTTGTAAATCAGAAACATGATACTAGGGGGTGCAAGGCGAACAGCGAGTCCTTTCATATAGCAGGTGGTCACACACGCCTGACGCGAACACAAGCTCAGCCAATTCCACAATCAGTCATGCAAGCAAAACGACAAACATTCAGCTTTTGGCAGTAATGTGCTCATTACATAATACTTACAGGGGGTTTTATGCCCCCCCCCCCCCGCGTCGTCTCACGCCGCATCTCGAAGAAGCCATCATCAGGTATATTCTTCGGTGATATTCTTCGGTGCACCTTCGATGATGTGCCTGTAATATCGTGAAACCACGGATGCTTACCGCATCTAGTATCCCTTAACCGAACGTTAACGGCATCAATGGATACAACCCATGTCAGTGTACCCGCAGTTACAGTGGCCGCATGGACTGTAAAAGGCACATGTACAAGGCATCATTGGGATTTGAGCTTCACCAAAAGCCCCCCAGTCGCGCTAACTGGGGCCACTGAAAAGCACAATGCTTATCCGGTCAAGGGTCGTGGGCTATCTCGCCGGATAGCCATTAAGCCAGGTACGAGGGCACCCTCTGCGACAATGAACAGCGATCCAATTAACAAAGCTGTCTACAATCAGCATCAGTACGAGACAATATCGAATGTTCGTATTCGCTGAACAATAGCTACATTCACTAAGCTACTCAGGCACTAGTATTCTACTTAGATATTACAGACTTCATCGTTTTATTCACTCAATTACAATCTACAATTCATTTCACTTCAAAACATAATCGCGGCGGAATTACACACTCGCGGAGAATTAAGCTCGCGTCCACACATATGCGATCTCGCCTACAGACTGCCCAAAAACACATAAGCACCCTCGCATTCTAAAATGCAACCCTCGGTCACTTTGGGTTCACAACATTCCAAATATGGAAATTCTCGGCTAAAGGCCTTTCCATAATTTAAATCTACCTGCTAAAATGCCCCCGATCTTAAAAACAGCCTTCGATCTGTAAATTGGTTTTGGACTCGTTCCGATTCTGTGCTCATACCATATTTCAGTGGCTGGTTTAGTCGAAAGCCCATAATTATACGAATACGAATAAAACAATAAAATATTTTCAAACAACTCAAAGAACACAAAAGTAAATATTACAACATATGCAACCTCAAAACATTCAAAAATACGTAAACGTGCGTATACAAACTAAAATTCCATACGTAACATAAATTTGCCACTTGAATCTAGAGCTCGAATGTCCATTAGTTTATTCAAGTTATAATTTTACAATTTATTTCTGGTCCAATTTGGTAATAAGAGATTCAAAGAAATAGGCCCGATAAGTGTGTTACAATTTCGTGATAAATAATGTTATTTAAATAGGTGTTCATGACATAAACCGCATACGTCTGCTTTATTTACTTACAGCCAGTCTTATGAAGGTCACTAACCTGATGTTAACTTTAAGTCGCTGTTAACATAAACAATAGCTCATCAAAACGTTGGCGCTTATGACATATTTTTCATTAGTAAACAAAATTTTATGCGCTTTTGTTTCTTTTAACAGCGAAGTCAAGTTAACGTCAGATTAGTGGCCTTCATAAGACCGGCCGTTAGTGTGTGAAAGTTGAAACAGTTAACGTTGGCAATTCCATCCGCGAACGGCAAAGAAAAGGGAGCACAAAGGTGCCCCGGTGAGGTCTGACTGTATATCCTAAAACATTTTTTAATATCTTGACCCTCTGAATATATGTTCAAAACATGGTCTATTTTGTTGTCTAACTGAAATTTTTCTTTCTTTGTCGGATTTTTCAGCTCTTTGTGCACCGGCAAGTAAATGGTTGACGTTTAACACGACTTCAACTTGCTGTTCCAGCCTTCCACAGCGTTGTTGATGCAATGTCGTTGCACATGTAAATTTCTAAATTCTTTAGGAATGTGGATTATCTAACCGCGTTGATGCAAAGTAGTGAAAGAACGTTCATAAGTTTCCTATCGTAGAAGCATTTTCCATAATTATGAGCCATCCTTCGTCGAAGTCTTCTACTGGAAGCAATGACAGGAAACTGCACATCTTGCAAATCTTTCTGGTGTGTTTATTTTTGATTTCTGTAGTGAGTCCTCTGTGTTGGATTTTACGCCAAAAACAATGTGCGATATGAAAATTGCATCTGGATATACATATTTACATTTGGTAGTATCTTAAGGCATTCTTCCTTAAACGCCAACACGGTTTCTACAATTTACTATCTACTTTTGTATTTATACTTTCACTAGTACACCGTTAGCCGCACATACATGGCTGGCGTTACAAATAATTGTTGTGTTATCAACCGTAGTCTTTAACCTTCCAGGGCACTTTAACTTCTTATTGTTCACATATTCTCAACTCACACTTTCATATCTTTAAATGTTTTCTACAGGGTTATTCTATTTCGATGCCCACCATTGGGATTTCAAAAACAGTAATACATACGAGGTAGGTTAAATTGAGGCCAAGTTGCAGATTCTAATGCTGAATAATATTTTTAAAAATGGATCTAACCGCCTTAGTTTTTGAGTTATGTTAAAAAATAAATATTTCGGTTTTTGTTTTTTTTTGTTATGCGTTGATTGTTATATACTATTAGGACACTTTTTTAAAGAAACATTGTAATATTTTTGACTACAAATCTCACAACCGCAAGTTCTACGGAATACGTATTTTACTTAGGCCCGGTTCTACAATCCAATGATAAAGTTATATGGGGAATAAATACCCTAGAAACGATTGTTGTAACAAAGAAAACTATGAAAATTATACCTCACATACCTGCTTCTAGGTATATATTTGCATTGTAGAACCGGCCCTTAGTGTTTGAAATTCCATAAATTTGGTGTCATGATTTTAGGTTGCAATTTTCAGTAGGTATATACAGGTTGCCCAAAATTGTACGGAAACACAAGAGTACCTGAAATAGAATACAATAATTACTTTTGTAGCTATAGTACCTACTTGTTTCCCGGCAATTAATATTTCATGACATCATCTTTTTTTTTGTAAATAAACCCATTTTAGCGCCCATTGAAGCCCGGGTTTCTGCTTTCTGCTATAATAATCTGCCTTGAATTGTACAGGGCATGGGCTGAATTATTTCTCTGCTCTGCAAAGATCTACTCTGGACCGGTTTCTCGCAATTTGCAAAGTTGTAGCTCCAATGATATAAAATGAATTAAAACAGAACCGCGAACTCCTCTTTGATTCTACATTTAAAATTACAACGGTGTACGTATATATATATTTTAAAATTTAGTTTAAAGTAAATGCTCCATTTTTTTGCTATTCCGAATTTTGTTTCGCATGTCATTGTCGTCAGTTCAAAACTCTTTGTTATGTAAGTATAGTAACATATTATAGTTTTTTATTCGATACTAGTGGAATAGTATCCATATATATCTGAAAACTTCTTGGGAATTATGCTTATTTGTGGTATTGGCTACTTTGAACATACTTCAAAAATATGTGTTTATCTCCCTTGCCATACTAAGACAAATGCCAATTTAAAAGAAGTGATAAAATATTAATTGTAATAAAGTAAGGAAATTAATTTAGTCAGATAATAATGATAAGATAACGATTGGAAAGTACAAATAAGATGACGATTTTTTTAAAATCTTTATTATCTTTCTTTTGTTTTAACTATAACATAGCGTTTGATGAAAGTACCAATAGTACTTTATTTTCATTTCAGTATAATACACAATGTAACTAGAAGTTCACAGCACGGTGGTATTTTTATAACTGTGGGGGTATAATTTCTTAAATTTACTGATGCTAATTAAATATTAACACATTTAGATTTGGAGTGCTCTTCCCCATATTTCATTATCATTTCGTAGCACAGAGTTCTAGTTGTCGTATGTACATCATGTTCATTAAAAAAGTTCACAAGGGGCGGCTGTGGAAATTCAAACGTATGAATAATATGTTGGTGGCACTGTAAGTCTATGTCAAATCGAGGTTAGCAGGTTGGGTTTTGCATCAGTCTATGTCAAAACTGACGCAAAACCTAATCTGCTAACCTCGAAATTGACATATATTTACAGTGCCACCAACATATTATTCATACGTTTGAATTTCCACAGCCGCCCCTTATGGACTTTAATAAACATGTTGTACTTACATATTTATTTACAGAAACTTTTTTCAACCTTGCTTTGTTTAGCTCCCGAAAATTCGCGTTCAATTGTTTCCTTGTTAACAATAGAGTTATTTATAGATCCAAATTAAAAACCTAAAATCAATTTGTTCTAGCAGTGAAGGAATTTATCGCGCACCGGAATAAGTATAGCATTGGTAGTTATTGCATTTTAGCTCAGTTATTCGGAAATAATGCTTGCAGCTGATAATGCCCACGGAATTAATTATCGTCACAATGTCGTAGCACGAATTCAGTAGCATCTGCGTAGGAGTTTGCGAGTTATGACCTTAAATTGTATTTTCGGTTACGGTGTTAATTTGTAAGCTTCCCACGTGGCCGTCCACGATTTATTTTTTAGATTAAAGAATGCTATTTATTTTTCGGCTACTGTGTGGCGAATTGCAATTCTAAAGAAAAGATATTTTATGAACCCACTATTGAATGTGCGCTCTGCATTTTATTTTAGTTGCAGGTGGAGTTGTTAAATCGTAGAGGCATTGATAATTTTACTGCGCTTAGACAAAGCCACTCACTTGCCGGTTCATTGTATTGTTTTGCTTTTTCACAGGTAAAATTTCTTAACTTTTAAATAATGTGTAATTGTTAGCAAATATTAGCACAAAGTGCCTTCATTTACTTTCAGCTAATCATCCTTTTGGTGTGCGTTACCCCCATGTCAACGGTTGGCAACTGCGGCGTGCCGCTAGGTTATTTTGCAAAATCGAAGGTTGTACCTAAGCTGGTGCTTCTGTGCATTGTTTACACTTTGAGCATCAATAAATAAGCATATATTCTTGGGGTTGGGTGTAAAATCTACCGATTAACATTATAAACCCCTGCACACGCTTGTGGCGCCCCTGGACGCTTTGTCTCTGTCGGCCTCGGCCGCGAAATGTAATAGCCATAAACAAATATGATTAGTGACGTTCTCGATTTACAAGCGGCGCCTATTGTTGGCGTATTTGCTATGAACACTAACCTACATGTATTTACGACGGCGAAATGTGTATGTAACTGTTATTGCTCGCACTGTTTTCGTGCTAGCTTTGTTGCGCGGCAGCCAGATCTGGACGTGACGTCACGGATCCTGTATAGGACTGCAACACAACAAAGAGTGCGTCTTCGAATCGGGTTGGGGGGAGGGGACCGTTAGGGCATTGCCCCGCAATGTTTACATCGCAATAGGGCTGCACCCCACGTGCACCGGTCATACACCTGATCGACCTCTACAAAAAGCACAAGAGTTTCCAGTAGCAGCTGGCACAATGGCGAGCCGCACAAAATTTTGCGTGAGAAATTAGTAACACGAGCAGGATTTTGTACCATTCCAAGGCGTTGTTTTAATCTGGGGCCAATCCGAGCATAGCGTTCTATGATTTTATTAGTCTCATGTGCTCCTGCAAGTAGCATATAGCTGCGCCACGGGAGCAAATTAGCAGTTGTATATTTTTATTCTAGTTTTTTAAGTTCCTGATTAAACAAAGTATCTGTAATTGCGTTATTACAATTTACAATACCCAATGTTTGATTGACAGAATTAGTCACGTTTGATTGCTGCTTAAACGTTACAGAATGTCTGTCATAAATTTGGAGACATGAAAAATTATTTGTCAGAAAATTATATGGAAAATTGGTTATCAGAAAATTTTATTCTTGATCAAAGTCCCTGCATCTTCTAAAACTAATGATGCACTTCTCAAAATTTAAATATCTCCTTTCGTATACGGGGGATGTTCGAAAGTATGACAATGGCTCAAGAATAAAGTACCCTTTAATACTTACTTTTCAAATACACAAATGTGCTATTTGAAAATATTGATTTTTGCACTAATTTTGATTAACATATTCAATTTTTTTAGCAGTGTACATTTTGCATTGAAGTTAATAAAATAAAGTTTTTAGTCAGCAACGTAACTAGATAAACCTGTTAAATTGCAGAGCTGCGTGCTAGTCTGCTAGTATATCGTCTTTTAAGCAGCTCCTGTATACATCATGTAACGGGCATCTTCGCCCTCATTTTAGCACACCTTGTGACCAGGTGCTTTTCCGAATGCATTTATATTAACGACCATTAATATTAATGGACGTGATAACTCTTCCACAGTCACTCAAGTCTAGTTCATCAGTTCTGCAACCCACACCAACTAGCTGCAGAGATCCTAAAGATAAACCTTAATGTCTTCATTGCTTCTTCCCGTACATCTGTAGCCAGCTTCTGCTTAGTTGATGTTATCTCTGCCTTTGTTGTATGAGTATGTTCGTATGTCTAAACTATCAATTTGATTTCAGCTTGTTGTCTAGCAACAAAGCACACTGCTGCATGTTTGTGCTAAAGTAAGACATTGTATTAGATGATCAACAAAATGTCACGTCTAGAGTGCTGTGGCTCCATTTAAATTATATGGAGCCGCAGTTGATCACCCTATAATAAAGGCTGTGAATTTAATAATTTAACTTATGTTTTCATTTTGCCCAAAAACAGTTTTAAACATTTTTGTCGAGAGTTAAAATTATAGGTATAAAAACAACAGCATGGCAGCTAGACTTTAAAGGGCACGGAAAATAAATTGTTTCCTGACTGTGGAAATATCGAATTTTGAGGACAATTTCAACTTTGAAAAATTTAAATAATATTATCTAAAACTGTAATTATTTTTCCTACTATGGTGTAGAAAGTACTTGCTTTCCGCACACATTTGCCTGCAGAAAATGACCACTCTCCACTCTTATGTCAACACTTTCTGCACTCTAATGTGAAGTGATAATCATGTAATGGGCTCTAACAGACAAACGTAATTTTTTTTTGACAAATGTCTAATTGCAAAATTTAATTTCTTGTAGGTGGAAAGTCGCGTAGCCTCGTTAGCACTCGTGTTCCATCTTTCACATGCGTTTCTTTACCCACTTATATTACAATATACTATTATCTACTTTAATGTCACAATATGATTATTATAACACCGGAAACAGTGCTACAATGGAGTCCATTATGTCACTGTTTTTGCAGTGTTAATTTCGTATGAAAAAAAATGAAACAGAATACTGTACTTCAGACAACTGACAGATTGTCATATTTATGAAATGTTTTTGATTATTTTCTTTGCTCAAAGTAGATAAAATAGTATATTAGAGTATTCTCGTTTATTTAGCTATTATAATGTGTACTACTAAAAATTTCAACACTATTGTGGGTTGGAAAATTTATGATTAGTGATTCTCACTTGACAGCTATCACAAAAAATATAATATGCTAAACAACAACAATAAGTTAGAATAATAATTTGTTAAACAAAGAGAGACTACATAAAATCCGAATTAATCACTCATTCACTTAGAGATAATCAGAAAATCTCAAAAGCTGCATAAGATAGAAACGTGAAAATTTGCCAGCTTTGGCCACTTACTACGTAGGCACTAAGTAAATAAGACAGGATTTTCCGAAATTCCAACCCCAAGCGGTATTAAATAGGTAACAATGGTTTTATGTTGACTGCAGTTTTATCGACTTTACTGACCACCTAGGAAGTTGAAAGTTGGCCAATGAATTCCATTTACAAATTGGGTTAAACAGTTTTCTAGATTTATGAGAATTTCGCGCCCAAAGGGTTAAATGTGCTAGATATGCTTTTTAAAGGTCGCCATAGCTGTAACTACTACAGGTAGGAAGTTAAAATTTGGCATATCATTTTTTTTACAAATTGTATCAAACCATTTTCAGAATTTGCTTCCTAAAGGGGTGTTAAATGGGGTAGATGTGTTAAAAAACGATCTAATGATCGCTATAGCATGGTAACTTCTGTAGGTAGGAAGCCTTACTCCCTCCGAATATATCCATTTTATTGGCAACAATCTTACTCTCAATCTTGGTTTCACAACATACGACTTCCTGTGTTGCTTGGCAATTATTGTGATTTGTCCTATGTTTTTATCAGTATTTCTGCGATCAGTAGACCTCGCGCAGCTCCAGTTTTCATTCCCCATACGAAAATGAAATTCGCATTCCAGATACCTTCCTTCCTGGAATTTTTGGGTAGATACTGACTATGGGATAATTATATCGCTGATGAGTAAGATATCATCTGTGAAAATGATCAAAATCGTTACGCAGTGAAACTAAAGTCTGACACAATCGCTAATAGTATTAGGTATGCGATAAATAGACCTTGAGCAATTTCAGCCCTGAAATGAAATTTGTGTAGTCTTTTCAAGAGTCAGTTCTCCAAACAACTTGATGTTGCTCAAACCAGAAGGGAAAGCAACCAATACGTTTACAAAGAAGTACGTTTACGTCACTGACAGGTACATACGTATAATTTTGAATGTTCACATTTTCTAATACCATTAATCTAATTTTCACTTTTTGATACCCAAGCCCCTGATCGCCATTTACTCGACTGACTTCTTATCACTTATTTAAATACGACGGTAAAAATTTTGAAGGCTATTAAAACTGTGCAAAGCCAGTACCACCCGAACAAGAAGACCCCAGCGCTCTGGCGTGATGTCAGCACAGGAAGGCCTTAGCCAATGATTGAATTTATTGAGCCTCTTGGAGAAGCTCGATAATTCAATCATTGGCTTTCCTATGCTGACGTCACGCCGGAGCGCTGCGGCCTTGTTCGTCAGGTGGTATTTACCAAGCACGGATACTCTACTATAGTATACAATAATGCTCAGAAATATGTACTTAAAATAGAAAATTTGTTTTTCTCAGAATTTTGCAGTTTATTTTCAGAAAACTCGTTTTTCCATAAGACCAAAATTTTGGAAAATTTAAAGCTCTAATTATTATAAATCAGAGTCATTACAAGTGTGCAAAACCCATGTGTACTGATCGAGTTTATCATCAAAAGAAGATAATGGTAGCACCATCTGTATTGTGTTTTGTTTAACAAAATATAACGATCTGGTAGATGTCCGGGGATTTTAAAAGTACAAAATAGCAATAGAGTAATTTTTTTTGTTTAAATTGTTGTGGAGATCAAAATTTGAATGAAAACCGAATTTCATATTCTTTTCTATGCATCTATAATGGAAAATAGTCGCGTAATTACTACAGTACATTTCCAAATCGAGTAATACAGTTGCCAGTTTTATATAGGCAAATGTTATCAAGAATACAGAGAAGTTCCGAGAAGAGCCCCAGCAACAATTCTACTGTTGGTTGGTCATGGTAAGGACAAAGAACGATATTCTTTACTACTACTTTAATATAGTGGCGGCGGCAGTTGTGATACATACATATTCCACTTATTTTGCAGTCTTCTGTCTAAAATTCTACCACAAAAAGCGCTGCAACGTGGAACGGTGCACTTTAAATTCTTCTAGGCCAATTTTTAAATTTTGAATAGCAACCACACCACAGGTCGGATTCCATCTTACGATTGTAATGCGTTGCATTACAACTTACCCGATGTGACTTTACGTACAGCAAGTTATTTCCGTAATTAATCTTTATTTGGTAGGTATTTATTTTCCGCCCTAAAAGAGCGAATCAAAGGACGCTAAGCACGCGAAGTAATTTGAGGGTTGCTGGGGTGAGGGAGTGTCATATCGAATCATCATAGTATCTGTGCTCTGAACGCCTTTATTATCAAGTGGAATGAGAATTGTATAAAATACACCTATCTATCCTGATATTAACAGAGCAACTCATTAAATGTTTGGCATTTTTTGGCGAATTTGATGAAATACACGGAGATAATTAGGCAATAATAACAGGATAATAGTACCTGCAAGCAGGGCTTAAAATTTAGATTACGTTTTGTTGGTGTACAATTGGTAACTACAGCTGTTTCTATGTTTTAGTAATGTGTATGTTCAAGCTTCAAATTTTTGTTAAATTTATTAATTTGAATGCCTTTTTTCTTTGTTTTAAGATCGAATTTCTTTATTTTTGTATCTAATGTTAAATGGAATGGGATAATATGAAAATTGGAAACAAGGAGAATATAAAGTTTACGCGGTAGTTTACTTTGTCCCTCGGTGCTGATTGGTAGTTCCAAGAAACATTGGAAGCGGCAATTATCCCGCTTGCAGCAGAAATGATTGAAAATCAGACAACTCAACAGCTGGGAATTCTGATGACGGCGTTACGTTCGTTAAACGACAAAGAAAACTTAAATTCCGGCTGCGTATACGCACACGCTTAATTATGCTATCAAATCGGCACTATTTATCGACGCGTTCGTCGCGTTCCATGTTCATACATCATAGGAGCCATATAGAGGAAAAATGCCCACCTTTAGGATAGGGGTCAGCGCCCACGAAGCCTTTCAAGCTCCCCTTAATTTGAATTATCCAGTGCGTTAATTTTCAAAACAGCGACCGCACACAAACGGGAATATTTCGCGTGTGCACTTTTGTAGGTCAAAGATATCGTTTTGTGTCAAGATCAGAGAAACCTTTGTAATTGTGGCTTCACGTGCTAAGGGTATGTCTCAGTTCATGGATCGCACGAATCGAACCTGGAGGAATCGAAAATAATACGTTGTTTTCAATCTTCAAAAGACAATGGGGGAAATATTTTTCAATTTTGTTTTCTTTGTAGATAACGTGGAATATCTTATCGTAAACCACTTCTGATGGAAGCCTGATATTTTGAAGACTAAAACTTCAAATACTTGGTCCTAATTTTAGTATCTAAACAGGAAATACACTAGGTAGCTATCAAATAAATAATCAGCAACTGACTACCGTTTGCTGGTTATTTGTTGTGGCGGAATTCAGGTTTAGGGTTTAGCACCCGTGGTGAAGTTCATGTATAGGAATTGTGAGAGAACTAAATAGCATTAACAAATTATAGAATTTTCCGCTATAGCTGAACGATTTTCTATAACTTACTGCTCTCAGCGTTCCGTCAGGTACTAATGCTGGCAGCCCTTGATATTTGATGAAAAAATGTTTGTTATTCGCGCAAAGTTTAAGGCCGCAAGAATGTCGTCACGCGGCGAAGGATAAGCTCGAACGGCTCAGGTTTTCTCGGCCCAAGAATTCGACCACAATTCCAGCAAACGCAGAGTATCCGGTGCGGCACGCATTGCTAGCGGAAGTTTGTCAGCTTACTGTTCGTAATCTGTTATCGCCTTTTCTCACGTAATAACAACACATGTAATTATGCGCGGTATAAAAGTTTCCAAGCGTGCACTCGGGCGCAAGTGGTACATATTATTAGGGTCCCGTATGTTAATTCAAGCAGTGGCAAATGAGTGGGGTTTGGAGGAAATGCCGCTGATCATTTGCTTGTGATTAGTATTTACAACAATTACCGTCATCTAAGTGTCCGTTTGTGCAATTCGGCGGTATACTTATCGCATATAAAACGACCATTGCACATCGGAGCACCGAAAACCTGGCGGAAGACTGCAATACACCTGGCTGTCCATAGAGAACGGTATAAATTAGAAATGTTGGCGCATTTGTAGGAAGCACTTGCCGAAACTTCGATATAAATGTAGATTTAATTATGTCTTTCGCAGCAGATCTCCTTAATTAATACTTGACCATGGCAGGTGGCAATGTAGCGGCACGTTCCCAAATGTACAGAAATTTACATAATTAACTAGAATATATGTGGTTTGCGTTAGTACCCGAAAAGGACATAACTGTAGAAAATGACGATTGAGAAGAAAAAAAACTCTAACGGGTGGGACTGTGACGAGCCCCGATTTCAGTCATTTTTAACTGCTAGATATAAGATTCCATATTTTTTTCAACGTCGCCATTTCCATCACTCAATTTAGTTCATAAAGAAAGTAGGCAAGGCAATAGCACAAATCAGTGACGAAAATAATTGCTTTCATCACTAGAAAGAAAAAAATCCGTTTTTTGTAATGCACGCTAATAACAATAATATTTAAGAGAAAATGCAACGTTGAAAAAATAGTATACACAACTTGTTATTAAAGTGACATTGTTCAATTCGAAGACACTTTCAACACTCGCTAACGCTCGTGTTTAAAATGTCTAGCTCGTTGAACAATGCAGCACTTTTATAACTTGTAATGTAATATCCTATTGTTTAGTTTGTTATGTCACTTTAATACAGTGTAATAATAACTTTTACTTGGGTAAGTTTCCCAAATTCCTACTGTTTTTTTGTTAGTAAAAAATTCAATCGGAACTCTTAAAAAAATAGTTTGATTTTTCCTTAATGCTTATACGTAGTCGGAAGTTCAGCCACCAGCGAACCCACTATTTTCTTTATGTCATAAATTTGTTTGATGCTATTCCTCTGAATCTCTGAAGAATCATCCAAGTTTATTCTGTGTTTTGATAACCTGGCTGTGGCAGGCGTTTTATTATATTTCATCGAAGTTGTAAATTTTAGTATACCTATCCATCTTTTATTTCTTCCATCTCTTTCTAAAATGATGGAAGCCCGTCTACCTTTTAATCTACACTGAAAGACTTGCTGTAGGAATCGTTGTTCTGACATCTCGCATAGTTTCTATTACTTTAGGTTGAGTATGGGAAATCGTGAAAAAATACCTGGCAATCTAACGAACTCGTAGAATATTCTGTGTTAGTAATAATTAATCAATATTCCGATGTTCTGAAACGGTAAAATATTGTCATTATCAGATAAACGTGAAACTGACGCATCAATCTCATTTCCTTTGTTCATTTAAAGGCAGCAACAAAGGGCAATTATCAACAATCGACTAATTTAGACGCACTTTCCGGGAATACTTCAACCGCGTTTTATCTTGTTTACAGGTTGCCTTTATCGATCGTTTATGACAGTAACCCTTTGTTCGTCGTTACCTGCCAGACCTCTCGACGTCTCAGAGTTGGCATATAACTGCAAGTGGCCAAAATTCTTTTGGACTGAATAGGAATAATGGAAATGATTAGTCCGCAAACGTAGCTAAAAGCAAATTTGTAGTTATTATCAGAAAGCCCTCAAATTCAAAGGGCGTAAATTTGACTGGCACAAATACACACAACCACACATATTTCACGAGCCACTGTCGCATAAACATTTCAAGACACAAAAAAGGTCCTCGTTTCGGTCTAGTAGCCCTCGCACTGGAAAGGTGGTTGCCCTTCAAACTGCGCCGCGATTTGAATTTTCAAGCCCTTACTAACGTATCGTATTTCTGGATTTGTACAACCATAACCGCGAGCCTCCTTGACACTTACTTGATTTTAGTCTGAATAATTCTAGCCGGTTTTGAACACGTAACGTGGTCATAATGCATTAATAAGGTTGTATACAGTGTGTTTTATAGCATACGAAACATAGGGAAACGCCAATGCTAAATTTTGGTGAAGATCCACGCATTCTGCAGCGATGCTTTGTCAAATGTGGCTCTTTGCTATAAAATGTAGTCATTTTACATTGTCGTGCTCAAGTTATTTATCGACGTAGATTACTCAGTTTTGACTACACATATTATAATGTACGATTTCGCTTACAGTGCGGTTGTATTTTAAGTTATAACAAAAATAAACGAACTGTAACTATGTATTTTAGAAAAGCATGAGACTTTTACCCATGACGAAAACAGGACCGAACAGAATGTTAGCGATCGTTGCGGGCCGCACTTGCGAAGGAAGTTTCGTGTAAAACTCTAAATTGGTGATTTATTTATTTAGAATTTAGCCATTCCGTATTGAAACATGCCAATTCTACTAACCCTATGCATAAGGACGAATGGAGATGTACAGCGGGATTTCGTTTGGGCGGAAACTTGGTCCTCTCGAATTTTGCCTCCTATACTTCCATCGATATTCAATAAAATGCAGATATTTACTTCGCAACGTCCGTATTTATTGGGAATTGCGACCGGTTCGATGTTTCCAGGTTAATTTTGGTAAACAGGAAATGAGCTTACCGTTGACGAGTCATCAAAACCCATAAATATTGAATGGATGGGTGTACCCGCCGTGCAATTATTGAACTGTGCAGAGCTCGTCAAGGACTGATTATGGGAGAATGGGCTTACGTAATGTTCTGCAACGAAGTCATATAACGGGATACGGCATTGAGAATTGGGTTACGAATTTGTACGCCAATACGAGGGCAGTCCGATAAATGATGGACAATTTGGAAGCCCTTCTAAGGGTTCGTCTTAGAGTTTTCAGTTTTAAATAGCTGCTTCAACTAACATCTATTCCTTACTACCTATGCGGGAGATATTCTGTTGATTGTTTGTGGCAGGCCATAGATGCCAATGTAAGTTGTTTTGACCATTATGAAAGTGCAATGGAATGCGGGTGATGATTTTCTACGATTATAAAAAAAAGTTTGACTATGTCTAAAGTCACCCAGATGTAGTGACAACTTTTGGCGACCATAGCCTTTCGTTATCCGCAGTTACTTACTGATTTCGTTCATTAAACGTGGACGGCGTAGGTTGGAAGCTGAACCGAGACCTGAACAACCTGCAGTAGCTGTTTGTATTGAAAGCGCGCCACCAAAAAGTTACTAAAGCAAAATTAGAATTTGTATAACTGGAACTATGCATTGCATCATCCGCAATAGATAACATTTTACACCAACAGCTAGGAGTTCAAAACCTCAGAAAGATGACGTGACAGCTGGCAGTCTACGTCTCAAGAACAAAACTAACTGAAAGGACATGGCCAAATAAAGAAGAAGCTAGAACTGAGGAAGTCTGCACGTTGATGTATTTCACATTTGCTAGCCGAAGAACGAAAACAAGCACGGGTAGACAGATGTAGATCTTATGCTAGAAATGTTCAATTCAGGGTCTTCAAAGTGCGTGTTTAATATTGTTACGCATGATCATTCTTCGATCTATAATTATGGCCCCGAGACTAAACAACAATCAAGTATTAGGATTTTTTAAGATGAGGCTATGCCAATAAAAGTTATTCGCGTTGAAAGTGTACACAAAAAATATTGCTGCTTTCTTCAGATGCGGTGGTCCAGTTGTAATAATTGCTTTCGGCAATCGTACAGCTGTAAGGTTTGATTGTAAAGATTTAAAAACGCAAATATGGTAAGAGATTTCCCGACTTACAAAATGCGACGGTTGCTGAATTTCGTCAGATATTTGGCAACCTTCCAAAAATGAAGTTGTGCTTTTTCAAGAAGTCGGTTCAAAGAATGAACATATATATTCGTATTATGGGTAACGTGCAATATTTTGGGAAAAAAAATAAAATAATGTTCTTTAAAAAGTCTGTATTCTTCTTATAACTACAAATTCGCGGAACAACCCTAGAAGTTTCAAAATATAGATTTTATTTAAAGCCTTTTTAGGATACCTTCACGGTAAGTTGATCATTATTAACAAATTTTTGTTAGCGTATGCTAAGCTTACATTTTATTTACTAGTTACTATGGTTACAAGTTTGTAATTTTTACCATCAGTCCACCTTGAACTGTAAGTGAATATTACCTGTTAACATATTGTAATGGTTTACTGCCCACAGCAATTCTGATTGCCTAGTTAACACATGAATGAATAATTTCAAAACGCACAGAATTAAATATTTTATTTATTGCAAGAAGTCAGTATTTTACACTAATAAAGTCACTTGATATGAGCAGTAGCAATCATAATTTGAGTAAGAAAGGTTAGCATGAGATAAGATAGAATTCAGAAGGGTTACGTTCAGAGTTTCAGTCATAATTAATATTTGGAATGGCAAATGAAGCTTGAATTATGAAGCTGACAGGGTTGAGTTGAATAACGTCAAACAATGATATGAATTTTAAAATAATATAAGATGTTTTGTGAAGTACAGAAATTGTATGCGCGGTATAAGTATTAAAGGTTTATAAGCCATAAACTGCAAGGTAACGAAAAGGCGATCAAGAAGAAATAAGAAAGCTGAAGAAGGAAAGGAGGAGGAGCAGCAAGCAGAAGAAATTGTTACGATAGCGAAGAACAAGCAACAGAGCAACAGCAGGGAGATCAGGCCGATGAACAACAAGGCCAAACCTCAAAAGAAGGGGCAGATTTAAGCCTAATTATGGACGTGATGCTTCAAATGTGTAACGAGGCAGAAGAGCGAGGAAACAGAGTATGAATTGAAGTAGACGAGAGAGAACATAGAATGCAAGAAGCAAGTCGCAGAAATGCAGAAGAGCGTGAACAGAGAATGCAAGAAGCAATACAGAGAAATAGCCAACTGCAAGATTCGTCCAAGTTCGACCAACTTTGGGGTCCCTTTTTCGAGTAGCAGAGACATCAGACAGCCGGAACCTTGTGTGCTACATTTGAAGTTGACCTTCAGGAGTGCCTGGGTGGACAAAATCGTCACCAAGCGTGTAATTGCCGCGTGGTCTCTTCATCGTGCGGATCAGTAGCGGAGCACTATTTCAGAAGGTAAATTCCACGGGAAAGCATTGCTAAATGTCCATCACCTGTGGGCTTTTCAAGTTTGGACATCGTACGAGGGGTTGAACGTGATTCCAGCGGCCCAGATCCGTCCAGATTCGAATAAGCGAGATAGAGTCCATAAAATTTGTGTTTGGAAGCCGGTTTTTGCAACATTAGCGGAAGTTAAATAAATGCAAGTTTTGACGTTACCTACGTCATCTGAAACAAAACAGGTTAGTCGGAAGCTACGTCACATAATTAGCAGCATTTACCTGATGTGTTCTTGCCCTTTTCGGTGTTTCTGAGTCAATTTGCGCTAAATTTCGCGGACGAACAAGTCATTTTGTGTACACTAAATTTTAAGGTTATAGACCTGTCAAATACAAAGTCATGCATTTGAAATACTGGTTAATTTATCATACAACAAAGCAATTATAATACAAAGTTAATGATCTTACTCCCATGTGACAAGGGTTATATTTTTTATTTCATGCTTTACCGGAGCTAAGCCCTATTTAATTGCAAATAAATTAAATACAGGGAGCAATATGCCATATATTGAAGTAATAATTATTACATAATTTTATTAGGCCTCAGTTTAACATAAAATTCAAATATTAAAACCATTTGATTTCTAAATTGTGGTGATTTGCCCTGATTAATTGTTATTTTTATTTACTAGTGCCTTTTAATAGGTAAAGGGGTCATTACAATATATTATGAGTTATTTATATATTAAGCTTTATTTTATTCAGTTCTAGGGTACTTAATTTATTAAAATATCAAAATGTCATTTTGTAACTTTTCCGGTTTCTAATACTTAACGGGATTCAATTTCACAAACTGCATTCTCAACCTGAAAAGTGTGACTTACAGTTAATGGTACGTAATATGAATTTACAAATACTCTCTTTTACAGTTGAGTATAATTCTTAAAACCTTCTCGCGAGGATTCCAGAAATATAGTTATGTGGTTAGTTATACACTGTTTTACTAGATCGTTAGAGAAGATGCGTTTTTAAAGGTTTTATTTGGGACATGGTTTATATGTATATTCTTCTTCAATTTCAAAACAACTGCCTCAACAAAGTGCTCCTGAGTTCCGTTTCATGTGTACGTTGTTCAGTGAAGCTACTAATTTTATATCTCTGTTATAATTGTCTCAACTATCCAGCACTACTCACTGTATTTTTGTTTTCCTCTCCTTCTCGTTTTCTTATTTATGGTTCAAGTTTGCTCAAACTGTCTTTCAGGTTAGGTTCATATTTAATTTGCAGATGTTTGGATTTTTTACTTATCAAAATGTTGATTATGCCGCCTTGTTTCTCTTTCATTTTTAAAGCAGTTAAAATGAATGCTATTTTACCCTTAATTTGTCGTAAGGATGTTGGGAGATAGCATGGTGGAACGTTATCACGAAACACAATTTTTAATTGACAGCTGCCTTGGCCCCTCAAGGACGCATGGTCAAACCCTCCCGTTGACAATCGCCATGGCCTACTGTCCTCGGGCAGCTCAGAGCGCGCACCCCTGGTGGTAGCTATATACAGAGAATCAATTTAGAACGTTTCCGAAACGCGAAACCTTCAAACAAAGGAATGTCCCGAGCGAGTCCTAGGCCAGTACTGTGTTGGTGCCGTCTCTCTCGGCTGATCGAAGACACCATGACGTTTCAAGATGGCGGCCGATCAATATGTTGGTACACAAAGCCACGTGCCTGCAGTGCAACGCAGCTAGGCACGGGAGTTTAAGGGTCAAAGTCGACCGAATCCTTTGTCCTTGAGCTTGTTTTAATGCTGACGTATTGCAGCAATCGCTTCGGAGGATAACGATTTTTTGCACGGATCTGATAAACAGTGGCCTTGTTTTTACTTCCTCGGAAATTGAATGAGGAGCGAAAGCCTTTGATTTATCGGGAATCAGTGGGACTTGCTCACAAAGAAACGGAAAGGGATTGCGGCGTACTTGCCATTGTTTCCGGTGATTTGATAGATCTCTGCATGGCGCGGCGGGCGTTGCGAAAGGACCATTGTTTCTAATATTTGCAAGGTGTGTTTGTTAGCACAGCTACCTGCGATGGTGTATTCTGGCCATTTCGCGCAGCCCTGTGTGATTTGTTTTCATTTCTGACGTTGATTGCCGCCGGGTGCATTTCGTAAAACCCTTTTAAATCAGCAACACCCAGCATTCGCTTTTGTATGGCATAACAAAATACAAACTCGAATATCATAGTTAATGTGAGTCGAACGCTCTATAAAGGGAGACAATGAAGTCTATCTCCTTCATTATAAGAGAAGGTGTTCTAGTCAGTGATTCGTCAAAATCATTTCCCTTATAGCATGTTAACAACATACCAACCTCCCTTCCTCCCATCTACTCTCGCTAAAATATGGACATGGTTTAACTAAAAAGTGGGCCCAAAATACGATGTTTCAACTCAACTTGCATGTTTCCAAATGCGTTTTGGTAAGCCAGCCAGTATCCTGCTTGAAAATTCTTAAAAAAATGTGCATATTATATAACAATAATAGCTTTGCATCGATTCGGATAATATTTGGTATGACACTCTTGTGTGGTAATATTGTTTATTATGGGTTGACATGAGTGTTACCATCGGACAGTTACTAACGCTTGCATTTCTTTAATGTCGCGGTCAATAACAATGCAGGTAGTAAAGTGATACAAGGGGCGAACTTGTCATATATAATGCAACTAGTGGGTTCTTGATTATCAAATAATCATTTCTGTTTACACGAGATATATTGTTTGCCGAAAACAATATATCGAGTGGAAACAGAAATGATTTGATAATCAAGAAGACTCGAGTTGCATTCGGCTAGATTATATCACGAGTCAATAAACAACGTTTGAATAGTGTATTTTAAATATTAAAAGTACAGTTAATGTAGTTGTTATGACAATTGTACTGACAGCAGGTAACGTGATGTTTGTGAAGGCGTGTGATTATCACCTATTAATCAAGAAGGTATGTGATTATCAGTTGCTATGTACATTATCAAAAGTTAGTACATGCGTAACTATGCATTTTGCCGTTTTTCATTGGTTGATGTTAAAGGGAGTTGTATAATCATATATAATGCAACTAGTGGGTTCTTGATTATCAAATATGATTTCTGTTTACACGAGATATATTGTTGGGCAATTACGCGAGTCCGAAGGACGAGCGTGATTGCCTAAAACAATATATCGACTTTGTCGCAAGAATAAACTTCATCTTGGCCATTAAATGTAAAACAATCTGGTGTGATACACTCACACAACTTCCTTTTACAGTGATCTTATAATTAGCCAAAAAATCCTTTTTTTAAATTTTTAAGCATGTCAAAAATTTTCAAAAATTACAAATTCTACAAAAACGGTACAAAATAGAGCGTTAGTTGAAGAGACAAATTTTCTGTACAATTTTAAGCTGAATTAAAAAATGTAATAATATACCAAAAGAAACCCATTTTAGAAGTATTCAACTGGAAAAATCACGTATCTCACATGAATACACATTAAAGATGTAATAAAATGTGGAGTTTGAAAAAAATCGTCAGAGCCGTTTTTGAAAAACTCGAAAAAAACTGAAAAATTACAAGAGTAAACACCTACTTCCGGTTATGCGATTTTCTTCAAAAACTTGTCGCATGTACAACATAGTACACAAAACTTATATATGAAGTTTCAACGCCATACCTCTTTTCGTTTTTGAGATATTCTGTTCACAGACAGACACACACACACACACAGGCAGACAGACCAATTTTGGGTTCAGGGGACTCTAAAACGTGAAGATCTGTTGAAAACTCAATTTCCAATTTTTGGGATGAATGCAATATGTACTTCCTTTATTGTAAAAGGAAGTAAAAAGAGTACTAGATGATATCTACAATTGTGAATTCTTAATTCTTTTTAAGTTAATATACACATTTACTAAATATTAATCTGCTGAAAACCCCATGTTGTTCAGAAAATTTGCATTAAATTTAAATTAAATATTTTGAAATGTCTGGTGTTTATTTTCTTTAGAAGTAAGAGTAACACACGAGAAAACACAAAGATGCCGGCTGATGTAAGTGGTAATATTACTGGTAATTTAAAAATTATTACGCAAAGTTACCCAAATTAATTTTTGGTAATACTATAAGAGGATTATTGGCGGTAATATAATTAATAGTATGTGAAGTTAGCAATTTTTTGCAATATCGCTCGCGTGAAGAGCGTTGAGCACCCTGTACTTTCCTTTATTATGTGTCATAGCCTCGCAGCTCACAGGCTGTTGCAATTTAATAAAAATAAGTCACAGTTTTCAGCATTTTAGAACCTATTCATAGAGGTAAAAATTTAAGCGCTGATCAAGAGTTAAGAGCAATGGAATTCATATATAATATCGGAAAAAAAGGCACTCGAGATACAAAGATGATGGGAAGGCATTATTAAAGCTACTATTTCACACATTAACTGACTACAGATAGTTATTCTATAGAATAACTAGCTAATCCATAGATTGACTACGTAAAGTATAGAATATTATTTTCGTTTTATACTTTAATTAAAGTATCCAGTTAGTGTATAGAATACCTAGTTATTCTATACAGTAACGGAATTTCACGCTTTAACTTAACATATACAGTGTGTTCAAAATAAGAGTACCTACCAGTATGGTGATTTCGTTAATAGTAAGAGATACAAATTTGGTTAAATAGGGAAAACGTTGCGTAATTAAAGGACTAACAAAATGGCGCCTAGAAATTCTTGATATGATTTTAATTTTTGAGTTATCTTAAAAAGCCGAATTTTTGGATTTTTAATTGTTTTTTTGTGTTAATATGAAAGTAAGAGCAACTTTTAATATTAAGTTATCATTTTTTTTGTTCGACGTTTCGTCTTCAAGCAACCACCATCAAATTAATTTTTTTAAATAAAGTCTTGATTTTCTGATGTCAAATTTTAGAAGCCCTTTATATTCTGAATTCAACAATGGACCACGCATTAATGTTTTTTATCACTATCAAGAAATTTTGGATACGGACATGTGTTCTAGAGTCTAGCCTCTAGAGAGTTGTTTCATCTTTTGTAATTTAAAGAAATATGAGCCATACTCGATCTTTTTTATTTATATATTTATAAGTAAGAAAACTAATCAATAAATTAATTAATTAAAAACATCCAGAGGTACGTTAACTCACAAACAGGATCACAAAAATTTTACGAATCTGTTAAATGATACAAGTACCTACTCTAAGCCTAGCACATCTTGCAATTTTGGAAACTATTGTATCATATCTGATATCAGAAAAAAGTACGCTTTGTTCAAAAACTGAGTGTAATAGTGATGCATTCTTAGTTTGACTCCACATTTACTTTGACAATATTTTCTTTAAAAGTTTTTGTGAGTAGTTTTGCATTTTCTATAAAATATGGAAAGTGAATTTTCAAATGGTTATTAAATTAATATTTCCTAATTCAGTAATTTTGAAGTGAATTTCAAAATTTTAATGGCATTTAGAAAAGCCCATCTTACAGTATGAACATGTTTTTACAAAATTATGAGAAATACAGGTCAGTATCTTAAAAGTACCGTGATGATGATCAAAAAAGACTCGCAATGTAATTAAACCATAATGTGTGGTATATTGCTGAATTAAAAATAAAAAGGACTTCAGAAAATCAGAACCGTATTTTAAAAAATGAAATTGATGATGGTTGTCTGAAGACCAAACGTCGGACAAACAAATAATAACGTAATCTTTAAGTTCATTAAAGGCTGCTATAAAGACGTGTTGTCAGTTTCACTCTAACTTTGATATTAGCACTAAACACAAATAAAATAGAAAATAAAAAAATCAGTTTTTTAAGGTAACTCAAAAACGAAAAATTGTATCAAGGATTTCTGAGCGTCATTTTGTTAGTCCTTTAATTGCGCAACTGTTTTCACATTTAACCAAATTTATATGTCTTACTATTAACGAAATCCGCATACTGGCCCTCCTTATCTTGTACCCACTGTATACAGTGTGTCCAAGATAAGGAGGGCCAGTATGGGGATCTCGGTAATGGTAAGAGATACAAATTTGGTTAAATGGGAAGAAAGTTGCGCAATTAAAGGACTAAAAAAATGACGTCTAGAAATCTTTGATATGATTTTTCGTTTTTGAATTATCTCAAAAAAACCGAATTTTTGGATTTTCTTTTTTATTTTTTTATGGCGTTAATATTAAAGTTAGAGCGAAACTGATTAAACTTCTTTATAGCAACTTTTAGTGGACTTAATAATTACGTTATCAATTTTTTTATCCGACGTTTCGTCTTCGAGAAACCATCATCAACTTCATTTTTTTAAATACGGTCCTGGTTTTTTTATGCCAAATTTGCAAAGCCCTTGTTCCTCTAAATTCAACAATGTACCACATATTATGGTTTAATTACGTTTCGAGCTTTTTTCTGATCATTATCAGAAATTTTTTTAGATACGGACCTGCATTTCTCATAATTTTGTAAAAATAAGTTCATACAGTAAGTTAGCCCTTTTTACATGCCGTTAAAATATTAAAATGCACATCATAATGTCATAATTCTGATACATTAATTTAATAAGCAACCAATAACTATTAACAATAAACAACAAATAAAAAATAAATGAACAAAAGAGAGGCAGAAAGAATGAGAAAACGAGCCTTAAAACAATGTAATAGGTATTTAACGTTTTGAAATAGAAGAAGAACTTAGAAGATTGGTTCTTGAAGCCTTCCAAAGTATAACGCCAGTATTGCTGAATAATGTTTTAGATTCTACAGTTAGATGTTATTTATGCATAGAGAATAATGGCAACCTTTTTGAATACCTTCTGTAAATTTAATACCTATTAAATGGTTTCGATGTTCGTTTTGTTATTCTTTCTGTCTATCTTTTGTTTATTTCTTTTTTGTTTATTGTTAATAGTTATTGGTTGGTTATTAAATTAATGTATCAGAATTATGACATTATGATGTGCATTTTAATATTTTAACGGCATATAAAAAGGCCTGACTTACTGTATGAACTTATTTTTACAAAATTATGAGAAATGCAGGTCCGTATCGAAAAATTTTTCTGATGATGATCAGAAAAAAGCTCGAAACGTAATGAAACCATAATATGTGGCACATTGTTGAATTCAGAGTAACAAGGGCTTTGCAAATTTGACATAAAAAAATCAGGACCGTATTTAAAAAAATGAAGTTGATGATGGTTTCTCGAAGACGAAACGTCGGATAAAAAAATTGATAACGTAATCATTAAGTCCACTAAAAGTTGCTATAAAGAAGTTTAATCAGTTTCGCTCTAACTTTAATATTAACGCCAGAAAAAAATAAAAAATAAAATCCAAAAATTCGGTTTTTTTGAGGTAATTCAAAAACGAAAAATCATATCAAAGATTTCTAGACGTCATTTTTTTAGTCCTTTAATTGCGCAACTTTCTTCCCATTTAACCAAATTTGTATCTCTTACCATTACCGAGATCCCCATACTGGCCCTCCTTATCTTGGACACACTGTATATGATATCAAGATAAGAAAATAAGTTTTGCCAGTTAACCATTGAACAGTTCCTATTTGCCTTTTATCAAAGTATATGGATACTGGATCAAAATACTTGAATTCATGCCTTCCCCAACTGTAACAAGAAATGAGTCTTCTTCTTTAGTGAAAGTAAATGGATTTTGCATGCAGTTACCCTGATATTTCAATGCCACTACTCGTCAACACCTGCATAAATTTAAATACTGGAGTAGCCCAAATTACGTTAACGTCATCACTCAAGAGTTGTTTTCTTTCATATGCCAATTTTCTTAATGCACTATGTAATATGATCATTTAATATGCGGCACGAAGGTGCATAAAGTGCAATTTATTGATTTCTTTCTAGGTATAAATTGTATTTATGCTAGTAGGGAAGTATCGATTCCGCGAGCTATCAAAGGACTAGTGTACGAAATGGCATTGTAGGAAAATTAATCGCTCAACGGCTCATGTCGTTTGAAAATTAATTCAAGAAAATTCTATAACGCAATATTGACGTTAGGAATACAAAAAAGACTGAATCTGGACAACCCATGAATAATAGAATAATAAAAGTCCGTAATTTACTTTATCTACTCCAGTGGGATAAGTAACTCATTACGTCACTCATTTGACACTATTTCCGTTAGGTAATGAAGCTCATTAAACCACTCAGTTATGTAATGAAGCCATTACATAACTGAGTGGTGTAATGGTTTCATTACGTAACTGAAATAGTGTCAACTGAATGACATAATGGCATTTGCCTACTAAAATATTTTTGAAACAATACATGTGTGATAATGCATCATTAATATACTTGTGTGCTTACATAACTCGTGCTACGCACTGGTTTGTAACTTACACACACGTATATTAATGATGCTCTTATCCCACTTGTACAGTAAATAACTATTACCTTACCACTAAACAAATTTTGTCAGTTAACATGAATGTGTAAGGTGAGAACCGTCCAAATATATTACCAAATTAATCACGGTGTGACAAAATTGCCTTCTAATAATCTATTCACCTACTGTTTTTTTCATTTTCCAATTACTCGCTCTTTACCACTGCGACAATCGTACGTTTTAGTTTACTTGACTTGATATGATCAGTGGCTTCGCTCACCAATCAAATTTAGGCAGCGAAAAGATTTAAACCATTTCCGCCCCCCGAGGCAATTTTATGACGGTGCTCTTTTTGTTGCAGCCCCTAACTCGCATAGTATTCCAGTGCACTTGGCCGGGCTGCATAGTCACAACAAACAGCTGCGAGACCATAGAGGCTCACGTCAGGAACGACCACCTCAAGTAAGTCTTTTTGTCCTTTTTCCTTAGATCTGGCTGCTCGGTCTTCGCCTTCGCCCTCCGAGCAACCCCGCGTGAACTCCTACGCGCTAACAAAGCCAGACGAGTAGTTCGACTACCTGCGAGCTGGGTGCACAGTTTCACTTGCGTCTAGCCGTCACACCCGGTGGAGTCACGAAAACAGTCGAACGCCAAGCGCGAGGTTTGCATTGAAGCAGCCGTGTCTGATCTCGTTTTCTTCGAGTGTTGTGAAGCAGAAATTAATAATAAGGGACCTAGTAGTGAACACAGAAGTTTTATTTGAAAATTTTCAAAAAAATAGAATCTATTTTAAGAGATTTTTGGTACTTACGTTAATTGCAAATTTTAAAAAGAAACTCCAAATTTAATATTACTTAATGCTTTTTCTTCTAATAAAGTAAACATTTTCTAATGAATACTTTATTTTTTGTTATTTGGCATCGAGTTTGGCATTACATTAAACGTAGGACTAAACGTGGATTAAAAAGATGACAATTTCGCCATGAAACTTTCGTCAAATTTTACATTTAGGAAAAGGTATGATAATATTTTTTTAGCAGAATATTGTTAAATTTCAATCGACTGTAATTTGGCAGCCTTTTTTTATAATTAACATCATCTCCATACTTATTTAAAATTTCTAATTAAGGTTGCTTCATAATTACCAGTAAAAAGTCTCGTTCTTCTAAATCTGGAAAATTTGGGTCGTTTTGCCCTTGTGCTTTGTAAAGTCTAACGATAGAATCATCATGGTTTTCTCTCATTTCTTCTATCCATGCTTCTACGCTAGTACAATCGTTGGAATGTCTGACTGCATCAATATGTAAATTATAGGTACTTTCAATCCTCCCATAACATAAAATCATTGCTCTCTTTCTTTCTTTCTTTCTATGTGTGTTCGCTATCTCCTTCGAAGATACTGGACCGATTAAGTTGTATGATGGCTTAAAAGTTTGCTAATTTTTAGACTTAGATCGTAGGCCGATTTTTATTTTCAAAAAAAGTACGAAAAACTTAGTTTAATTAAATTCTCTAAGCAGCGGAGCGGAGCGCTGTCGCCGTGGGCTATTAGCTCGGGTGAATACCTATGTTCATATATTATTATAGCGGCGCATTATCCAAACAACCCAGGTTGGTCCTGCTCGCCTGCCACGCAGGCGGCCCGTGTTCGATTCCCGGCCGATGCATTATTTAAAAAAAATATATATTAATGAATCTCTCTTAAATTAGCTAACCGAAGCGTAATTCGTGTGACTCATTAGTAGTAAATAAATCTTTTCTGGCCAACAAATGGATTCTGCCTAGGTCATTATTAGACGTAATACAATCCCTCACATAATTTAAAACTTCATCGAATGGAATTTTTTGACTTAGTTTAGTAGCAGTGTCATCTCTCTCAGTTTTTGATAAAGTCAACCTTCGTAGATCCATTCCATGACCAACATGTGACTTAATAAATTTTACCTTTACATTACCAATTTCTTTTGTTACAGTTACGTCTAATTTAGCGGGACAATAGCCATTGATTTTATTACTACCCATTTGTTTCAATTGCCGTATATTTTTTCTTGATGATTTATAAAATCCATCGCGGTGACATCGATAAAAATGTACCACTTTCTTATCACTTGTTTTAGTCCTGTATTTAACACATTTTGAAGTAGTTTCTTTTTCCATAATTGCTTTCCATTTTTCGAATTCCATGAAATTACTGAAGTTTTCCTTGCAGGTAGTAATATTAATATCATGAAGTAAACGATAGTGATCCAGCACATCATTCTTGTCGCACTTAAAGAGGCACAGAACACATTTAATAGAAGCAGTAGATGATTTATTCTTATTGTCATGTTTTCGACTAATATGACGAATTAAACTGGATTTCCTTGTAAATTTGTCATTACAGTCATAGCAAATAATGTTCTGGTTTTCATCACTATGTAGGTACACTTGTATTCAGAAAAAAAGCATACAAGTACTGCTCGGGAACTTGGCAATATTTACCTAATGTAAACTGCATTTTTTATAAATGCTACTTAGCAACATTGAACTGAAAAAAGTACCAATTGAATTTTCATATAACTGTACTGTCAAGTTTCCATAGAAATAATGTTTAGTTGACCTTATTTACAATGTGAAATAGTAGGTGTATGCTTTTTTCTGAATACGAGTGTACATGAGATGTATGTCTCAATAAATTGCACCGTTTAGTAAACTGTTTTAAACAAATATTGCACCCTATCGCCATTGCACAATTAATTATAAATTGTAAAACAGTGTGGGTGAACCGTTACAATTATACTACCGGGTGGCCATACATATCTGATATCACATTACCTTTGGAATCAACACCGCTTTATTAAAGTGATGAATCCAACTAAACTAAATGTCATTAATGTCATCACAACTAAAATTTCTGTCTGTCAAAAATTATTACAGATTGCAATAAGTAATGGAGTTAGAACAGGAGATTTTTATAATCGAGTCGTAGGCTAAACTGCAGAATCCGGGACACATTCCCCTCCTCGTATTGCATTTTATTACATTACATAGGTACCAATACTTATTGTAATTGAAATATAATACTAACCCAACATTTATAAGTAGCTAATTCCATGGCTACCGGGATCTCAGATATTTATGGCCACCCGGTATAACCTTCAAAAACTATTATACGTGCTACACGGACACGGCTGCTTCGACTTAATCCTTGCGCACGCGCTTGACGTTCGACTATAATCGTGCCCCTTCGTGACTCCACCGGGTGTGACGGCTAGACGCAAGTCACAGTTTCGAACTAACCTACGAAACCTCGACATTTCGGCCACGGGCACTGGTGTGCTTTGTGCTGGGGATTTTAGCTACGGGTATAACAACTCCACCAAAATGTAATCCTTCGCGCAAAGAGCACTATTAAAGTTTCTTCGAAAAATGTATTAACCTGTCATCTGTCAAAAATTGACCAATCAAAAAAATTGGAGCGATATATCTTCATAGGGCGTATTCAAGTGACTATTCAACACTATAACATATAAGCCAATCACATTGCAGACATTTGCTTTTTTCAACCAATAACAGCAGTATATCACTGAATATTGGGCACCATGCAAAATATTCACAAAACAATATACGTAGTCAAAAAATAAATAGCCTTGTTGCGAAGTATCGTTTAGCAACGATGTTCTGTCCTTAGTGATATCGCTAGGTTACGTAACACTAAACCCCAACAAACCGTGTGGCTTGTTTTAAAAATTTTAAAATGCTGTGTTTTGGAAATATTCCGCTGAATTTAATTGAGAATGAATAATTATATTAATTGTTAGATTATTTTTCAATAAAGTTAATCGTTATGTATTAATATTGGTAAATAGTCGTCCCAAATACCACTCGAAGTGGATATATATTTTTTAAATATTTTGCCATTTCCATAGAAATTATTGCAAATTTCACTCAACAAAATCACATTTAAATGTCACTCGCCTTCGGCTCGTGACATTTTTGATGTGATTTTGTATCGTGAAATTTAAATGCAATAATTTACATGGAAACGACAAAATATTTGTCAAAAATATATCCACTGCTTGTGGTATTACCCTTGAATATTTTAAACAAATTTAGTTTTTATTAGAAAAAAATAAACTTTGGTTCATTGAACAGTCCCCCAAATACCATTCATATTCAGAGTTACTTACATTATTTTTGTGGTGGTATCACTCATACTCATTGCGCGAGTAGGACTCGAGTTAGCGTGTAGCGCACTCATCCTAATCCGTAAACGGAAAAATAAATGTAACGTTTGAAAAAAATCGTTAGAGCCGTTTTTGAAAAAATCGAAAAAACTGAAAAATTACAAAAGTAAACACCATACTTCCGGTTATGCGAATTTCTTCAAAAGCTTGCTGTCGCATCTAGATAGTACACAAAGCGTATATATGAAGTTTAAACGTCATAGCTTTTTTTGTTTTTGAGATATTCTGTTCACACAGACACACAGGCTGGCAGACAGACCAATTTCGAATTTTTGGGGTGAATCCAATACTTTCTTTATTGTAATAGGAAGTAAAAATAAATAATGTTATGAAACATAAAATGGAGAAGATCTAGTTTCAATCAGAAAACAATGGATGTTACGCCATTGATCTAACCGTTATGTATTGTTTATATGATCACAGTGGCGTATTTACAGGTTGGGGATAAAGTAACAGATCCCCCCTTCCCTACAGAGAAAGTAATTGTATGTGCTGAAAAATATTTTCACTTTCGGGACTAAAGTTGGCACTTTAGTCACTTATTTCAGAGACTAAAGTAGCTCATTTAATCTCTAGGGACTAAAGTAAAAATGTTACCGTAACTATGGTAAATGTATGTACACACGAGGTTAGTAGGTTAGGTTTTGTTTGTCATTTGACACACACTGACGCAAAACTTAACTTGCAAATCTCGAATTTGACATAGACTGACAATACACTTTAGCACTGCGAACTGATTCCGGCTATCCAGGGCTTGCTGTGAAATTATAAAATTATTGTAATTGTCAGTTTCCAAATTGACAGATTCCAAATTTTTTGCAATGTTTGATGATAATCTTACCAAAAGTGCAAAAATAGCGTACCTATATCACACGGGACTAAAGTGCCTAAATCCCTTGAGTAATTATTAATATTCACTCGCGGGATTTGATGATGCACTTTAGTCCCTCATGATATAATAAGTATACTATTATTTCGATATAACAATTATACTGAGATACTGCTGTATCTGTTAACATTTTAATCGCTCTTGGAGGCCACGGTTTCAATGTACGGTACAAACGTGATTAATTTCTTACTTGCCAGCACAGGCACACTTCATCTTACGGGTAAATGATAGATGTCACTTGTGATGCAATTATTCCTGTTCAGATTTATCAAAGTGCCTAATTGATGCAGTTCGTACAATATGGGCATCGAGTACACGCTATTTCGGTGATCACGTTGCAACCTGTGGGGAGTAATTATAGAATGAGCCCCAAACCTGTACAAATATAGTAAGTAATAATGAGTTGGCAAGGTGTGCAACCTTCAACTTGCAACATTGTGCCTTTGCCAAAACACGAGACCGCGCCCCTGGCGCAGGGGGTCAAGTCCAAAGCCCGTTCTCATTCACTTTTAAAAAGCACCACGACTGAACGACCTGCAAGGCTGCATTCTTTTCTCCATAATAATACGATTCACCGATTGCACCCTCTTCGAGATTGGAATAGGTGCTCTCTAGCAGTTCTTAAAGCGCACCTGGTGGAGGGTTGGCCGCGAATTGGGCACCGCTTACCTGTACTTTAATTGCACCACCTTAACTGGGCACTAGACCACCGATTATACATTTTGTTTACAACTGAACTGGGCACTTTCAATAAAATCAGGATTAAGTTATTTGATGTTTATTAACACTTACAAATATAGTTTCAATATTCATCAAGCGCTTAAAAACTTTATCGAATTGATTATTAATTACAATGTAATTTACTGTTTGTAAAAATAACCTAGCCATTTAACATAATGTAACCTACCTATTTCACTATACTGGTCAATTTTCGTATTTACATATTCCTGCCGTCGTCTCGTTTCCGGATCTTTAGTTCTAACAATTTCATTAATACTTTGATTAGAAGGGCAGTTAGAGTTAGAAAGTACAGTGCCCAGTTCATGAGTCTTTTACAGGCAAAGGACATAGGTACCAAAAGATTAAGGATTAAGAAAGTACCCAGTTCATGCACGGCCCGGTGGTCCACTATCGGATTCTAGTTTTTTAAGGTGTTTGTGATCCCAGTTTTCACACAATTGCGGCGGTTGAGTAATTTTCCTCAAATGACACAATTTTTTAAATTTTCGCCGAAGGGCGAAGCCTAAGGGCTACAAATACACCGAGAAAAAATTGCGTTCTCTCCTATCTTGTATACTGGGTGACCAGGCCCATACTTTTATCTTTTTTATTTATTATTCGTAGTGGATCCAGTTTTATATGAAGATACTAGATATAATTTCTGATTGACCGGTAGCTATAGTTAAAATAGCCCACTTCCGGTTTCACGGGAAATGACACTATTTTGATTTTTAAATGGATCATCCTGTATATTTTATATCTTTCGGAATCTACCAGTCAATTTACATATAACAGTCTTGCATAAATATAGATATTTTATCAATTACGTCAATAACGAACCCTTAATGAAATAATAAAAATGTGCGAAACAGGAAATATTGCTACGGTCCTTATGATTTCATTTTATTTTCATTGAATTTTATTATTATTCTCAGGGTGTTATAACTTTTTATTCTACTTCTTACCTTTTTTGTCCACAGCTCGGGCATGCAATTATAAACAATTAATTGTTCGACTCTATCTTTTTGGGTTACTTCAGAATTTAATTAGAACATACACATTACACAATATAAAAACCATAGCATTTAATATGAGGCAATTATTTTTCTTTATTAATAATACATTTGCATTTTCAATATTAAATCAATTCCTTTAAATATTATTGCCAATTAAAATTTAGTATTAACTCAATTTTATGTTAGTTGTACTGTATGTTTACATATAGGGTATTTATAATTATGTGATAGATATTTTAGTTTTATTTTGTTTATTAAACTTTCATTTCTTGACCAGTTATTTTTAATTAAATTTATTTGTCGCTATTTTTCTGTTTCACAATTATAATCAATTCTATATTTTTAAATATCAGTTTAATTCTTTTATCTACGACCACTACTAAAAGTAGGCCTTTTAGCGCTAGCTTGTTTCACTAAAAGTGACGTTTTATAGTTTACCGTGTTTAAAGAAATCAGCTGTTTACTTTTAGCACATGTGCTAAAGTGAAGCGAGGTTCAAAACTACAATTTCGAACTGCAAGTGAAGTTGTAAAGCTATTCTAGTTGCTTCTTGCGTTACAGGTAAAGCGTTTTTGAAATAATTAAAGCGTTATGTAATGAATGCAGTCATATGTGGAGTATCAATAATTACATTTCGTAACTCACCTTGACAGCACGGGCGTGGCCAAACAATCGCCACCGCGGCGTAGGCTACTATTCATTATGACATAAATTAAAAGCGTCGCAGATGCGAACCTTTCTTAAATCGATATTTATGGATTAATAACGGTAAAATTAAGGTCGTAGATAAAATATTGTATGCAACGCCTGCTAAAAGTCGTTTATGCGCGAGACATGTTATGAAACTCAGCCTTCGGCTTCGTTTCATAATTTTCATGTCTCGCGCATAAACGTCGACTTTTAGCACTTGTTGCATAAATAGCTATTATTTACTGCTTTTGTTCTCAGATCTGGTATTATTTAATTGAAATTGGTGTACACTTACATGATAATGTTTTCTTTTTTCGAACTCAAATAGCCTCTGTCGTTAATTTGCAAATTAGACTTTGCACTAGCTACATCCTGTTTCATTCTTGCATTGTAGTCAACAACCCTTTAGACTAGACTTTATGCACGCACGCTTAAGATCTTCATTAGTTTTATACTAATTACAATTCTAATTGTACATACATACTAGTATTATTATTGTAAAATTAAATGTTTATATCTTTAACTCAAATTTTAAATTGTGTCATTAAAATTTGTATTCTTACACGTCCTATTTTGTTGTTGTTATTTTACAATTCCCACCAAAACCTTGGGTATCATTCCATTTTGAAATATCAAAATTACAGATTCCTACTTTTCAACCGTTATGACGTTTTTAATTGTACAAGTCATATTTTTAGGTTAACAGTTCTCAAATGCCTGCTTTCAATTATACATTATTAACCTTCTTACACAAAAATATGTAAGAAATAAATTAATTTTTTATTTATTCTAATAATATTTTATGAATATTGTCTCCCTAGGGAATAGTGCTTTATCTTGTCAAAATTTTTGTAACAAAGAAACTGATTTCTACTTCCGGGAGTTTCGGGCGTGGAAAAACATTTTGTTACCCAATGGTTAGACAATTGCAGTTGTTTTTTATTTATATCAGATATGTATCTTAGTCATTAAAATTGTGAGATTATACATAATTGTTCATGATTCATATCAAATAGTTTTTTATCGTCGTATGAAAATGATAACAGCGCTTAGTTTGATCTAGACATATATCCTGAGTTTATTTTATCGTTGAACATGGTACCTACGTTTTCATGAGTGCTTAACTGTAATACTGATACATGGAACTCTTTAGTCTCAGCTCAGCATAATTCTAAGTAGGATTAAGGTACCTGGTACTCTGCATGCCTAGACTTATCCATAGGGTTGGCAAAAAGGACCTATGGAGCCTACTTGCCTGACATCAGTCTCCCGCGTTTATTTGTGAGAATCAACTAAAACTGCAGAGCTAAAGAAATGTATTCTAATAAGAGAATATTCAATATAATCAATTGGTATAGCGGTAACTTTAGTTTAAGGCAAGTAGGAGGATATCCTATCAGTGACATATTCTAACCGCCCTAAACCAAGCCCTTTTATAATTTTAAACATCTATAGGAGATTTTAAACCAGAGGATGTGTTGATTTGATATAGGCGTCACAAGAAAATTAACAGAAAACCACATGTTTTAACTGAAGAAAAATGATCAAAATTATTAATTTGATTGAAGATAATAACAGATTTTCAACAAGGAATGCATTAGTTCAAATGATTACTGTTAGTAACCGTTCCGTTTACAAAGTACTTAAACAAGCAGGATTTAAATTATATAATTTCAAAACCACCCAGCATTGATAGGTAACTACACTGAAAGGGGAAACGCTTCTGTGAAACCGTGTTTGATAAAACCAACAGCAATGAAGATATTTTAAACAGAATTCTTTTGCATGTTAACAGAAGACAGGCAGAAATATCAAAAACGAGAGCCAGTAGAGAGAGGATGCAGGAATAGCTGAGTAGAAAATATTACAATTGGCGAAATTGAAAAAGCATTAATGGACATGAAAAATAACAGAGCGCCAGGTCCCAGAGGCATATTTGTAAACAGCAGATGGGTTATCCTTTCGGCACATCTCGGCAGTGAACGAAAGGAGCGTTGCATACAGCAGACGTCTGCAACCTTAATACGTCTGCTATTTACCATTTACTCGCATTTACCATCTCGCATAACCAGTTTCATCATCAACTCACTTGTTGTCATTTTGTGCTGATCATTCCGATTTCAAAATGAGTTAATTATCAAAAAATTATTGTTATAAAAATACTAAAGATAACAATATTTTGAGAAGTTCAATCGTGGGTGATGAGAGCTTTGAATAACGGGGATTTGCGTGCCCGTCTCCAGAAATATAGGCCTGTGTTAGATTGTGTGGGAAGTTTTTAAGAACGTAGCGAGTGACAAGTATAGGTCCTGCCGTGTTTGTCGGTGAGTACAATAAATGGTCCGGATTAATCCCCGAGTTCCATCTAGCTGATTGAAGTGAGTATTCATCTTTGGTACTGAAGATTAGATGCAAGCTCTGTGCCTGGGCCCATTCTACGAGCTTCAGCCCGTTTTGGTTATTTTGCCGATATTTCCAATGGGTATGGTGGCTATTAAAATTCCCAGCATAGATTATGGGGTGGTTTCCTGTAGGTACCACATTATTTGGCCAAACAGTTGCCGGGGGCTTATATACGTTCACTAACGTCACTCCGGCGATCTCATTTGTTACAGTAGAGATATCGTCATCTACGTATGTAGAGAGAAGTTTCACATTTTCTAGTTGCGTTCGTGCATGTGTGGCTATGCGGTAGTTAGGGTGATATGTGGCACCTACAGAGTGAGTGTTAAAGAGTGAGGAAAGAGTTGGAAATTTTTAATTAAATCCTTGTAATTGTTTGCTTTTATGTTTCTCGCAGGTGTATCACCTCAACTTTCTGTTTACATGTCATTGGTGGCACTGCTAACCTCGAATTTGACATAGACTTACAGTGCCACCAATGACACGTAAACAGAAAGTTGGGGTGATACACCTGCGAGAAACATAAAAGCAAAAAATTGCAAGGATTTAATTCAAAATTTTCCGCTCCTTCCTCACTCTTTAACACTCTGTATTAATTTATAGCCGTAGATTTTTCCTCTTCATTGAAGTTGTGGTTCGTCCTTGGTATGTGTCTCTTGTATCAGAGCAACATCAATGTTATGTCCTAGGAGTAGCTTTGGATTGGCATTCGTCTGTTAATGTTTCTCGTGTCATCGTGTATATGTATATTAGGATTATCCAGGAGATCACAAGCGCTATCCAGGGTGCACGTGTGGCCTAGCTTCTGCTACTTCGTTGTTGCACCTTCCCTCGCTCATAGTTTTAAATTCCGAATTAACATTTTACTTCTGTGGGACGTTATATTTGATAATAAATAACAATTATTGTACTTGCACTTATCAGGCGACCCGTCTGTATTCAGACGGGTGCCCGATACTTTCTTTCCAAAATGTTGTCTGTACGATATGTACATTGTTTTTTTGTGAAACCGGAAATGGAATATGAAAATAACAAAATCTGTAAGGGGTTCTACTAGGAACTTCCCTCGCAGTGGAAGTTTTGAAACTAAAAAAGGAATAAATTTTTTTAGGTCTCCACTTTGTTGGGCCCAAATATGCCTGCTTTCGTTGAGGGTTAAAACTAGAGAGCTAAAATGTAAAATGCATTTTTCACTCCTTAAAGGCAGATTCCGATATACCGAGATTTCAATATTTCACATACTGACTGAGAAAAGTTAGCATAGTGAAAAATGTTTAACAAACTTTACAGGTTAATAAAATATGATGAACTGAATCCAATATCTCTCTTTCGTACGAGTTTTTGTAGTCGGCAGAGTGATAGGTAAACGTTAACCGACGTCAACATAACCTACAAAAGTGGGTTAAAACATTGTAATTTAGCGATTTCGTGATTTAAAAAATACAGTGTACCCCTCGGCACTGGAGTTCGTTTTTATCCTCATGTGGTTTACATACCTTGGCCCTACGGGCCTCGGCAACTAATTCCACATTCGTGATAAAAAGCTAAACTGCAGTGCCTTGGTATAGGTACAAACTATTATTGTCTAATCAACAGATTAGTCTTGACATTTCAGTTTAGCTGTTCGACAATCTAGATAGCCTTGCTTTTTATTTCCGTAAGCCTGGTGATGGATTTGGGGCATTTTGTCATGTTGTGGAATAGAGAAACACGGGAGTTCTAATTAGCAATCCGAATCAATTTTTTGTTGGTATTACTGCACCATTTATTAACAGCATGACATATTTCCAACTTCGCGTGATTTTAACGGAATGACGTAACTGATGGAAATATGTGGCTCCACGAAATTACATGGTCTCCAGGTTCGCTGGAAATAGCGTAATCTGAACGTAGTTGAAATGTAATGAAATCCGTTGAAGTGGATATCGTTTTTACTTGATTTTCAAATCCATGATAACTGCCTTAAAATTGCCTAATGCGATATTTTAGGTGACGTATTTCGAGAATTTCTTTGGAAGCCGAAAGAATCGATGACAGGAAAATTTGCATATATTTTTGATCTACAAAAATGTATAATAATGGGATGAATTTGCAATTCTAATGTTGCGATTTTGTTTAACGAATTATATGTAAATGCACCAACAGTGTAAACAATTAAGAAATAGTTTTTTATCCGCATTATTATGTTTCTGGTTTACAAACTAATGGTTAAAGTTTGAAAATTTACGTACCCTTTTGCTATCAAAAAATGAATTTAAAAGTCGTGTTTAACTCGAAGTGAGTAATCATTTCACGTTTTCACCTATATTTTGATTAAGCAAACGATTTTAATAAAAAAGCTGTCTATGATGGTAAATTTAAGACAAATACATATTATTCTTTTTACTTGTCCTACCGGAGGTTAACAACCTGTTTTGTTTTTATAACAGCCATTTGTGAGTGTAGTTATAACACAATATAGTTCTTGACATTAGTGATGGGCTTATTCGTGGATTTCGATGTTGAAAATTTTAAGTGTGCGTCCTTAGAACCGCGGAAGGCTGAACGTAGATAAATTATGGATTCTAAAATATACCGGTATGATGTGCAAGCGAAAAGGGAAGGGTGCCTACTAGAGAATTTTAGGAACTAAAAATAGATTCAATAGATACTTTGTATTCGCATATTTATAATTTCTTGATGATTAGTATTGATATAGCTATTCTCAATGGTTTAAACTCCTTAGAAATCAAATAAAAATCATTTATACAATTATTATAATTAACGATTAACTGAGTTCCTCTGCTATCTGCAAGTTACGATGCCGATGCAGATGACGGTGAACCGCCAACCGGCAAACCGGCTGACTTAATCGAAACTAATCGAGAGCCAAAATTGATTCGAATGATTATTCAAATAATCAATCAGTTATTAATATGATTCGAATGCAAATAATTCGGTTATGAAAATTGTCCGGTTATGCGCATCACTACTTGAGATGTTAACTTTGGGCAAACTCCCAAAACAGAGAATTACTTGGAAGTCTAGCCATAAGTAAAGGATAATTGTTGCATTCCCGGTGTTATATGTTATTGCCATTTTAAAATGTATTGATAATTTCAAAAACCTGCTGCCATTATACCGAATAATATTAACTATACGTTTCTAATTCATATTTTGTTAAGTAACCGGCTTGTTTAGGTATAATAATTGCAGTGATTAGGGTTTTCTTTTCGTATTTTGCCGCCTAACGTGTTTCCATATACAATTTTAATTCTACATTTTCCACCACAGAACAAACAGGAAGCTCTCTCCATAATTATGGCCGAATATTTTTATTAGTTTGTACGTGCCGGGCTCCATAGCTCAGTGGTAAGCAGTTTGGCTACTGATCTAAGGGTCGACAGTTCGATCCCCGATCCCGGTGAGGTTTTTAAAAATAAAAAAATGCGGATGAAAACCTGTAGAATGCCATAATTCGGAAGTGATGTAAAGCCGTGGGTCCCATCTTACTACGATGTGTAGCATGTAGAAAATCCCTTGCTAGAGTTGGAACTTCTTAGTTTCGGCAAGATTCTAAGTAGGGCTGAGGTACCTGGTACTCTGCATGCCTAGACTTTGTCCACGGGGTTGGAAAAAATGGCCTATGAAGGCCTACTTGCTAGATATGAGTCTCCCCACAAATACTACTGCTACTACTAGTTTGTACGTGTACGGGTTGGAGATTTGATTATTACCTATTGGTTTCTAAGGATACGTCACGCCCACACCATGTGTAACGGCGTTTATTTTAAAATGCAATACAGGGTAGGCACATAAATATTTCGGTGCCCCGGGCTAATTTATTTTTTTCTGGATGCAGATCGCTTCACATGCATAAATGTACAAGAACTGGCGACTTACAAGAAATTCCATAACTCCCCTGCGATCTGGGACAAATTCCATAACTCCCCTGCGGTCTGGGGTTGTAAATCAGAAACATCATACTTGGGGTGCAAGGCGGACGGGGATTCCTTTCATATAGCAGGTAGTCACACAGGCACGTCCGCGAACATAAACTCAGCCAATTCCACAAACAGTCGTGCAACCGAAATAATAAACATTCAGCTTTTAGCAGCTATGTGCTCATTACATAATACTTACAGGGGGTTTTATGCCCCCCGCGGCGTTCCCACGGATGCTTACCGCATCTAGTATGCCTTAACCGAACGTTAACTGCATCAATGGGTCCAACCCATGTCAATGTAGCCCGCAATTACGATGGCCGTATGGACCGTAAAAGACACAGGTACAAGGAATCTTTGGGAGATGGGCTTCCCCAGCCACCCAGTCGCGCTCACTGGGGATCACTGATAAGTGATAAGCAAGGTGCTTATCAGGTCAATGATTGTGGACCATCTCGCCGGACCACTGATCCAGGCATGAGAGCGCTCTCTACGGCGAGTTGACCCCTGGCCAACGGTAACAATGAACAACGACCCAATTAATAAAGCTGTCTACAATCGGCCTCAGTACGAACAATAACTATATTTGCAAAGATACGCAAGCACTAGTAATATTTTCTTTTTGCAGACCTCATCGTTTCATCCGCTCTCTTATAATAGTTATAATTCATATATCTACCGCAGTTCAATTCACTTAAAAACAAACACAGAATCGCCGTGGAATAACACCTGCGGTGCATTGGATTTTACGTTCACACATGTGCGACCTCTCCTACCTACTCCCAAAGCACGTCCCTGATTTTAAAAACAACCCTCGGCCTTTAGTTTAGCTTTGGGCTCGTTTCGATTGTGTGCTAAATTTAGAAAGTGTCATATTTCAGTGGTTGGCTTAGGTTTAGACTAAAGCCCATAATTATACGAATACAAATAAAATGATAGGATATTTTCAAACAACTCAAAGGTAAATATTACAACAACGGAAACGTTAGTGAGTAAGTAAAAATAGTATATTATATCTACTAGTGTATAAGTACGCCTTTAAAGCACGTGCGACGAGTTTAAGAGCACAACGCGAAGCGGAGTGCTTTCAACGTCGCTAGTGCTTTAATGGCACTTATACACGTGTATCATACGCTATTTTTACACATACTTTGCTGAAAGAAACGTCGCCATTTCTACGTGTGTGGGATTTTTCTTTGTAACGTTCGCTATATGTTTCCTTTTCCATCTGTTTTTAGGTGCCTTTTCTGATGTTGGTAGATCAATCCGTCGTCTTTTTGGACGATTCTGGAACAGAATAATCCACACATTAGTTAAAATCAATTAAGAAATATTTTCAGTAAAATGGTGTATACCACAAAAAGCTAACCGTACATGTTCTGCCTCACAAAATGGAAAACTTTGACAACAGTCACTGGCACAGTAATCTTTATCTGTTACACTATCGTCTGAATCCCAGACATCTTCCATTTCACCTTCTGAATTGCTAGAAACATCATCATTTTCTGGAGACCGCCTGGCGGGCGCGTTCATA
This sequence comes from Agriotes lineatus, assembly GCA_940337035.1. Taxonomy (NCBI): domain Eukaryota; kingdom Metazoa; phylum Arthropoda; class Insecta; order Coleoptera; family Elateridae; genus Agriotes; species Agriotes lineatus. Next base: position 165,669 of record CALNHX010000900.1, read on the forward strand.
AGCCATGGCAGTACTATGAAATTAGAAATTTAAACCAGAGAACAAGAGCATAGTGCGGCCATATGTCAGCTGATCGCTACAATTTTTTATATGCATGCGGCTTCTATATCCTTTTCGTGTAAAAATTACAATTTCCAAAAACTAGCGGCATATACTCTTTTTACGTCAAGGTCTTCAATTGTGTCGTGTCTGTTATATTATTTTAACGTTAATCAGGAGTCGACTGTTTTTATAAAATAAAGTTTCTGCAGTACAACTTGATATATGGTTTGTTTATGAATCGAGGTATCAGGGCTCACCTTTTATTTTTAGCGCGCAACGTCTGTTTGGTACGGTTATGTCGTATTTTAAATAAATTACTCCCTCGGGATTTTAACTATTTATTTAAGCTTACTTACACTAAGCCACAAGTTAACACAATGTTACCCTGCAAGGGAGCTGTACCGTACTACTTAAATTTTACATTTTGGGCTCGGTGCTAAATTTCACCCCACCCTGGTCACACTTTAAATGTTGGCGTAAACATGCCGCCTACCTTGAAAGCTCCTCAGCTTTCAACATTGAATTTAAGTATTTATCTAAACTACTTATATGCTAAGAACAATATACATACTGACTTCTATGAATATTTTTGTACAACATAATTAAAATCATCTGAATATAAACACTTCTGTCCGTATGTCCATACTTATATGTTGTAACTATTTGCAATCGGACGAAACTAGTGCACTGCTGTTTAAATGTCCATCATCAGTTATCACGTAATGCGCACACCTTTGTCACTGCACGTTTTACCACACCGTTTGATGTTTTGATGGAGACCACACGCACGACACCGTCTGCTCCAGGATGTGTCGCTTCAATTCGCCCCATTGGCCAGTTCAGTGGTGGTACCCTTTCCTCACGAAGGATGACAAGGTCTCCAGCCTTTAATTGAGGTTGCTGCGTTCTCCACTTTGTGCGTTGCTGAAGATTGGATAGAAACTCTTTCGACCATCTTTTCCAGAAGTGCTGACGTAGCTGCTCCACTAATTGATACCGTGATAAACGGTTCGTAGGTATGTTCAACAGCGATGGTTCTACTGGAGCTGTTAGTGGGCTACCAATTAGGAAATGACCTGGGGTCAAGGGTTTCAGATCATTGGGATCATGACTTAGGGTTGTGATGGGGCGTGAGTTTAAGCATGCCTCGATTAGGGTTATGAAAGTATACATTTCCTCATATGTCAATATAGAATTTCCTACAACTCGCTTAAAATGATGCTTCATTGACCTTATACCTGCCTCCCAAAGTCCGCCAAAATGAGGCGATCTGGGAGGGATGAAGTGCCAATTTATTCGTTTTACTGCCAACAAATCAAGAACTGAACCGAATTCTTTAGAAGTAAACAACGTGTGCAATTCCTTTAACTCTCTATTTGCACCGACAAAACTAGTCCCATTATCAGAATACATATTTGCTACATTACCTCTTCGAGCAATAAATCTTTTTAAAGCATTCAGAAAAGACTGACTAGTTAGGTCAGCTACTAGTTCAAGGTGAATGGCTTTAGTAGAAAAACAAACGAATAGTGCGATGAATGCCTTGACTGATCGTTTACCCCGGCCACGACTTTCCTTTATAAAAATTGGACCGGCGTAATCCACTCCGCAATTTATAAACGGACGTGCAATTTCAATCCGTTGCTTTGGAAGATCACCCATAAGCGGGTAGTCATTATTTTTGTTTGCCGTTGCCCGAAGGCATTTCATACATTTGTGTATGATTGATCGGACTGTGTTCCGACCAGAAATAGGCCAAAATTGTTGACGTATTGACGCTAATGTTAATTCTGGACCAGCATGAAGTTGGTTATAGTGTTCTTGTTTAATTAATAAATTCGTCACATGGTGCTTTGATGGCAACAAGATAGGATGTTTTCGGTTTATTGGTAAATTTGCGTTTCGTAGCCTACCGCCTACCCTGATTAAACCATTGTTGTCTATGAACGGGTTTAAGGAAATCAATTTACTCTTTGGATGTAGTTGACCGCCAGATTGCAACTGTTTTAATTCAACGTCAAACTCGGCTCTCTGAACTAGTTTAATGATTTCATTTGAAGCTAACTGCAGTTCATTGCTTGTTAAGCTACCTGTTTGTTTGTTTTTTGGATTTTTTGAATTGTATATGAATCTTAATATAAATGCCATTGACCTTTCTAATTTTGAAAATGAAGAAAACCTTTCCGTAAAACTTAATAGGTTGTCTTGACGAGTTGCAGTTAAAGTCACCTTTTTTAATTCCAAATCTGTCCCTTGCAACTGTTTAAATTTAGGCCATGTATTAGCTTCTTGATTTAACCAATGTGGCCCATGCCACCATAACGATGAGGTCGCAAGCGTATCGGTCGATACACCTCGTGACAATAGATCAGCAGGATTATCACTGCTCCTAACATGATGCCAATCAAACGTATTTGTGAGTTTATGGATTTCGCTTACGCGATTGGCAACAAACGTTTTCCAATTACTTGGTTTGGCACTCAGCCATGAAAGGACAATGGTAGAATCACACCAAAAATAATATTTTGCAATCTTAAGATCTAATGTTTTACTAATTTTATGAATTAGTTGGGCTAATAACAATGCACCGCTCAGTTCTAGTCTAGGTAAAGACACGGTTTTTAATGGTGCAACCCTAGTTTTTGCACATAATAAATGCCTGGAATAATCCCCTTGGCCGTTTGCAGATCTAATATAGACCGTTGCGCCATAAGCAACCTCAGAACTATCACAAAAACCATGCATCTCAAATATGATAGGGTCCTGTACAGAGACTACACACCTAGGTATATTTAATTTATATAACTCGATAAAGTTTGTTACAAAGTTGGTCCACTGCAGTTGTATATGATGTAGTACAGCGTCATCCCAACCAATTTTTTCCGCCCAAATTGCTTGTAGAATAATTTTGGCAGTTATTAATACTGGACTAATTAAACCCAAAGGATCAAAAAGTTGGGCAATAGTGGATAAAACTGATCGTTTGGTCACCTTTGTTGGTTTTGCACACTGCATTATTTTATACTTTATTGTATCGGAATGGTTATTCCACATTAATCCTAGTGTTTTTGTATCACCTTGTTTATCAGCGTTGATGATTTGATTTTCAGCAGAATCAGCGTGACTTTGTGGGACTAAATCTGCGTTATTCGAGTACCACTTTTGAAGTTCAAAACCTCCTCTAAATAATGCCTCTGTCAGTTCGTCGCGGATGGCTTTTAATTTTTTGACTGAATTAGCTCCAGATAATACGTCATCGACATAAAAATCCTTTAATATTACGTTATAAGCTAAAGGATAGTTTAACTTTTCGTCTTCAGCTAATTGTTGAAGGCAACGAACAGCTAAAAATGGTGCACATGCTGTGCCATACGTGACAGTGTTTAAACGGTATGTTTTTATAGGTTCGTCTGGAGTGTTTCGCCATAAAATTTTCTGAAAGTTCCTGTGACTACTATCAACAACAATTTGTCGATACATTTTTGTAATGTCAGCCGTAAACACATACTTATGAATTCTAAATCGGGTGACAATAGAAAACAAGTCTTGTTGAATTGTAGGACCAACTAACAATGTGTCATTTAAACTCACTCCGGTTGTTGTTTTGGCAGAACCGTTAAACACTACTCTCAATTTTGTGGTGACGCTCTCAGTTTTGATTACCGCATGGTGTGGCAAAAAGTATGCATTTAGATCATTTGAAATTTCGTTTGAAGGCGCTAATTCCATGTGTCCTAACTCCAAATATTCTTTAATGAACAAAGCATAATTTTCCCTTAAATCAACTTGTTTTTTAAATTTGCGTTCCAATGCATAAAAACGTTGTAATGCATTGTCCCTTGACAGTCCTAAATTTAAATTTTCTTGTTTGAACGGAAGTTGTACCACAAAGCGACCTTCGTTGTTGCGCCTATGGGTATCTAAGAAATGCTGTTCGCACAGTAATTCCTCTTTTGTTAAATTCCTTTCATCCTTGCCGTCTTCTATATCCCAAAATCTTGTTACCTGCTGTTCTAACGTATTTAATGTAAGATTACAAGATATATTTGAAACAATTTGTTCGCTACTAATTGTGCCGCCAAAAATCCAACCTAACTTGGTGTTTTGTAAATATGGTTGTCCCCTTCCTAATTTTATTTGCTCTTGACAAATTAAATCCCAAAACAATTCTGCACCTAGCAGCAAATCAATTGGACCCGATACGTTAAAGTTGGGATCTGAAATCTTGATACCTTGTGGAATTTTCATTGAAGATGCATTAAAACTAAATGATGGCAAGTTTTCTGTTATTTTTGATAAAACTAAGCAATCTACATTTGTTACGAAGTTGCTTATACGTGATTTAATTTCAACGTTTATTCGCTCAGTCACCTTACTGTGGGATTGATTGATGCCCGCTATGGGCAAATCTACAGATATTGTAGCAAGACCTAACTTTCGACATAACGATTTTGTTATAAAATTTGATTGCGATCCAACATCTAAAAGAGATCGACATAGGTGCAAATTGCCGTGGACATCAGTAAGATGAACGAGTGCAGTTGACAATAAAACTTGACTCAACCCCTTATTGTTTTGGCAATGGGCATTTATCAGTGTATTATTTTCATTGGGTTCAGTACTTGACCTTGAAGGGCCTGCTACTGAATCAAACTGAGTAATTATTTTATTTGTGTAATTGTTGTCTTGTGTATTTTCTTTTGGCTGCGTATTCAGATGCAGCAATGTATTATGCCGTTTATAGCATATCCTACAATTGCGTGCAAAACAATGGCTTGCGGTGTGATTTGCCTTGAAACAATTCAAACACAACTTTAATGTTTTTATTTGATTGATTCTGCTTTCAACGGGCAATTTTAAAAACTGATCACACTGATGAATTGAATGATTAGTTTTGCATAACTGACAATTTTTAGTACTTAGAACTTGAGCTGTTGTGCAATTGGAATTCTTAAAGTGTCCCTTTGAAAATGGGTTTGATTTATTTACAGGTTTGGTTAAATTTAGTGATTCTAGTAATTGACCTCTGTGTTTTAAGAACTCAATCATGTCGTTTATTTCCGGGATATCTTTTGTTAAGCTTGATTCCCATTCTCTTTTTGTTACAAAATCGAATTTTGAGGTAATTAAATGAATTAATAAAGAATCTGCCAATGGGCTTCTTGCTAAACCTAAGTTATTTAGTACCTTAAGATTAATAACTATCGAATCTATTAAATTTCTAATTTGAACGAAAGAGTCCTTTGTTATAGTAGGCAAGTTAAATAATGCGCTTATGTAATTTTTTATTAGTAGCCGTTTGTTTTCAAATCTAGCCTTTAATTGATCCCAAGCGATTTCATAATTGTCGGCTGTTACACTTAACGGTTCTATTAATCTAGCCGCTTCGTCTTTTAAACATGAATTTAAATAAAAAAACTTCTGCACCCTTGACAATTTATCGTTTTGATCAATTAACGCTGAAAATGTTTCATAAAAAGAATGCCATTGGCTATAATCGCCTGCAAACACAGGTAAATTTAGCGAGGGAAGTTTTAGTTGATTTTCAAGTTGGACGCTATTAATGTTATTGTTGCTCGTTGCCGAGTCTTCTTTATGACGAACTGCGCTTGCCGCTTGTGAATGTTCTTCCAAAAAAATATTTATTCGGGCCATAAGACTAAAATAATCGTTTTCGAATGAAATTCGATCGTTTGTTTGACTATCATCGCCTACAAGGTCTTCAATTTGATCTTGCGTTTGCTCGTACTCATCAAAAATAGTTTCACTTTTTGAAAGCCGTAATTTTAAATCAACAGCACCAGTGTTGTCGTTACAAGTTTTAAAAAATGTGTCCAACCTTGTTAAACGTGCCTTTATCTTGCCGCGTTTTGAAATTAAATCTCTTAGTTCAGTTTCCATTTCTGACACTCAACGAAATTATTGAAAATTACAGAAGTAATGCAAAATGAAATTCAACTTGAAGGAAATGTGCCGGCAGCCACACACAAAGAAAAGTATTTAAATAACGGAAGTGGCAAAGGAAAGGATTAGATGGATTCTAGCCCAACTGACCTGCAGATTTTTCCTTTGTTCAGTCACGTCCTATGCTGATGGTCGGTCCGATCCTACGGTGGACAAGTGCGTCCCAGATGTTGACGTTGAGGTAGAAATTTGCCTTCCCTTGGAAGCTGCTTCTGTACCCCAGCTTGTGATCCGAAACCATGCAACTCTTGATATTCTTGTTATATTAATTGATTTTGCCGTGATTAACGATATCCGGCTGCGTCGAAGGACCAATGTTTGGTACGGTTATGTCGTATTTTAAATAAATTACTCCCTCGGGATTTTAACTATTTATTTAAGCTTACTTACACTAAGCCACAAGTTAACACAATGTTACCCTGCAAGGGAGCTGTACCGTACTACTTAAATTTTACATTTTGGGCTCGGTGCTAAATTTCACCCCACCCTGGTCACACTTTAAATGTTGGCGTAAACAACGTCTTCCGAAAGAAGTTTACGAATCTCGCAACTATATTTTTCCCTATGTACTCGTAACAAGAAGTAAATATTTTGCTCAAAAGTGCATATTTGTATCGACTGCATGGTCAGACTCAGGTTGGGTTGGACTTTCTTTTCCTTTCGATGGGTACAACCGTGGCCGTCGAGGTTTGCATAATCCAGTCCTGCATGCACGGCGGCATATCTTCGGTCTCCGTCGCTGGAAAGGTTGCGGAGTAACGTTTTTGGCGCTCCATGGCCATCGTCAAATATCAAAACTGCTACGTAAACGGAACCACTAACGGTCCAAGGCTGCCTTATAACCTTGCTGCGTGTTCTTCGATTATACACACGTTGGGCGCTCTGGCCATATGAACGTACGGAAAGTAATGTAACCTTGCTCTTACGCGTTTCCCACTTCTGTTTGTTTGCACGCGTCAGGTGGGTCTGGAATGGCGAAGCGCGATCATTGTTTTTGCTGTCAACGAAAATCTTTGGCGCGTGTACAAGGACTTTTGCTGTGCAAGGACACTTTATTTACAATTAGATCTAACTACTCGACTACTAAAGCATATGTAAAACTAGCGGCATGTGCAAAAACCCAGTTTATTAGTCACCAGTATCTTCAAATTATGCATTGCCAATGTTTACTATGCGAATTCCTAGTGCCTGGAAGATCAATTAATGTCCCATAGTTCATTTGGGCTACTACAAACTCGAGCCGTCGCGTTCTTATCTGGAAACTACTTGTAGTTTTAGTGAGATGGTAAACAATTAAGTAAATTTATACCTTGTTAAAACTCAATCTTATCTCATCTGAAAATAATTTCGGAATCACTGATAAACTTAATATTTATTTTTAAATTCTATTATTTCTATTGGCATAATATCGTGTATTAAAAAAAACTCATTCGCAGCACTTCATGATCAAATTGAAGTTTGCCGTAACTTGATAAGTGTATACCCATTGAGACAAATGAACTACCATAAGTCAGAGAGAACTAAATTACATCGTGATCTTGAACTATTTTCCTAAAAATATAGAAGCCACTAAATAAAAACAATTTTTATTGACTGTTATGATTAATATGTACAATCTTTGTTGTAGTGCAAATGCTATCTTATTTTGCTTTTTGCGCGATATAAGTAAACTTAATGCAGTGTCAACTTTTGCCTGTGACAGAGACATATATTTTCATAAACAAAATACAATCTGACATTCACCTACAGACTTAAGTTAAAACATGACTAGATTTTCTATATTTTTTTTCAAGGGCTACCCTAAATGTTTATTTAAACACACGATATTTGATATACATAGTTACAAGAAACCGTTTTTGAGGATTTCTGGATTGAGTATAAAGTAACTGTGTATGAGTTGATTGAAGCGTAAACGCACATTTCATTACTATATGTTTTTCATTTTTCTCTTCCTTGAGAATATATATTGTAAATAAAACATAGCTATTTTAATAGCTGGAGAAGTACAAAGTTGCTTAACAGGCCTGTTCATTAACAGATGCTTTCGACCAGTAACGTTTCTCGTAAGACAATTCAATTTTTATGTTATTTAGTAGAAAACTAACCTACAGCCTTAGATTACTCTGTAAAGTTCGTCATGATGTTTTTTTAGAAGTTTAGCCAGCCTTTTTTGTGCACTATAAACCAGAGTGCGCAAGAATTCGAACTACAGTATTTTTTTGTAATTCCAGAACGGCAATATGAAATATAATTGGCGCTGATAAACTAAACGTGCAGTTTCTCGGTCCACTTACTGTTACGTACAAGAACTAAAATTATTTGCTTAGAGAATCTTGAAGTGCTTATTGTTCGGTATTAATGTGCATTTACTAACCTAATTAATATATCTAGCTGCGTCCTCAATATCCGAAATAAGTAGTCTGTGGCAGCACCGGATTAAAGGACGTTGTCGCTAGAAGCAGACATTTTTTTTGCTACCCTAAGTAGACAAACGTTGTATTCCTTACGGAATGAAATAAAGCAAACTTATTAATATTTATTTTTTATTGAAAAACAACAGCATTGGAGCAGACATAAAATATAATTATTTAAAAAAAAAACAATGACAGCAGTTATTTTTAAACCGAAAAATAAACAAACGAAAGTAGACAAATAAATAAATTACTTAGTAAAGATACTGTAGTTGCTGTCAAATTGTTAATATACAAAGAAATTTAAATTTGTGGTCGTAACCAAAAATATGTTGCAGCAACTGTCGGTGGTAAACCCAGGCGGTGGTAGTTTACGTTGGGGGTTGTTCTAGTTGGATATAAATTCACATCAGTGGTATATTAGTTCGGCGGCATCTTATATATTTGACACAACATTTTAAGTTTGATAGTAAACCAAGTCGGCGGTGGTTCCAGTCATATGTAAATCCACATCTGTGCAAGATGATGGTAATCAGCGTTGCTAACTTTTTATTTTGCGATTTCCTTAGATAACTGATATGTGTTTCCTAGATTTCCCAACCTGTATTTGCATCACTACAGTTTTGATAATTTTTTAGCACAACATTTTAAAATCTTTTTCTTTTGATAATTTTTAATAACTTTTTCTACTGATCTATTTGCAGTATATGTTTGCAATACAAGGTATATGAAGTAGTCCTGCTCGGGCGTAATGGCTACGCCCGCTCATTATGCGAGGGCGTAACGAGCGGGCGTTATCATTACGCCGCCTCTTTTTGCCCTACAGCGTTATAAACTGTTTTTCAAGTTTTTTAACTTATTTACGTATTTAAAGTGGAAAATAAAATGCTATATGCACCACGGACATTACTGTTTATAGCTCTAGGGAATAAAGGTCTTCATAATGTCCTTGGTACATAAATAACTATTATCAACATGTTTAATTGAAATTATTCTGTATAGGTATCCTCAGCATCGAACGCTGAGTGATAATTTATGGATTTTTGTAATTTCTGAGGATTTTATCAAAATTCCGTAGAACGTAGAAAAATTCGCTTAGCCCTTAAATAGCTTGAAATTTCCCTAGACTTGGCAACACTGGCGGTAATCCACACCGCTTCTTCTGTGTAGACCTCTGCGGTACATGAAATGACTAGAGGAGTCAGCATTTATCTCAATATCAAAGTTAAACACTTTTATTGTACAATCCAGCTGGGAACTAGCAGTTATTGATCATTAATTAGTTCTTAGTTTTGATATTTACCATAAATTTATTATACATTTATTGATTCCACTCACCGAAATATATACAGATCCAGCGGCGGCTCGCTACAAGGCGCCACGCCTCTACCATAACAGCCATACAAGAATTTTTTTATTCTGACATTTTTTTGTACAACATTTTCGCCAGCCTTCTCATTTTAAAGCTTAAACAAAGCACGAATAATTTATACAAAACCGATGGGGCTATAATTATATACAGGATGTAAGCGGAAATGCCCTATATAGGGAAAAGGCAATGTTTAAAATGACGAAGGATCAACTCTACTTTTTATTATGAGTGTTTGTTAACACGACAGCACAAATATTCTGTTTGTTTTGACATACAGCCGAATTAACTTTAAAATATTAGTAGTTGTGAGTGAATCTGTTTTATAAAATGAATAGGTAACTGGGTAACTAGTTATAAAAGTTTTGCTTTTTTTTGAAATGTATTTTTATGGAATAAAGCTCAATTAACCGTTGGCATGGTAAAATAAACAACGTTGCTATATTACATGTATCACAGATATAGTTGATCCTTGGTCATTTTTAGCAGTGAATTTTCCCTATGTACGACAATTAATTCAGCCAATTTCTTAAGCAAATGGTTAATGTACAAGTCTGCTTAGAAATGCCTAAATACTGAATTTTGACGTTTATTTTCAGTTTTTCTGGAAAATAAACCGTTTTTCCATAGCTTCAAAAATTTCCAGAAGATGTGAAACTCTAATTACATTTGTTTTTGAACTCAAATAATAATAATAATGTTATTAAACAATATTAACAATTTCAACAATATAGTACAAGCAGACATACAAGAATCCAAATAATAATTAACAGATCAAAACGTAATTGATAAATATGTAGCAAGTCGCAGTTAACAAAGTAATTGATAAATGTACAATTTAACTTAATACACGTATTTAATTGTTTGATTGTTTAATCTCAAGGATAAATTCAAATCGTTTTTAAACCCTCTTTGCTCTACCATTTCACCTTGATGGGTACGAGAAAACTAGATAAATAGCACCCTGCCTAATTTCTAAAGTAATTTTAATTATTTACATAAACTAAACTTAAAAGATAATATCAGACTGAACTGTTGGAAGCTGATGCTTTATACTTTAGCGGTAAGTTTGCTGTCCTTCAACCTGCTAGATTTGGCTGCGTATTAGGAGAGAACATTCCCAAGTTTTGCATTGGTCTATCTTTTCTGTATCGAATTCTCAGACGCAGTATAATAAATCACCAAGCTTTGAGGAAACTGTTGTTTCACATGTATCTATTTATTCGAACAAATTGCAAAATAGGTTTCGGCGCTTTATATTCGTTCAACATGCGAGATTAAAAGCACATACGGCGAATAAATAGTAATTATGTAGGTGGGCTGACGTCCAATTTTTATTGCCCATAAGGAAAATTAGGCGCCCATAGTTTCAGGCTAAAACTCGACGAAAAATTGAAGGGAAGAAAGTAATAGCTTTAATTATTTTTGTTTTCCGTAAGATCCAACGCTAATGGAATATTGAACGATCGATGTTTATTATACAGTGACGACATAAATTTGGGCACTTGTGGTAATTTTTTTATTATCCATTGATCAGAAAATTGTATTCTTAATAAAAATTCGTGCATTTTCTCAAACTTTTGGAACCTCCCCCGTATACGAAAGCAGATATTTAAATGTTGGCAGGTGCATTTTAGGTTTAAGAATATGCAGGGACTTTTATCAAGATTAAAATTGTTTGATAAATGGGTAGTAAAAAAGCTTTCCGTGTATGTCCAAAAGTATGCCAATCACTGTATATGAGATAGGTATACAGAGTGTTAATAAAATGTGTTAAATTTTAAGAACATATATTAGTAATCCATGTGGCCAGATGCCAGGATGAAAGGTGGACAAAAATAATACTGCAATGGAGACCATATCAGGGCAAAAGATCCAGAGGACGACCACCAAAGCGCTGGACAGACGACATAAAACTTACAGCGGGTTTATCATGGATGAGGGAGGCACAGGACAGAGATAATTGGAGGCAAATGAGGGAGGCCTATGTCCAAAAATGGACCGAATGAGGGCTATTAAAAAAAATATTAGTAACCACTGAAATCAATGAATCAACCTTACTCGATATGGATCCACAAACCAACCGTTTCAAAGATATGATGTATTTTAGCATCAATAACTTAAATTTTGATTTGACACAAATTCAACATTTAATCAAGTTTTCGGTGATGTATCAACTTAATTCAATAGTAACTCGCTGGTTTATAGGTTTTTATGTATTAGAACATGGAAATGGCAGACATGCATTTCATATTATGATCGTGCCACTTGTAATGCCTTCGAAGCACGCGGTATTTACGCTGATACATATCCTGACAGAATGCTTCCTTAGGATCAATTAGTTAGTGCTTAATATCGACACCTGACGGAAACGGGGTTTTTGCTGTATTTGCTACAAACCTAGAAATGGGAGAACAAGTCTAAAAAAAAATCTTAGCACCAGTATATTGCGAATTTCTGCACGTATTTGGCTTGAGTGCTCCACTTGTTATGGACCATTATTTATGAGCAATTGTTGTACCTGTAGCACATTCAACGGGTACAAGCCCTAAACGCTCCCGATTGTGTTTTGCGAATAGTTTATTAGAAAACATGCGGAGAACCTAAACGTTTCTTCCTTCTTCCTAGTTTAGGCTGAGAGCCTGTTACTTACCACCTAAGTGCGGTTTTATAAGCCATCTTAAGTCGCAGCCGGGGTAGATATGGCTAGCTTGAATTAAGGAAGAATGCCCTCTCATAGGGATCATGACTACAAAAGATGTTTGTATGATGGCCGAAGAGCGTAAGATGTAACCACTGTCCGGGTGTGAGGTTCGAACTCACTACCTGCAGACTGCAAGCGCAAACACTTTACCAGACCGCCACGCTCTTGCAACCTAAACTTTGTTAGAAATATTTTTTTTACGAATAAGTCTAGGTTCACTAAAGACGGCGTAACAAATGTTCATACTCACGTTTGCCGATGAAAATCTCACGCGATTGTTGAATCGCGACACCAGCACCGGTATTCTTTAACTGTCTCACTGGTAATCCAGCGAAAAATTGTCACGCCCTCGAAATATTTATAGAAGAGTCCATGCTCAAGCAACTCGCCCAAGAAGAAGTGTTGATAAGCCTTGCAAATCAAGAAAGGCTATTTTCCAAATGCAAATCAGAATCAGACCAATATTTAGAACTAAAGCTTTCATCCCTAATAAAGATTTTCAAATTGTGCGAAATTCAAGTGGACGGCAAGAAATGTATAAATGACGTTAAATTGCAACAAAGCAAACCACTCATACCAAAGTTTGGCATAGGAAATTTTGAAATTGTGAAGTAACACAAGACTTAAAATTTTACAAAACTGGACAATTATTAGCACCCTGATTGGCCTACTAATTATCGCAATCATTGTGTTGTTTATGTTAACATTTAGAAAACAATGCAAGAAATCACTGAAAAGTCCAAAGGACGCCGAAAAGGAAAATTAAAATGAAGCTGAAGAAGTGAAGCGCCTATCAACAACACGACGTTACGCTGATAAAGCACATCCCAGCGCATCGTTATCACATTGCCACATTGCGGATTATGTAAAACGTTAGATTCATTCTTTGTTAGTTCGTAACAGAGTTAACATGGTTTTTGCTTTCTACCTGTAATTACGAAAAAACGTTTATTTTTAAAAAGTTGTTTTTCCGATTGAATTGTAAGTATTTAACTTTCCGTTAGTTATGAAATTTATGTTGGCAGTGATGAGCAGAATTAAAAACAATTCCTTAGCCCTGCAGAGGATAAATGTATTCGATCATGTAGTACATACGTATAATTGTTTATAACTGAAGTGTCATCTATCAATAATTGTTCGATTTCATTTTCCGACGAAAATGCCTTGTGGTGCTAACGTCATCCATTAAAATGTTGTTCGTCGACAAAAATCGCCGGTACAAAATAGCACTAACTGATTTGTTGAATACCACAACTCTAGCGCTCAAGCAGATGTCACAAGCGCTTCTTAAAAAGGGTGTCGGCCTACTTGCGCCCGGCTAATTTGCGCCCACCGCTCTTTTCGGCCCATTTGCGCCCCTGAAAAATGTCAACAGTAATTATAGTTGGCCGACTAGAGGTGGTTTTCTACATGAAAAACAATTATTTCAAAAACACTAAATTTAGTAATTTTTCGCATAGCTGCCCTAACGTCTATGCCTTTTTGTTGTTACTTTAATTTAAGTATTTATTTGGTATTGACTTGAAAACTTTAAGAGTTGTTACACTGGTGTCAAATTTATTGATGAATAATTAATAAAAGTTCAGAAAAAGTGAACCACACATTCATGAGACGATGTATTGTCCGTTACCAATAATAGCGACTTTAAAGCTTTTAGTCATTTTTGCTATATTCAATAAGAAGTATCGAGTATACTACATGAAACATAGGCAAAGTTCAGCTTCACAATAAAATTATCTGCTTATCTAGTACTTTGCTCGCAAATAGTTTTGTGAATATATAAAATATTGTAGTTAACACCCGTGTCCGCCTGCATAAAATAGAAAGATGTTAGTTGACAATAACTATAAAGAGAAGCTATACTAAATGATAGAACTTTTATATTTTGTTAATAGTATCTATAAGTAGGAACTTATCCCCCCTGTCCGCTACTAAGTAACTCCCTCTTTTTTGTAAAAGTAGATGAAGAACTATATAAAATATAAAAAGTTAGTTTAGTTAGTACATATATTGTTAAATTTCGATAAAATTATGTTAAAAAACTAGGTGTCTAATCCAATTATTAATCATTAAATTTGAGACCAGTGTAACAACTCTTATTTAAATTAAATCCCAAATAAACACAAAAACTAAAGTACGAACAGAAAGGCATAGAAGTTTGGGCAGCTATGCGAAACATCGTTAAATTTAGTGTTTTTGTAATAACTATTTTGCATGTAGGAGACCGCGTCACTAGTCGGCCAACTTGGGATATTTTGATGATTAATGGGTTGTAAACATGGGCGCAAATGAGACATTAATTACTGTTGGCATTTTTCTGGGGCGCAAATGGGCCGAAAATGGCGGTGGGCACAAATGAGCCGGGCGCAAGTAGGCCTATATCTTAAAAAGATCGGTGATATCGTTGTGAAGTTAGGAAATATGTTGTAGAAATGATACTCATTTCATTTTACGAAGTTTGCAGAAAGTTTGGTAAATAGTTGGAGATGTGTTGAGACAATTTTGAATTATTGCCAAGGATGAAGTAGTTAAAGTGGGTATATGTTTATGATAGGGTTATATGGTGTACAATGGGATTTACACAAAGCTACAGCTACAGCTACAGAAAGCTTGCAAAGCGGCGATTGTTTTAAAAAGCCATTATCTAATAACGTCGCTGCTGTTTGCATATGAACATATGAAGCTGATATTACAAAACAGCCGTGACGTTTGATGTCTTTGATTTATGATTTATTGTTCGGGATACTTTTTGGGGACGTGTTGTTGACAGAATTGTAATACGTATTTGAAATACTATTTACTTACGGTTGCAATTCGTTGCTTCCAAATCGCCGTTACTATATACTGATGCGATTCACAGCATGCATGATCTTAAATGTATCTTAAATTAATGTAGGCCTTCTTTTGTATACCAGTATGTGGTCAATTTGGTTTATTTGCGCCCCTCCTGGTACTTGTCATGTTTCTTTATGAATTATCTTACGTTCGAAGAAAGTAACATAATCTAGTACATAGTAATAAAGTGTGCTGGAAGTTCAGAAAAGATAGTCGGTGGCCCTAAGCTGCCACTTCTCAGACCAAACTCCTCAGTGGAGCGTAGCAGTTCAAATGTGACTTTAATTAGCGCGCACATAAAAGCATAGATGAGAAATTTGCATTCTAAACATGTGGTTGACACGGGTATCTTGTTGCAGGGATCGCTGCGATCTGATCACCGACGGGGAGGAAGAGTTCTACTACACGGAGGTGGAGGTCGGGCTGCACAATAGCAGCTCTCCACCGACGATGTCACACCGGGACATGGCGCGGCCACCGCACGAGGACCCCGAGTACCAGCGGCAGATCGTGGGCACCTACCGGCAGAACCTGCTCTCGGGGCCCATTACCATCCCCCAGTCGCCCCACAAACTGCTCAAGCTGTCCCCGCGGCCCCACAGCCCCAAGACGCCGGCGTCACCGCGCCGCGTGCGGGGCGAGAACAAGAAGTGCCGCAAGGTGTACGGAATGGAGCACCGGGAACAGTGGTGTACGCAGTGCAAGTGGAAAAAGGCGTGCAGTCGGTTCGGGGACTGATCCCGTTGAAGCGCCCATAATGTGTTCAATTGGACCTTTCGTACATCGGAACTTTGTGCTTCGCTGCACAAACGACAAATCGGATCTCAAACGCAAAAGTACAATTATCGAGAAAAACTTTTATAAGATATGATCTATGATCAGCAATTGTGTTCTCCCGCGCTTGGTCCGTTGCACCAATAAGCCGCGGCGGAATTTTTTAATCTGCCAAAAGAGCAATCAACTCGTTTTTTAATTCGACGTTGTATGTTGGTTATTGTATGAAAAGTTCTATTATCGACGTTTCGTACGCTGTTGTGGTATCGTGTATTCGTATTGTTGCCTATGACAAATAATAGTTGTATTTCGTAAAGCCAAACCGTTCCACGCTTGCTGGAAGTAAAACCTGTATTTCGAAATGGTCGCAAACGCATTAAATTTAGCGCTACTTCACATAACCTTGCAGCTGCAGTCAGCTGCGCTAAAGACGCCATATTGTTTCGCATCGCGCGATTGTTGTGCAGTCATATCAAAGCTATCTGTGACCTTTCTGACGAATCGCTTGTACTGTCTGGGCAAATTAGAGATTAGATATGATATGAAGGAATAGTAATCACCTGCCATAATTCATATATAGATATATATACATATTATTACTATAGCTCTATGTAAGGCAGGGGCGTAGTAGATATATTTTTCAAGACATACGAGGTATATTTTTAAAAGTCCGCGGGTTCGGCCCACAGGCGCCCCTGTACGTCGCTTGTACTTCATATATTTTCGATTAGATGTGTAAGACATATTTTATTATCTACATCGTAATCACGTACTTCGCATGTCGCGTTGCGTTAACTCTCTCATTTTACTATTACCTCTACGTCTTTCGTTCTCATGTTATGTTTTATCAACGATTATTCTTTATTGTATTTTAAGATATTTATATATTTTACAGAGTATTCATATACATATATATTTTAATAATAAGTTAATAAATTTTATCGCATGTAGAATAAGTCACCTATTTTAGAGACCATATATTTACACACGTAGTTTACCGAATGAGTGATTTTATGGATGAAAAACTCTATTTGTGAAAGTTATAATAATAAAGCATATACACATTTGATGACTTTTTATTTCCGACTTGCGTTCGGCGTCAATTGCAGCTAATCGCAAATCTACTAAATAAAGGCCACGCACGTGGCGGAAAAGTTTAGGATTCCAAGGTTTGTGTTCCGCTATTGATCTCTAATGTTGCCAGTTTTACAGCAGCCATTAGCGTAGACTTGAACTTCTGATGCAAGTTCGCTTTTTAATCGCAATTGTTGTTTTAATTGGGCCTACCAGCCGACATAGTATAGCAATTATTTTACTTAATGGAACAGAATAAATTCTAGGTAATTTCAATGTCGCATGGCAAGGTCATTTCCTACGCCAAGCCTTTGTTAAAAATAATCAGTAATATTTTTCCATTTTTCTGAAATATCAACGTTACAGAAATTGAATATACGCAAGAATTGATCTACAGAACGATCAAAAATTGAATTGATCGTGGGAGCCCATGAAAAATAGGACCACCGTCTACACTGGCCTTTATAGAACTAAATTTGAACTACAATTAACTGTTATTAGTTCATGCGACTTTAGCACAGTCTAATAAGCTACACATACAGGGTGATTCAAAAGATAAGATGTTTCAAGCTTGAATTGTTGTAGTTTTCTAAGTTTGGTAAGGTTGGAGCTTTTTTCTACACGTGAGTAGGCAGAAATGCATTTTGTGTATGGCTACTGCAGCGGGATGCGGGAATGCTCGTGCAGCTGTGGTAGAATATCGGAGAAGGCTCGATCATTACCACACTTAGAAAACAACAACACTTCAAACTTGATATACCTACATGCTTTCATAACAAATTAGCGTTTTTTTTTTACTTATTTCCTAGATCATATAGGTATGATGACTTGATTTAACAGAACACTGATAAAAGGAAAGAAATCCTCTGTAAGTAGATAACGGTTGAAAATAAGACATGGATTTGTGAACATCTTTTGCTTCTTGTAGCATTCACATCACACCCTTAAGTTTGGACCATACGTTGTGAATCACCCTGTATATTCAAAAATATGTAACTTAAATCTATTGATTAAATTGTAGGTAACAGTAAAATAACAATGAGATAAGTTAAACAAGATGGTTAAAGTGAATTTTAAATTTCCAAAAAAAAACAATGACAATTTCATGTCAACAAAAAACATGCTGCAGATTAAGCAAGTTTTATTGTTTTGAAGGTCCCCACGATCAATTTAATTTTTGATCTCCCTGTATTTTGTAATGGATGGATCGACTACCCGCCCGTAAATCTCAGCGGTGCAGTGGAGAGGTGGAATTGCGGTAAGGAACCCAAAACAGCAATTTTTAAACCTAAGCATAAAAAAGATAACTTTCCTAAAACGATCTTTTTCTCGACCAACAACACTCAAATGACCGAGCGAAGCGAGGGCCTGCGAAAAGACTGGGCGAAAATCGTTTCCGGGTATGTACCTATACCTATATACAGGGCTTTTCCTTAAATTTTGACAGCTTCTAGCGACTTTGTTATTCTATATAGAAAAAAATTGCTCAGATAAAAATTATAGGGTATCATCCAAACCGTCCGAATTTGCTACTTAAAGAAACAATTGAGCATCACTGGTAAACTTTTTGACTTATTGTATACTTTTTCTTAATGAAATACCCTATATATTATGTGTTTATTGGATAGCGCTTAAAATTATCTTTTCAAAAATATATAAGTTGCCTATAATTACTTCATCCATTGTTGAAATATCCGCTATTAAAGAATCAAAATATTACTAATTTACTATATGAAATAAATCACAATAACCATTGAAATACTCAACAATATTAATACCAAAGACAGTTTTAAAAACGAATTGACAACTAAATGTTCCATGCCGCATGCCGCCAGTGATGTCATTTGATAACTCGGTTTTTCAATGGTTGCTGTGATTTATTAGTAGCTTCAGCGTACTTATGCGAACGTTTTGTCCGTCCGTCCGTCTGTCTGTCTGGATCGCCTGTAACTTTCGAACGGCTACAGATATCGAAATTTTGAAAGGGGGCAAAGTTGTTGCTAAGGTCCCGAGCACCTTCATGCGCTATTTGGTTTTGGCGAAAAGTGGCGATTTTCCGCTTTGCAAAATTTCCAAGCATTTTAGCACAGTGGCGGCTTGTCCACTTGGCGCCATCTGCAGAAGTTCGGTGGTCACGTTTTGAACTACACATTCTGGGTGCACTATAATACTTAATGTTTTCGCAGTGCTGAAGCTACTCTTTAGACCTGTACTTGAGCAGTTTATTTCATATAGTAAATTAGTAATATTTTGATTCTTTAATAGCGGAAATTTCAACAATGGATGAAGTAATTATAGGCAACTTATATATTTTTGAAAAGATAATTTTAAGCGCTATCCAATAAACACATAATATATAGGGTATTTCATTTAAAAAAAGTATACAATAAGTCAAAAAGTTTACCCGTGATGCTCAATTGTTTCTTTAAGTAGCAAATTCGGACGGTTTGGATGATACCTTACAATTTTTATCTGAACATTTTGTTTTCTATCTGGAATAATAAAGTCGCTAGAACCTGTAAAAATTTGAGGAAACACCCTGTACGTATGTTCTACACATATAATCCATTTATAATGTTTCCTTCTCCCGGTAGGTTGCTATGTTTTTATTAGGTTGCATGCATGAATTGTGATAAAAGTCAAACTGTGACATGCCATTTTTGCAACTGCTTTATTGGTATTGTTGCAACTTTAATGTTAAAATGTCGGAAATTTTACAGAAGAAGACAAAAATTTAACTGGCAACATTGCAAGGCTTCAAAAATCATGTAACGCCCGGTTTCAATGGCGCGTTCTAGCAATTCGCATCTTCTTTCGGACCACCTTATATTTAAGTAATGTAGCAAAGGAATTCAGGTTTATCGCGTAAAGCGCCTGATTTTAGAGATCAGGCACCTGCAAGGCTTTTCTGGTCGAAACGCGCTTGCTTGGTTTTCCCTGACTAGGCTCGCTGGCAAGCAATCGAGTTTCTCGATTATTGATTTTTGATGAAGCGGCTTCGCGGGATTTGAAATTAAAGGAGCAGGCCAAGGGCGCTCTTGTTTAAACAAATGAAAACCGCTAGCGGCGTTGTTTCCTTCACGAACGGCCGTAAACAGCTTTGGTAAGATTGCCTCTTCTAGTTAAATTTTGCATACTAATTTTGATATTTAGGCCGGTTCCTATGCGGCTTCCTTAAGGTTATTCTACAGTTACTCCAAGAATAACATGGCCTCCCATTTTTTTCGCTTCTACGTGCGAGCTTGCTAGAAGCTTCAGAATGCGCTAGAACGCTTTTTGCCGGAGTTAACTGCTCTCCAGGCTCGTGGCGTCCTTAGGTTCTATGAAATGAAGCAGCCAAATCCTGCTCTTAGAAGCGGTATTTGTTAAGATGCAACATACCAGGATCTACTCCTTTACGATCGTTGGACATAGAGTGTTTAATTACTTCTTTTAATCAGTCAGTTTATAACTCTAAAAGCGTGAGTGATTAATCGTTTCAAAATACGTATATACCCAAGACTCATTTTCGCCGCGTTCTGGACTTGAGCCCACATGTCAAGTGCGATACCAGGCAATCCTGAGTTGCACCCCGAGCTATTAATTAGCATATTTTGTGACTAAATACTGTTACGCTTAGTTTGTAGTTGTGCATGCAATTTTTGAAATAGCTAATTGGATTTTACTTTTAAGAATTTATTAAGTAAGTTCTTCCCTGGTTGGTTAGACAACCCTATTTACATTTTATTAAACAAGTTTTTCCTGAGTGGCTAGGCAGCCCTATTTACATGTTTTGATAAAATTTTGGGCAATGTACAGCTATATTGTAATCAAGTTTTGGAGGTTTTGATAACCTGAGCTGAATTGCTGGTAGCATTTTTTGCCTGTTCCATCCCAGATTCGTTCGAATAAGGTGGTTTCCCCTTGGGATCATTGCTTCGTCAGCTTGATTATTCTCCTCCTATTTCCATTATCCTTCGGAAGGATATGGTGGCATCATGTTAAGTCATTTGTTGCTGCAGCCCATGTTGCCCCATCTTGGGCCAGGTGTGATGCCTCAGCGAATGAGTATCCTGTGTGTGTTTTTATCTGGTCAGTCCATCGTGAGGGAGATCGACCTCTAGATCTTCTGCCTTCGACATTTCCCTGTATTATCAGTCTTTCGATTCCATCTTTCGTTCTTGCTATATGTCCAAAATAGCATAGTATATTACGATTTATAGATGTCAACAATATTACGTTTATTTTTAGCTCTTGAAGAACAGAATCGCTTGTTCTGTGGGCCGTCCACGGTTTTCGGAGCATCTTTCTATACACCCACAGCTTGAAGGCATTTATTCGATTTGCATCTGCTTTTTTAATTGTCCACGTTTCTGAAGCGTAGGTTGCAATTGGAAAAATTAACGATTTTACTAGATGTAATTTTGTGTTTCTTGTTATGTCTGTGTCTTTCCATATTTTTATTAACTTTGTTGTAGCAGATCTAGCCATTGCAAGTCGTCTACGTATTTCACTTTCACAACCTCTCTCGTTTGTTATCATAGAGCCTAAATAGTTGAATTGACTGACCACTTCATATCCAGCTACTTGTCTTGCATCGGTTTGATTGTTCCTGGGTGAATCTATTATCATCACCTTCGTTTTCTTGGCATTCAATTTGAGCCCGTATTGTTCACTACTAGCTTCAAGTTTGTTCATTATGGTTTCGAATTCTTCTTTGGACGCGGCTATAATCAACGTGTCATCCGCATACCTGGTTGTTAATCTTTCTTCCTCAAATTGTCACACCTCCCTGCCATTCATGTAATACTTCGCGTATAATATATTCACTATAAGCATTGAAAAGCAACGGTGACAATATACAACCTTGTCGTACTCCTACGGCTGTTTGAACTTTTCAGATTGGATGCTGCAGACTCTTGCCGAAGCCGTATTTTCCTGGTACAGATTTTTTTCCAACCATATTAAATGACTCGGCACTCCCATTTCTTTCAAGACCTTCCATAGTTTTACCCAATTGACGCAGTCGAAGGCTTTAGAGTAGTCGACAAAGCATAAGTAAGTCTCCAGATTGAATTCATGCGATTTCTCTATTATCTGTCTGACGTTTAGGATTTGTTCTCGGGTTCCTTTTCCTGGGGCAAAACCCGCCTGCTCCTCTGAAATCTGGGGTAAAAGGAAAGGTTTCAGCCGTTCGTTGAGAATTGTGAGAAGAATTTTACTGGAGTGGGAGATTAGGCAAAGTGTTCTATATATTTCACATTCTATTGGTGATCCTTTCTTATATATTGGTACGAATATCGAGGTACGCCAATCAGTTGGCCATATTTCGGTATTCTATATTTCTTCAACTAGTTTGTGTATTAGTTCAATTCGCTCTTCTCTACTACTTTTAATTGTCTCAGCTGGTTTCTCATCTTTCCCTACAGAGTTTCCCATTTTTAATTTGTTTATGGCCGCTTCAACTTCAGATTTTAGGATGCGCGGTTCCTTCTCAAAAACGTCAATAGCGTCCATTTCTTTGCTTTCTTCTGGTTTGTCTTCGGTATAAAGTCGTTCGCAGTAGTCTTTCCATACTTTTGTTATGCCCTATCTGTCCGTTATTATTTTTCTTCCCTGTCCTTAATAATTTGGGTTTGAGACTTAAATTTTCTAGCTAAATATTTCACTATAGCGAATAGTTCTCGAGACTCATGACGATTAGCATGTTTTTCGATGTCGCAGCAAATCTCATTTATATGCTTCTTTTTAATCTCTTCGGCTTGATTATAGCTAGCTCCAATTGGGGAGGATTTGGAGACATCGAAACCCTCTGAACGATATAGTAATTGTTTGTGTATTGTATTACCTTCGTTCGCCACGCCTTCGCGGATTTTTGGGCCCCCCTCTTCGATAGAACTGCACTACAAAAGGCTGCTCGCCATCGTCAGGTTAGTTTTCTTCGGCTCCTTCCCTTAGCTCCGTTATACACCTAGGAATTTTTAGCCTTTTTCTACGTGGGATCATATTTCTACTTGGAATTATCTATTCTGCATGAAACCATGCTGTGCACGTGCGAGCTTATGTGCTAACCATGCCTATGGCTGGTTGCTGCCAATTTCCCCCCTGCCATCAATGCTCAACTTGCCACGGATTCGAGTTACAAAATTAGAGCTAGCCTTTTGTGCTTGCGCAGCAACAATTGTATGCGGTATGTGTCTGCGTGATTTGTTGACCTTGTTACTCTTTTAGGTCTGTGGTTATGAGTAGTGCCCAACTGTGAATGATCTTATCGAGAGATATCTGGGGGTACAAAATGTATTTCAATGCTGAGCTTATGGGACATGACAATTGGAGTTGTGCGAGGTCTATTGATCGCAAACCAGATACTACTTGCTTTACTGTTCTCCGACTTTTTATCTTCACCTCCAGGTAGTTGGGCCTTCTATAAAAAAAATTTTAGGTCTCTTGCCATTTGTTTCGCTGCTGCCATTCATATCCCTTTCTTTGCCTTCTTGATGCGTTTCTCCACCTCCATTTCTTTTACTATTTTGGAAAATGTGTCTTCGTCTATCCTTCATACGCATCTGATCCATATTAATTGCGGTTTCTCAATATTTGTCTCTAATTATTTTATTTCTCACTCGATCTGTTCTTGTGTGCCTTGTTAGGTTGGCCCGAAGAGAGGGGGGGGCGCTGATTGGGCTCGATCCCGCGGTCCTAAGAATTATTTATACTTAATACTAATATTAAATAAATGAAGCAGCGTGTCGCAAATGGGTAAGCGCCAGGCTTGCATTAAGCAAGTTCTCGGTTCGAATCCCGCGGAGGTAAGAACTTTTTCCTAGCCTTGGCGATTGGAATCGGGTTCGGTGAGACCATTCACAGTTGGGCACCAAATTAACTGTGCTCTACTCAGAACCACAGACCTAAGAGATAGAGTAACAAGGTCAACACATCACCAAGACACACACCTCACACAATGGTCGCTGCGCAAGCACCAAAGGCGCGCTCCAACTCTGTATCCCCAATCCGGGGCAAGTTGCCAGCCTCTACACCGCAAGGTAAATGAGGTTACAGATAATACATACATACTAATATTAATAAATGTTAAGGTTTTATAAATAAGACTCAGCTGTAACGTAACATTTGATGTGCCAGTTTATTAACAATGGAGCAGGTCCGAATTAGATGGATGCTTACAAGATGCTTAAAAACTACTTAGAATCTAGTACATATCGGCAGTTTATGAGACTAGCTATAAATCCAGAAACCCAAACATTTGACACACAGCAGCGAGTGCAAAACCCCATCACCAACCCAAGGTTGAGTTTACTTATAACTAAATGGCATAATAAAAGCGAAAGCTTTAAAACATCAACAATAAATAAAACTACAATTGGTAGTTTATTATTAAACAATTGAAAACGAAACTCAAATCTGGAGAAACTTATTAAAAGTATTTCTCTGTATGATCTTATTTCTTCCTGAACGTGGATTGCCTTTTAGAGGTCCATCTAACTTAATCGATACCGAATTAGATACAATGCTCAAGCCAGGTGTAATAGAACGATCTTGATCAGCTTGGTGAAGTCCCATACTATTGTATAATTCAGCCCAACAGGCCGTGTAGACCCAAGGCTCGATTTACAATCTCTTACATTTGGTTTTGGTCGCCATTTGTCCCCAGTTCCTGATGTTTAGCTCCAGTAAAATCTTTCTTAATGCCATCCAGCCATCTGCTCCTTGGTCTACCACTTCTTTTCTTGTTTTCGATTCTACCTTTAAGCATCTTCTTCATTGAGCAGGATTCAGGAAGTCTATAAACATGTTCCAACCAACGAATTCATTGCGATTGAGTTGTTGATGTAATGCTTGGTTGATTATACATGCTTATTAGCTCACTATTGTTCTTTCCTAGATCCCGTTTACTTTTCCCCCGTATATCCTTCTGAGTATTTTTCTTTCCCAACACTCAATCATGTTAACCACACTTTTATCTAAAATCGACGTTTCTTATCTATACAGGCTGTTTGCGGTCTTGTGATTTTATTTTATAGGAGCGATTAAACATTTGAAAAGAAGGTCATTAACGTTAAAATGTCTTAATAAAAGATTTATAATCAGAGCTATATATGATTTAATTTGTTTTAGATTTTGTTTTTTTTATTTTTAAGGGGCGGTTAAACACTTTAAAAGAAGGTTATTCATGCTAAAATGATTGTCGATAACAATAAAACGATTAACGCAAAAACAGTTGATCAAAAAAATTAACGCTAAAACGATGAACGTTAAAACAATTATTCAAAAAATTGTGCAAAGTAAACATAAATTCAAACGATAAGCTATCACTGAATTTTTTCGTAAGTAGGCTGATGCCAATAACTTTTCGCATTTGTCAAGCTATTTCAGTAGTTGTCACTGCACTGTTTGTTTAGTATAAATTCTTCCAAATAAATCCTAATAAGGAACGTAAAAATGGTTTATCGCACTAACAGTGAACACGTTGACATGTTGTTGACTTATAGGGAAGTACACCAGTATTCTGCTGCTGCAAGGCGATTGTATGTTGAGCGGTTTCCTAACAGGCTAACTCCGATTTCACAAAAAATCACTGCTCTAGTACTCCGTGCACGAGAAACTGGTGTGCTGCAAACACGTCAAGGTCGGGATGGTGGGCCTGGCCGACACCAACGAATTTTGGATGCCGAAGAAGAAATATTAAACCTTGTTGAAGAAGATCCTTCCAGTAGTACTTGAGAAATATCTCGCCAAGTAAGTGTCTCAAATCGAATTGTATGGCGAACACCGCGCGAAAATCAATTGTATCCTTTCCATGTAGAAAAAGTACAAGCATTACAACCTGCAGATCATCTTTTACGTTTGCATTTTTGCCAATGTGTTACAGTATCAAACTGTTTTAACGACACTCAAAGGTATGAGAGTGCCAATTGCTTAATCGAGTCCGGGAAACGTCAACTCTTACTCTGGTAGTTTCACTAAACAGGCTAAAAGGCCACGGCTTGATACGTTCAGGGACATGGGCCTAGAAACGGTACACCACAGGGCAAGCGTAACGGTAAACATATAGGATGTTGCAAAAGAATTGGGCGCTACGAGATTCAATCTGGAAACCCACGTTTAACAGAACCTCGAAGGCCAAACGGGGCAGGATACAAGTGCACAGCCTCACGACTCCCGACGCTGCAGCGGCAAGCGTCCCCAACTTACCTGTGACGCTTAAACACTCAGGCTTCGCCGTACATTTATCTTTACACAGTATCTAACACAGCCTGAAAATAAGCATGCACAAACTCGTAGAAAATCATAAGCCATCGTTCAATAAACCGTTCTATTGGTCTAAACACATATAGGGTAACTGATACAACAATAAACACCATGGCAAATAGACTAACTTTCTAAGCCAGCTGGGGCACGTTCTAATTCTAATCGACTATACTACCTAACTAGCACACTGCTAAGTTAATTAGTTTTTGCTCGCGCCCTTGGTAGGCGGTAGTGAGTCAGAAAATAAACACATAAGTTATACGTGAACAACTGAATGAATTTGATTTTACAAGCGGCCTCGGTAAGCGGTTGTGAGTCAGCAAATAAAGACACAAATTATAAAGTAAACTAATGAGTGAATGAGTTTATTACACCCGGCCCCGAATAGGGTAGCCGTACAGCACATATGCACCTTAACTATTAAGCAAACTAATGAGTAAATGAGTATTTATAAGCGGCCCCGAATAGGGTGGCCGTGCAACAAATATGCACTTTAATAAAAAGCAAACTAATGAGTAAGTGAGTGTTTATAAGCGGCCCCGAATAGGGTGGCCGTGCAGCAAATACGCACCTTAATTATTAAGCAAACTAATGAGTAAATGAGTATTTATAAGCGGCCCCGAATAGGGTAGCCGCGCAGCAAATATGCACCTTAATTATAAGCAAACTAATGAGTAAGTGAGTGTTTATAAGCGGCCCCGAATAGGGTGGCCGTGCAGTAAATATGGACCTTAATTATTAAGCAAACTAATGAGTAAATGAGTGTTTATAAGCGGTACCGAATAGGGTGGCCGTGCAGCAAATATGGACCTTAATTATTAAGAAAACTAATCAGTAAATGAGTTTTTATAAGCAGCCCCGAATAAGGTGGCCGTGCAGCAAATATGCACCTTAATTATTAAGCAAACTAATGAGTAAATGAGTTTTTATAAGCGGCCCCGAATAAGGTGGCCGTACAGCAAATATGCATCTTAATTATTTAGCAAACTAATGAGTAAATGAGTGTTTATAATCGGCCCCGAATATGGTGGCCATGCACTAAATATGCACCCTAATTATTAATTAGTTATTAGTAGCTACGCAAGCTACCTGATTGGTTTAGCCAAGCGAATGCGTCATGATGGTCGGAGAACTCGGTACTGCAACGGATGGGATTCGGCGTAAGCGTGGGGGTCCTATGGTCCCCAAAGATTCCCCCTAAATCGCAGGGTCTGGTGTAAAACACTCGCGGGAAGAACGGAACGGAAAACTGGCAAGACCAAAGTATTGGCCCGCTCTGATGAATGTATTCCCAAAGCTATCGGGAAGAAGGCCCCTTGCGGTCCACGGGAATTTGCAGAAAGGACGGTCATACAACCAGGAACCACACACTGTCATTCAAGACAAAACACCTTATCTCCTCCGCAGCTCGTGAAGAACTCCCCGAAGCCAACCCATCTTTTCGCGCCAGACACCTCTGTCGCGCCAACACCTGCAGCCAATCCTGACGCAGATTGCTCCGCGATAACTCGCATGCTACAACTTTAGGAACATATCTCGCTTGCTCTAATGGGCTGCGTTTTTAAATTGATCTAATCAAGCGCCTCTAAACGTGACGAAACAAATGCAGCTGCAAAGAAGACGGCTAGAGTCCATAGCCGCTGAACTTTCTAGAAAACAAAAAGTTGCGTGCGTGTCAAACCTTTAGAATTTTTAGATGCACTTAGCTGAACTACTATACGAGAAAATATGACCGAAAAGGAACCTATATACAAGCGAACTCGTATTCTTTGTACCAAAAATACTCCAAATGGTCACATAATTATTGAATTTAAAAATGGCCTGACAAACGGTTTCTACAAAAACATGTTGAAATTCCAAACTTTTCTTCCATTGTGTTGGTAACTAATGAAGCAACGTTTGCACGTAACGGCATCAACAACTGTCATAATATGTACTCATATCTGGGCAGTTGAAAGTCCACATCATGTTCGTCGAAATCATCGCTTCACCCTGTAAAAAAATATAAAAATCTTATTAGGGCACGTGTTACGAAAATGCTTTTGTCACTTGTTTGGCAAGCATAATATAAACCTTGTACGGTATTTCAATAATAATCAATAAACATTTGCATAACATTAAAATGCAGTTAAGTATCCATTAGCAGTTTATCCACAAAACCATTTTTTCCCAAAACAAAGAATACCCTTGCTGCAAGTGGCGGGTAAATATGAATTAAGGAGAGACATGCGTAGATATAGGCATTTCACTCATTTCAGCCAGATAGTTAGTTTGGCGCTACGTAATGGGATTCTAACTTAAAAACTTCTAGCTATCATAGCGCCGTCATGCAGCATCCAGAACTAACCCATTTATTGTGACCATTCACTAGAGATCTAGGTATATATTATCTTTGCTTATACTCCAGACCATGTACCACGATACCTCCTATAGCTATTGCTTAGTTCTTGCTATTAACGTAATATCACCAGCTTATGCTAGACATTGGTGTCTGTGATGTAAAATTGTACCTTGTGCGTAAAGCCTGCTTTCTCTGATTACTTTTTCCAAAATTAAATTAAATAATGTTAAGGATATCGGATCTTCTTGTCTTAAATCTCGATCAACTGGAAAACTTTTTTGAGATGATTCTATTTACGAGTAGCATGACTTTATTCTCTGCATTGTAAAAATTTGGTCGGTTAGCGATCTATTCTATCTAAATCCACATTGATAATCTTCTAGAATGTGGTCTGCTTGATCGTTTATCCGTTTCTTTATACAGCTAGCCATAATTTTATAAATTACGTCCAAAAGCGCTATACTTCTGTAATTATCGCAGACGGTTGAGTCTCCTTTTTACTTCCCTCGTCCAAGAGACGGAGGAAGTACATATTATAATCGTGAAAAATTACCTTCAGAAATTTCTTCATATTTTCAAGTTTAAGGTCCCGAGATGATGAAAAATAGGTTTTCTCAACTCCGTCTGTCTGCTTGTCTGTTGGCGGTATAACTCAAAAACTATTTGTTTAAGGAAGATGATATTTTCTAGGCCGATTACATACCTTCCTGGCATGAAACTAAGAAAATTTAGAGAAAATATATACAGGGTGAGCACCTTTAAAAAATAACACTTTGTCATACAAGGCCATGCTGTCCATGTGAAATTTATAAATTAAAATTTATAGGCTTGTGAAATTTTCGTATGCAGGAAGTATGCATTTATATGCAATAGCTTTCAAAATACGTCGATGCTGAAATTTATGGGGCCTGGACACAACGCCCACTGATTACAACGTCCACCACCTGGTATGGCCGCTATATTGTACCAGCATCCACCGCTATTTCTGGTCATAACGTCCATTCTGATCACAACGTCCACCGTCGCCGCATAAGAAATGTTTTACTCTGATCCGTCCTTTCAAAGTGAAATGTAAATGTATAATTTAAAATGGTTGAAGAATCAGTTACCTACGGCATTGTGCTAATTATTATGACTGATTTAGTAATTATAATTGTGTGACTTGCAAAATTTACTCTCCGATGATCTACCCTGCGTTGCGTCTACATGTGCTATGGCCTTTTGGGTATTAAGGGTTTAAGAAGTAAACGCAATATTGTAATTTCATTGCGGATGTGTAAGCGGATTAAAAGTAGTTTCAAGAACTGATGGCGTTCAACACAGTGTTTGGATGCCTAGGAAGATTTAAAAATGGTCTATCGGCATTTTCAAAAATTAAAGAGATTTTGTAGGTTTAGTACACTATAATGATGTGAACGAAACTTCCAAAGTACCCAATAACTCTTATTCTGCTTCCGTCTCATCATAAAAATGGCAGGTGAGTGGTATTTATTAAATACAGGGTCAGTAAATCGTACGGGAAAGCTCGCTTGCGACGTTAAATACATCGAAATAAACCAAGCGCTACATTATATTGAGGAAGTCAAAGTTCAGTTTAAAAAAGTATTTTGCACCACTATACAGGGTGCACCATTTTTGCCGCATCGCATTCAACTTCATTTTTTCATATTTAACCGCCTGCATATTTTTACATACTTGAATTTTTTTAAAGTTTTATAATTGCGTTCAATTCTTGAAATTCGCTTCCGAAGTTCTGGATCTATGCGATTTTTCATTAAAAACACTTGCTTTCCATGGCACACTGGGTATGTATGGATGAGATACGAGTGAATTTAAAAAATCCGAATTATCTACTAAACCATTAATTTTTTGGTACAGGGCATATGAGATGTAAAAGATATACAATTAAACGCTAAAGACAACTAAGCAATAAAAAATAAAGTTATGGTCCTTCAAAATTTCGAAAAGTTACGTGTCACAGCATAATAACCGAACAAATAGTCGTTTGAATAAATTAGTGATTGATGCAATTTATTTTAAACGATAACAATTCGACTAGTACTCCCGTGGATCCTGGTGTAGAACTTCTCGGGGCACATTGGAAGTGCCAGCCAGAAAGCTGGTGATCCGAGATCTAGGAGATCGCTGCGAATCCTGGTGGAGTACTGCTGGCGGCATATTGCAAATGCTATCCAGAGAGCTGGTGATCCGGGATCTTTTAGATCGCATCAAATGTTTATTTATCATTTTTCGAGCTCTTTTAAAGGGAAATCGGGCCATTGTTCTTTGTTGAACTCCCCACTTTGCGAAGTGGGTGATTTGATTAATTAATTTTATTTAATTTGACCGGGGCTCCGCTAATGAAGCCGATAGCGAGATATCATCAGTTGTACCTTGTAGTTGACATGAAACTGCGTCTTTTGATACCTCACTCGCCATATATTATGTTAATACGAGAATTTTGATTTCAATTCGCTCGCTTCATTTTAATCCGCGCTGTGTGATTTTAATGCATTTCCCTTTCGCTTGTAAGATAATTCAAAACGACGGCTTTAAAAACCCTTATCCTTTCCCTATTGTTTGTTAAGCTGGGATGTTTTCTTTCTTTGAGCCTTATAGGCGAGAGTGACTTGTCTTGAAAAATCGTTAGTTTGCATTCGGCGGAGAGTTTACTATTTTAAGGAATTTGTGAAGCTCGCATTATTTTTTGTTTTGGGATCGGGCGACGGACTTTTTATTGGAGTATGTAAAACCAAAGCCGGGTCGAGGACGTGTTGCTGACAGATGGAGAAAAAGGATTTTTTAAATGGACCGGGCTTTCTCGAACTGAAACAATGCAAGGCCCATGATCAGATGTCAAAATCATATCAAGTTAAAAAAATAATGCTTTGCGCTGGCTGTTCATGTTTGTTGCGTCATATATAAAACTGTTTATGGGCATTCTTAAAATCACTAACATATATTTAGTTATTATTCCTTCTTGAAAGTCTATTTTTATGAATTTTACGAGTAAAATTTCTAATCGTTTTGCTTTTATTTTGTCTAATTGTAATACGTTAGATATTCATTTTGATTCCCTTCAGACGTTCAAAGCTAAACTTTACAATTGTTATTCTAGTTAAGTGTATACTGTTTTTATTCTCATTTTGCATTCCGGCTTTTTATGTTTAATTGTGTTTTTTTTTCTATTATCGATAATGTTTGCTTTCGTCTTGAGAGTCTGTAATTTTTATTTTTTAATTGTGGGTTGCTGTAATTAAGCCTTGTGCTTGTTGCGACCCCGAAATAAATAAATAAATAAATATTAAACTTGATGTTACCATTAACGTCCAGTGTCTCAATAGCCAGCAACATTTTACTAAAGCAGAATTGGCTTAATTCGTATATTTTGATCTTAAGCATTTACACTTTACGCTTATGCCAGTGGTTATAAAGATTCACATGGTGGGAAACTTATAACAGGTGGTAGAAAAACAGGCTTCTTAGGTTTAATTATAAGTTAATTAATGTATTTGATTATTACTATGAGTTGAATGGTAAAATATATAATCTTTTAACTTTTTAGTTTAGCCAAGACTACATAGAAATTTTATTTAGTGCAATCAGAAGCGGTGGGGGATTCAACAATAATTAAAAAGCCAAACAATATGAGTGCATATAAACGACTATTAATTAGAAATGGAATTAAACTATTTAATACTTCCATTTGTTTGGCAGATGGAATAGATATTTTACATGTTTCATCAAGACACTCGAAATGTTTGTTTCCCCTAGCTGATGATTGTAAAACTGTTTCCGCTGATGTATTTGACCATGATTATGTTAATACAATGTGGATGTTAACTTCGTATGTGGAGAATGTGGTGGAATACATTAGCGGATTTGTTGGAAAAAAATATTGAAATTCCATTTATGTAAGTAACAAACGCATACAAAGCCCATAAACTGTATTCTAACTCATTTGACTGCTTATGTTCGCATTTTCCTTATATTTATTAAAGTGTTGTGGTTGTCATGGACTGTTTTCTTTTGCATGGGCGGTGAAATTGCAATCTAGCACAATTTTACCAAAATCTAGCACCAAAATATCCCTAGTGTAGGCACTAAAAAGTTTATGCCAAGAACAAACTGTTGTGAACATGGGTAGTCAGCAGTATAGGGGCCGGTTGCAGAAAGCAACGTTAAGTCTGGTGTTAGCTAACGCGACGTCAAAGTGAACAAAAACGAATCAAATCTCAAATGCTTTTGGTAACTAATACATTAGTAAACAAAATTTGATGCGATTTTGTTCACTTTGACGCGACGTTAGCTAACACCAGACTTAACATTGCTTTCTGCAACCGGCCCTAGGAGTTATAGGTATATGGCATATACCAACATTAAATAATCAAACAAATCGATTCATTACAAATGGGATAGTAATGTGGATTTACAAAATGTTGCTATTGAGTCTAATAAACTGATAAGTATCTATAATATAGTTTTTTGTAGCAAAATTTTGGTTTCGCAACAACTTTGAGAATTCGCATCCGGGCAGTAATAAAATATTTTCAGTAGAAATATTCATAATTTGCAGCCTGCAAACGGGCGCTACCGTAACAGGATGCCCTGCACATAGCTAACTAAAAAGTAAAGGTTCAGGGTTATTTCAATTCCCCCAACTGGGGGCGGGTTGCTATAGGGACCTTGCGTCCCTCTTCAGCCAAGAACGGGAATTATAGGATGGGTGAGAGAAAGGAGGGGTGGAGAATGGAAGAGAGGTAAGGCATTCGCCTCAGAGAAGGCGACTCAGGAAAACTACCTAAAAACCTGAATCAGAGCA
Source organism: Agriotes lineatus (assembly GCA_940337035.1). Taxonomy (NCBI): domain Eukaryota; kingdom Metazoa; phylum Arthropoda; class Insecta; order Coleoptera; family Elateridae; genus Agriotes; species Agriotes lineatus. The sequence continues at coordinate 199,251 of CALNHX010000900.1, forward strand.
GACGGCCAGATATTGTGTTCTGTTTCACATTATGAACCTGGAAAAAGTAATATATTGTAATGAATGCCTTGATTTGTAAAGGTTATTTTAAATTAGAAAATTAATTATTAGGGCAAATCACCACACAATTCTCTGTTGATTTTTATATTGTGCTCACTTTGCCTGTCAGTAATTTAAGGGTAGTTAAAATAAAATATGTTAGCTGATGTTCAAAATAAAATGGTTGAGTGCCCCTTTCTTACTATTTTATTGAACTGCAATATTATTTAAGCTAGCTCTCGGCAAACACAAAACTGCTTATCTCAGGTTGGGTTCAGAATTTTACTATATTCACAAATAAGTAGTTCATTTTAGATTATTCGTCCTTGAGTAGCTCATATACGCGGTCCTGGTAGATAATATTTACTATCTGTCAGATGACACAAAAACTTTACCAGTGCAACAGTGATTACTTGAACGTTTAAAAAAAATCGTGAAGTTAACAAGGAAACGTCAGGTAATTTGACTCAATATCGCTTGGCAACAAGACCTCCACTTCATTGTTACAGGAATGACGTAGATAGGACGCCATCCATTCACTTGTTTTTGCTGCTTGGAAATCCACCACTTCCACAAAATTTCATGACGCTATGCAGTTTTTGGATTATTACGGCGTAGCTGGAGTGTAACACTTATGAAGGGCTTAAAAGAAAGGCAATGAACCGCCAAGAATGGTTAGCTGTGACAAACCAGCCTACTGGCTGAAGACTTAATGGATGGAGCTGAACCCTTGGATATGCGATAGGCCTCTTCAGCAAGGTTCAATCTCGTATTTGAATAAGTTTCCCGAACTCTGACGCTCGAATTTACAAATAGTTCCTACCTCGTACATATGTCAAACTTGGCACGAAGATGATCAGAGATGACGCTGCTGGAATTTCTCTGCTGGAAACGCTCCCCTGGCTGCAACTTTTATTCAGGATGCTCATGCAAACCCCGCTGATGTGATGCAGTGCAGATCTCTGGCTTCAAATGCTTCATTGGGCCGGAAACGATGTTGGAAAATTTCAGTTGTCGGCTGCCGATACTCCCTCGAAGGCAAATTGAGAAAACTTAAATTTTATCTCGTGGAACTGGCTACAAACGCTCCCACTGGTGCACGGTGATGTGTACAATAAAATGCAACACTTTTTATATGGGTAAATTAGTTTTATTATTGTAAAAATATTAATTTTAAGAGAGCACAATTTCGCTCAAACTGCCTTAATTTATAATTTCAATTGTTCTTTTTTTTACTAAAACGCATCGCGTTGCTATGTTACCGCGATAATGTTTGTTAATTAGAAATTAGTTTTGATAGCAAAATACACAAATGGAGTAAAGTTTGATTACATAAAATCTTAACTTAACATTTTCTTAAATCTAAAAAAAATGTCATTTGCTTATAACTATCATTGTTCCTTCCGTTTTGCACACAAATGTTTTAAAATCACTGCTCTGCTTTTTCACTTTGCCTTATTAATGCACTGGAAACTGAGTTCAAATTTACACACGTTGCTCGCTTTCCTTCTTTTCCGTTGCCTAATATCGGGATTGCTCTTTGCAATTTTCTATTATCCTTTATTCCGATCTCATTTACCTTTCAGATTACTTGCCATTCACTGACCTGTACTTTTATTAACAATACGCCTTTTGAGTCAATTAATTTTGTTTAGTCTGGTTTTAAATATGCACAAACCTATTATTAATTGTATTACCTTATTCCAACCCTCTGAAATATGCTTTGCTTATGCATGCCTTCATCCGTTTAATTACTACTTCTCGCATCTTATTACCAATGCATTTAATAGTTTTATTATTGTTTTAAGTTGCAATTTCATAAAATATTTTAACTGTGCTTTATTGACTTGGTTAAATATTTAGCATTGCAAACAGAACCAAGTTGTAGGCTTAAAACCGCCTCAACATATAGAGAACTTTCCTTTAACTAACAAACGATGCATGTTAACTACAGAAGCCGTACTTTCGATATTTAAGGTAACTGTACCTTAAAAGATACAAAACACTTATTATCAAATTAATTTATATCTTAAATATTTTTAGCTCACGAGTGAAGTTTATCACCTTTCAAACGATGTAACACGTTTTAATTGAAGCGAACCCCAGCATTAAGACACTGAAAAATTACGCGCATTTATTTACATGTAATGGTTCTAATTCATCTCGAATTTAATCAGCATCCCACCGCTTTTCTATGCGGATATCTTATTATGAAACTCGGAGTCGGTCAATTGTGAATATGTTTGTCTACTTTATGTAATATGACAACTAAACGAACAAGTAATTTGCGAGAGTTAATTTATAATCAAGATCGATAAAATTACATTATCCTAGCGAACAATGTGTAGGTGTAGAAGTAGAATGCTGAATGTTAATTTAATTTTAAAGAAAGTTATTGTTTTATATCTTCTTAAAATATTTCCACTTTTCAATGTAATCTTCATTTCAATATTGTTTGTAAATTAATAATATAAAAATTGATACCTCCAATTTTAGTAAATTATGTACTACAATTTACAGTCACAACAAAATAAAAAATCTGGTGTGATACACGCACACAACTTCCTTTTACAGTGATCTTATAATCAGCCAAAAATGTGATTTTAATTTTAAGCATTTGTCAAAAATTTTCAAAAATTACAAATCCTACAAAAAACGGTACAAAATAGAGCGTTAGTTGAAGAGACAAAATTTTAAGCTAAATTAAAATAGTATATTGTCTAACTAGTGCTGAAAGTTGGATATTTTACACGAATGCGATAGTTGAGCCACGAGCCAAAGTGTGAAATATCCAATCAGCACGTGTTATACACTATACTTTTCCGACGACCACCAATATACTATTGATTTTTTATAATATAAACCAAATTTACCACTTTTAACCGCAAAATGAAACAATTATTGTTTAAACATCAACTTAAATTGTCATACTATTTCTGTGGCATTAGCTTACTAGATTTTTAAACCGGCTTGTTTCGCGACTTGCGCGTTGTTTTATGCCGAATTGGCCGTGACGCTCTCGCGCATTTTAGTTGCTACGGGAGACCATGTCGCACTAGTGTTTCAAGACGGAAAACGCACGCTCCACGTGACCTTTCCAGGTGACCTGTGCAATGTGTCACTTTCAGTAACACCAAGCTATGACATTTTTCGTAGTGGTAGTCGGAAAAATGTAATAATATACCGGGTGTTCTATTTACAATAGGAGTTAATGAAAAAATAGAAAAAAGAACAAAAGAAACCAATTCTAGAGGTATTCAACTGGAAAATCTCCTATCTCATATCAATACACGTGAATAATGTAATGAAAATGTAAAATTAAAAAAAATCGGTAGAGCCATTTTTGAAAAAATCGAAAATCACAAGAATATAAACACCTACTTCCGGTTATATGATTTTCTTCAAAAGCTTGCTGTCGCATCTAGATAGTACACAAAACTTATAAATGAAGTTTCAACGCCATTCATCTTTTCCTTTTTGAGATATTCTGTTCACAGGCAGACAGACAGACAGACCAATGAACAAAAATATGTTGTTTGGGTTCAGGGGACTCTAAAACGTGAAGTCTGTTGAAAACTCAATTTCGAATTTTTGGGGTGAATGCAATACCTCCTTTATCGTAAAAGAAAGTAAAACGAGTATTTCTGTTATACATAAGTTATCACTAAAAAAATAAAACTACTAAAAAATTAAATGCATTGTTCAGCTAGATAGCGTTTTGTTAATTTTAGTATTAACATTAATAGTTAAATTAATTTAAAAAGTGCTGTAGTTTTTTATGGAATCATAAAAAATATGTTAATTGCGTATGCTTGTATGCATTGTAATATGCAACCAGCCGTACAAGCGTGATAGAGTCCCTGTATATAGTTATACAGGGACTCTAAAGCGTGACGAACTGTAGCGCCTCTACAAACTATAAAAATGCCTTGAACTAAAAATGCGGCGGGCCGGTAATGGTAATGGGTATTTGGGATATTTGCCGTTAGGTGTCGATAGCTGCGTGATGTTTATGTTCAAACTTCAAACTTGTCGGTTTTTAAAACGTCATAATTTTAATATTTTATTAAAACTGTTATTAATCCATTATTTTCAATATACACTACGAGTTTTAGCATTAAGTAATGCACTATTAGGGGCTTGACTATTATAATGATATGTTGTGCAAGATACAGGCATGCGAAAAGGGCAAACTTTCGCATTTGAGGTTATGTGGTTCTGACGTGACTGTTAGAAATGTCCAAAAAGGCAAATGCAACTGGAAGTCGTGCAAGTACACACCAAGGAAAGCTAGTTTCAGCAGATCCGGATTTTGCTAAAAAGGAATTCCAGAAGCGCCGGCGCATTAGATTGGAACAGGTGAGTTTCCAAATGTCACCTGTTCTCGGTTTAACTGTTCGATTGTAGGTACGACAACAATCAAAAGATATAGCAGAAGACGTGCGCAATAAGGTGCGAAAAGAAAAAACCAATCAACTTTCCAGCTTAGAAAAACGAGGCGAACAGGAGCTCAGGAAATGGCAGGACCGAAAACTGGTGGCACTCCAGCACCAATACCAAGAATGCTTAAAAGACATTGGTTTAGGCCACATACAGGCTACGATAGAGGAAGAATCTGATGAGGCCTTGGAAACACAGAAAGAAGGTCACGATTACGTTGCGCAGCAACGGGGCGAACGGGCCATTAAAGGGTTACAAAAGCAGAAGGAACAAGAACAAATATTCAAAGCAACACCTTTTTTAAGGAAAAAACATGTTCAGAATGTTGAAAAGACGAGATCTGCTCATGTAGTTCATTTAAATAAGAAAAAATCCAATAGCACTTTCAAAAAGAAGAAACGAAAAGGAGTTTTAGGTGATACAGGTAGTCCCAGCAGATTATGTAAGGGATCTGCTTCTGAAAGTGAGATGCCACAACTTTTAGAGTTGTACAGTTCTAATTCTAGTAGTAGAAGTAGCAGTCCTAAAATTAAATCAACTGAGAAGTATTCTTCACCACAAGAATTTCAAAACGTAAGGGGTGATTATAATAGATTAAGTGAAAATGCAGATGAAGAGAAATTTACAATGCAATATGTTTCACCTCTGCCTAGGCAAGAGCATGGCCCTCAAGTTTTTATAACATACCCTGTGGATACTCGAATATCTGATAGAATCAAAAGAAGGACCCTTAAAAGTGCTTTTAATGAACCTGTTCAAAATATCTGTGATAATGTTATACGTGATGGAGATACTAATAAGTCGCAATATGAAGGCTCTGTAAAGTCGCCTAACAAAAAACATTGTGAGCCTGAGATTCTGAACAAGAAAACAATCTCCAATTCAGAACAGCCTATGCATGATCCCATTAAATATGCCGACGAACAAATTCCCACCAAACCAACAGTGAGTTTACGGACAGCACCAGCAAGTGCCAGCCCAACAAAATTTTCAAAACGTGTGATGAGTGCACCTTCAAAGGCCAATAGAGTGCAATACTACGACCACAATAACCGATATTTTAAGGAATATGTGCCGAATAATGCGAATGTTGAAAAGATAGATGTAGACAGCCTTGAGGTACGTGCTTGTACTGACAGCGAGACGGAATTTGTTGAGCGAATGTACAAACGGGACCGTGATGCAGAACTACGTGGAAAAAAAGCCTTGGAAAAACTGAAAGTGCGCCGTGATTATGAAGAACTGATGCACCAGTTGCCTGTACTTCAAAAGCAGGAACGGATAGCTTCCATTCCAGCACATAAAACTACGTACCACATGTCGGAGAACAGACTGAAGGAGTTGCAGCAGAAAAGGCAGAACCGCATGGAAAACGTTTATGAGTCGCTCTTTCCAAAGCGGCAAGTAATTACTATTCCGTCCAAAATGCAATCTCAAAGCATTTCAAGTGATTTGCCGTCCCAAGCCTTCAATATTAGAAGCACCTCTCCTGTATTGGATGTTGGTTCTTGGGACTATGATGCAAAAGAAAAGGCAATCCCCAATATTTTACTCAAAAATATCGACTCCAACCTTGTAAAAGAGGCGGTGAAGAAGGTAGGAGAGATGCCGGCCGATGCAGATGTGCTTTCACAGAGAAGAGAGAATTTACAGGACATGCTGCAGAGCATCACATCGCAGAGAGAAAAGCTTGCGAAGGAATTGTCTTCTTTACCTGTGGACAGTCACCTTCATCAACTTTTTGACCAGTTTGGGAATATCGATGCACTTATCAATGTTAGCGAAATTGCGACTAAAAAATCAAGTACCTCAAAACCACAGCAACGTTCTCGCATTCGACAAAGGACCGATAGGGCAAGCGAGAGCCAAAATGTCAAAGGTAGGCTAAAACAGATTCTAATTCGTTCAGATGAGGTATTTAGATTTTTTAAAAATTCAATTTGATCTTATAAGCTAGGTATGGCAGATAGAGAAATAATTAAAGGCAAGAGAAGTGTAGTACTTTTATAAACAATCACTGATTGTCTTTTTATAAAATAAGATTTTTCCAAATAATTGAATTCTATTTTCTCAAGATGTAGATGTTTTTTTAAATTTAACGGAATTGTGATTTTTAGATGCTATGCATTTCCTATTATTAACTCTGCTTTTAGTTACATATTTTCTCACATCTTGATTGGTTTTCAGTACCACTTAATTTCTGTTACAGTTGTGTTATTTTGCATTTCAATTATTGTTTTTATTTCTAGGTTTCTTCTTGATTTGTGCATTTTTGATAACGAATTGTTATTTTGCGTTATTATTCTTATAACCACTTTTTCAATTTATTTATATTTTCCTTTAAATCTCGGCAATTTTCAGTTTAACTTTTACAATTTAGAACATTAATTGTTTGGAAAAACTTTGATTTTGATGTTGACATTCTTTCTTTGCATGCTTAACTCGTCATGTTTTCATCTATTTCTGAATCATCACTTTACGGTATATGATCTTCAATGTGTGACATTTCATCTACAATCTTTTCCAAATCGGCTTCTGCCAGAGGTCGTTTAAATGCCCATTTTGAAGTAAAAGGACGTGATTCCACTATTATTTCTAATTATTCACTTTCCACTACTATTAAAGTTACATCTAACTTCACCAAACCAACTAAAATACTGTTATGTAAGGACGCACACGTGGGTAAAATTTACCCCGTAACATATTATCCCGTCACAGCTAGTTTGTAACTGATATCAAAAGCATAAAAAAGTGGACGTGACTACCTCCCTGGACTTTCCCATACTGGAAACTGTTCATATCGTCTTTATTCAACAGTCTTTACAACATATCAAAATTTCAACTCGATGACTCACGTCTTCACCGTGATAACCGTTTACACTTTCACGTAAATTGCGGGTAAATATAAAAGAATGTGTAGTTCAAAACGTGACCACCGAGCTTCTGTAGATGGCGCCAAGTGGACAAGCCGCCACTGTGCTATTTATGTGTTATTTTATTCAAAACGGCTGTAGCACCGAGGTGAAATTTTCTAAGTACCTGGAAATTATATTTTCTAGGGCATACAAAATCGATTTTTTTATTTTCGCGGAAAAAGATTCTTTGACGCAAAAATATAACAACCGTTAGAATAAAAAAATTATTTTTCAAAAATAGAGGGGGGAGGGGGCCGGTGCGCTTACATATATCCACGAGTGTAATATTTTTTTGCATATTCATATGCTCCATTATGCACTGAACAATCCAGTGAAAACCCCAGCTACCTATCTTGTTTTGTTTATTAATTAAAGGGGTTTAAATTTTCAAACTTCAAAGCTTCGTAGAGGGCGCCACAGATAATTCATGAGATTCTTTCAAAAACAGATCGATAGCCCTTTTCGGGGTCTATCAGTGTATGAAGTTTAAACAAATTCCTGTGGGCAGTTTTTGAGAAATGATTTTTAGAAAATTTCCAAAATTTTGAAAATTTGTAATTTAGGCCCCTTAATATTTTTCAAAACACTTTTTATATCACCTCATGTTAGCCTTCATATACTATTCAGAAAACAAAAATCAATTGAATCGATTCATCCGTTTTTGAGTAATAGGGCGTTAAACTCAAAATTTTCAAAAAATCCTAGCGCCCTTCATTTTAAACCTAACGAGTTCGGAAAAAAACTAGCAGATTTGTCTTATGACCCTCTATCGTTATCCGCGATAAAATTTTCAAAATTTTAATCACGAAAACAGTGATACCAAAAAAACATGCGTAACTTCCGCTTCCGGTTTCAGATTTTTTTGAAAAGCTTATTTTGTCGATGAATTTTCGATACACCCCCGCATTCCAAAGCGCATAAAAATCGGAGCAATACTTTCGGCTGTAGGAGCGTCACCTACCCACACACACACACACCCACACACACACCCACACACACACCCACACACAGACAGACATTTTTTAAAAACCACTTTTTTGGGTTCCTAGAGGCCCAAAACGGATATTTCTGTGAAAATCTCGATTTCCAAAATTTTCATGATTCCAAGACTTCCCTATACCTATGGGTATGGGAAAGTAATATCATGCATTTGTACTTGGGGGAGTCTACTAGAGAGGTACCTAGGAGCGGAAGCGTGTGCAAAAAAGATTTTATTTTGTTTTTTTCAGCGCTGGGGTATTTTTTACCCACGCGCGCGTCGTAATGGGTTAAGATGTTGAAACTAGAGGTGGGTCGTTCTTGAGTGAGTCGTTCACAATGAACGACTCGATTCAGTGAACGATTCGAGCCAATGACTCACTTCAGATTGAACGACTCCAACCTGAACGAGATCGAATGTCGGCTGTTGGCTCTCTCGGGCGGCGGGATGGGATTAACTCATTTGAGTTGAATCGACTTTTTTTTAAAATAATTTTTCGGAAACTGTCATATGTAAATCAAAAGCTCCAATGTCACAAGTCACAATGACTGTCAAATAAATTCATGTTGATAGTCCTGTAATTTTTATTTAAATTTTTCTTAATATTAATGTATTAGTTTTCAATTTTTTTTAATCTTGAATCAAAAATGCTTGTTGTCAAATTAAGTTTTGGCTTGTCAAAAAATCTGTCACTTTTGAACGCAAAACTAGCCGTTTGCATTCTTGATACAAAAATAGTTATTTATTTATTTGGTAGTTTAGGATCTATATTCTATACATAAAACCATAAAACAACTACGCAAACTGGTTAAATGTTCAATATAGATACTAGTTGAAGTTTCTTTTACAAATTGTTCAAAATCATTTAAAAATTATATTATAAAAATTTAAAAACATCAATATTTATAAGTTTGTATTTAATAATAATATTTCTGATACCTTTGTATCACTTAGCCGATTTCGCCGATCGGTCAAAATTTGCCCAGCTTTGGAAAAAAAATTTTCACAGGAAACCCACGTAGCCACTAAACAAAGACGCGCCTCAGTGCTAATTCATACAATTGACGCTAAATTAATCTTTGTTCAAACCACCACTTCAGGGGATCATCGTATCGTCGCGCGTCGTGTCGAAGCGTAACCGTTGCAGGCAGCCGCATCACACATCGCAACTTGAAAATTTAATTTACGAGTGTAAAGTGGTAATCGTTTAGTGAGAGTGAATAAACTGGGAGTTAATGATAGTAAGAACAAGCGTAGTGGAAATAAAGAACCCCAAAGTACACGTAAGCGAAACTAAAAGCAAATTTAAAGTTTTGTTTTGCAAGGTGACCGGAAACGTAAGGCAGAAATTCGATCACGAGAAGCCCAACAAGAGCCGCATGCACAGCGAAAATACTGGCACGAGATTGGTGCATCGAGCGCTACGGGCGGAACGAGAAGACATACCAGTGGCGTAACGCAGAGGAGAGTTTTGGGGTATCTAAGGATAAAAGATGAACGAGTTCGTAGAAGAGATCAAGGGTTTAAGACAAACAGTACGAGAGGAGCAACAGGTGATAAAAGAACCGATAGCTGAACTACAGAGGTACTTAAATGAACTAAAGGAACTGAAAGAAGAAGTAAGGCAAAGAAATGAAAAAATTGACAGGGAAAGAAAGGTGCTCTATCAAGAACTAAGGAAGCTGGAAAAAAAGATAACAAACAAAAACAGAACCACACAGAAAAAGAATAAAAGAACAACGTACACGAAAGAAGAACTTTTGGATCTACAAGAAACGGAAGTAAGCAGGAAAGAGCCAAATCCATCCATTCCATATATATAATAGACTTGTCTGTCTGGGACGCTGGTCCGTCTGGGACGCTGTTTCAGCAGCCAAACCGTAAGAGATGGAGAAAAAAGTTATTAAAGTTATATGTTTGGAATGGTCATGTCAGGTCAGGAACCGAATTTCAGTCACGTGACACTTCCGGTTTTCGAGAAATCACGTGATTTCCGACCGTCCGGGACGCTGGTCCGTCCGGGACGCTGTTTCAGCAGCCAAACCGTAAGAGATAGAGAAAAAAGTAATGAAAGTTATATGTTTGGAATGGTCATGTCAGGTCAGGAACCGAATTTCAGTCACGTGACACTTCCGGTTTTCGAGAAATCACGTGATTTCCGTCCGTCCGGGACGCTGGTCCGTCCGGGACGCTGTTTCAGCAGCCAAACCGTAAGAGATAGAGAAAAAAGTTATTAAAGTTATATGTTTAGAATGGTCATGTCAGGTCAGGAACCGAATTTCAGTCACGTGACACTTCCGGTTTTCGAGAAATCACGTGATTTCCATCCGTCCGGGACGCTGTTTCAGCAGCCAAACCGTAAGAGATGGAGAAAAAAGTTATTAAAGTTATATGTTTGGAATGGTCATGTCAGGTCAGGAACCGAATTTCAGTCACGTGACACTTCCGGTTTTCGAGAAATCACGTGATTTCCGACCGTCCGGGACGCTGGTCCGTCCGGGACGCTGTTTCAGCAGCCAAACCGTAAGAGATAGAGAAAAAAGTAATGAAAGTTATATGTTTGGAATGGTCATGTCAGGTCAGGAACCGAATTTCAGTCACGTGACACTTCCGGTTTTCGAGAAATCACGTGATTTCCGTCCGTCCGGGACGCTGGTCCGTCCGGGACGCTGTTTCAGCAGCCAAACCGTAAGAGATAGAGAAAAAAGTTATTAAAGTTATATGTTTAGAATGGTCATGTCAGGTCAGGAACCGAATTTCAGTCACGTGACACTTCTGGTTTTCGAGAAATCACGTGATTTCCGTCCGTCCGGGACGCTGGTCCGTCCGGGACGCTGTTTCAGCAGCCAAACCGTAAGAAATAGAGAAAAAAGTTATGAAAGTTATATGTTTGGAATGGTCATGTCAGGTCCGAAACCGAATTTCAGTCACGTGACACTTCCGGTTTTCGAGAAATCACGTGATTTCCGTCTGTCTGGGACGCTGTTTCAGCAGCCAAACCGTAAGAGATAGAGAAAAAAGTTATGAAAGTTATATGTTTGGAATGGTCATGTCAGGTCAGGAACCGAATTTCAGTCACGTGACGCTTCCGGTTTTCGAGAAATCACGTGATTTCCGTCCGTCCGGGACGCTGGTCCGTCCGGGACGCTGTTTCAGCAGCCAAACCGTAAGAGATAGAGAAAAAAGTTATTAAAGTTATATGTTTGGAATGGTCATGTCAGGTCAGGAACCGAATTTCAGTCACGTGACACTTCCGGTTTTCGAGAAATCACGTGATTTCCATCCGTCCGGGACGCTGTTTCAGCAGCCAAACCGTAAGAGATGGAGAAAAAAGTTATTAAAGTTATATGTTTGGAATGGTCATGTCAGGTCAGGAACCGAATTTCAGTCACGTGACACTTCCGGTTTTCGAGAAATCACGTGATTTCCGACCGTCCGGGACGCTGGTCCGTCCGGGACGCTGTTTCAGCAGCCAAACCGTAAGAGATAGAGAAAAAAGTAATGAAAGTTATATGTTTGGAATGGTCATGTCAGGTCAGGAACCGAATTTCAGTCACGTGACACTTCCGGTTTTCGAGAAATCACGTGATTTCCGTCCGTCCGGGACGCTGGTCCGTCCGGGACGCTGTTTCAGCAGCCAAACCGTAAGAGATAGAGAAAAAAGTTATTAAAGTTATATGTTTAGAATGGTCATGTCAGGTCAGGAACCGAATTTCAGTCACGTGACACTTCTGGTTTTCGAGAAATCACGTGATTTCCGTCCGTCCGGGACGCTGGTCCGTCCGGGACGCTGTTTCAGCAGCCAAACCGTAAGAAATAGAGAAAAAAGTTATGAAAGTTATATGTTTGGAATGGTCATGTCAGGTCCGAAACCGAATTTCAGTCACGTGACACTTCCGGTTTTCGAGAAATCACGTGATTTCCGTCTGTCTGGGACGCTGTTTCAGCAGCCAAACCGTAAGAGATAGAGAAAAAAGTTATGAAAGTTATATGTTTGGAATGGTCATGTCAGGTCAGGAACCGAATTTCAGTCACGTGACGCTTCCGGTTTTCGAGAAATCACGTGATTTCCGTCCGTCCGGGACGCTGTTTCAGCAGCCAAACCGTAAGACATAGAGAAAAAAGTTATTAAAGTTATATGTTTGGAATGGTCATGTCAGGTCAGGAACCGAATTTCAGTCACGTGACACTTCCGGTTTTTGAGAAATCACAAAAAAGACCGTTTTTCAAATAGAACGCGTATTAAATTAAAACTGTTTCAGCAGCCAAACGGAGCTGCGACCCTCTGCGCCTTAAAACCTCGATCGGTTAGGCAACCACTTTGACACCTTCCAGGTCTGGGTACAGTTTTTATTTAATACGCGTTCTATTTGAAAAACGGTCTTTTTTGTTTTTTTAAATGAGACATTTGTCTCACTGGTCTGCTAGTAGTTATATAATAAAAATAAGAAAACTTAAAATCCAAGCAAACAGGAAGAGAGGGATAAATAGGGGAAGAAAAAGTCTCATATGGAAAATTGGAACATGGAATATAAGAGGAATAAGAGGGAAAGAAAAAGAACTAGGACAAGAATTTGCAAATTCAGATTTAGAATTAATCGGGATAACGGAAACGAAGAAAAAAGGGAAAGGAATAGAAAAAATAGATGAAGAAAACCTCCTGTTTTATAGCGGCGTTAGCATAAACAAAAGATCAGCGGAAGGAGTAGGTTGCATAATAAATAAAAACAACGCGAAAAATATTGTAAAATGGGAATTCTGCTCAGAAAGAATAATGACACTGCAAATTAAAGTAACAACGAACCATATGGTGACAGTAATAATTGTGTATGGACCAGGTGAAAGTGATAAGTTAGAAGTTAAAAACAGGTTCTGGGAGATGTTAGAAAAAGAAATTGAGAATAGCAGAAATGAAGTTGTAGTTTTAGGAGACCTAAATAGCAGAGTGGGGAATAACGCACAGAAGTATAAAAATGTGATAGGCCCATTTGGAGAAAATGTCAAAAATGGAAATGGACAGAGGCTAATCGAGTTTTGTATCGATAACGAGATGATAGTGGCAAACACGTTTTACAAACACAAAGAAATACACAAATTCACGAGAAGAGAACCAATGAAAAACGAAAAATCAATAATTGATTATGTTCTGGTACAGGGTAGCAACAAATGGAAGGTTAAAGATGTGAGAGTGAGAAGAGCAAGAGAAATAGGAAGTGACCGCTTCCAGCTGGTGGCTGAAATGAAAAGACAAGAAGAAAATGAGAAAATCAACATTGAGGAACAAAAACCTAGAAGAGAAATAAACACAGAGAAATTAAGAAGAAAGGAGTTACAAAACAGATTTAGGGATGAAGACCAACGATTAAGCATAACAATGAGAGACAACCAAGAAATAGAAATCGAAAAAGATTGGGCAGACTTCAAAGAAATAATTCTCAAGGCAGCAGAGAAAGTGTGCGGAACAACCAGACGAAAAAATCAAAATCAAACCAGCTGGTGGAACGAAAATATTAAAAAAGAAGTGCATAAAAAAACTGCTTTGGAACAAATACCTAAAGAGCAACAAAACAGAAGATTATGAAAGATATAAAGAACAAAGAAAGATAACAAAATTACTAGTAGCTCAAGCAAAATCACTGGAATGGGAATGTTTTGGAATAGATACCGAGGCAAACTTTAGGGAAAACCAGAAACGATTCTACAAAATAGTTAAAGGATTGAGGCAAGGCAGAAGGAACCCGCTACACTATATCGAGGACAAAGGAGGCGAGATAATCACAAACGGAAAACACATAATGGAAAGATGGAAAAAACACTTTCAGGAACTGCTGGAAGGTACACCAAAACAAACTGCACCTAGAAGAAGAGATAAGCTTGAAGGAAGTGGAAGAAGCAGTGCAAAGAATAAAAATGTACAATGCAGCGGGGTACGACAAAATAAAACCTGAAATGTTGAAATACATGGGAGAGGCTGGGATGTACCGCCTGCATAGGATAATACAACAAACTTGGAAGAAAAATAAAATCCCCAAAGACTGGGAAGTGGCAATTATTCATCCGATATTTAAGAAGGGAGACAGTAGGAGATGCGAAAATTATAGAGGGATCTCGCTTCTCAGCGTGCCGGGAAAAATCTATGAAAGAATGTTAGAGCAGAAAGTGAGAAAAATCATAGGGACAAAGTTAAAAGAGTCTTAGAACGGATTCAGGAAAGGAAGAAGTCTGCAGGATGCAATATTTCGACTTAAGCAAATAATAGAGAAAACCATAACATATAATAAAGAGCTCTATGTATGCTTTGTGGACGTGGTTAAAGCATTTGACACGGTACCAAGGGAACAAGTATGGGAAGCGCTAAAAAAGTACGGAGTGAGAGGCAGACTAATAGGAGCTATCAGGGGCTTGTACAAAAAGACAAGAAATTACGTAAGAGCCGGAAGTGAAAGTTCAACAATATTCATAACGCACGAAGGAGTGAGACAAGGAGGAATACTGAGCCCTCTTCTATTCATCACCCTGGTGGATGATATAACAAGAGAAATAGAAAGAAGAATAGAAGGATACCAGATAGGGTTTAAAAACATGGAAAGGGTACGAGTTTCAGAATTTATGTTTGCGGATACATAGCCATATTAGCAAACTCAGAAAGAAAGCTACAGAGAGCAGTAGAGTGCTGGAATCGAGCAATTGCTGAAAGAAACATGAAAATAAATACAGAAAAAACAGTAGTGATGATGGTAGCAAGAAAACCGAGATACATTCGCATTACTATAAACAATGAAGAACTGAAGCAAGTGGAAGAATTTAAGTACCTGGGAACAACGGTGAGTAGTGATGGAAAACAGGAACAAGAAATCAACAACAGAATACAAACAGCAATGAAGGTATATTTTGCCATAAATAAATCAATAATTGCCAATAAAGAGATATCAAAAAAGGCAAAAATTAGAGTGTATAATGCAATATTTATCCCAACCCTAACATACAGCAGCGAGACATGGACACTGAATATGAGACTACAGATACGACTACAAGCATGTGAGATGAAATTCCTAAGAAGGATTGAGGGAATAACAAAGAGAGACAAAATAAGAAACACAGAAGTTAGGAGAAGACTAAAAACCAAGCCATTGGAACAGAAAATTGAAGCAAACCAGTTGAGATGGCTCGGACACCTATTCAGAACAAACAGCGAGAACATACTAAGGAGAGTATGGGAAGCCAAGCCGGAGGGAAGAAGACCTAGGGGAAGACCAATCACATCATGGAATAAAAGAATGGCGAAAATATTAAAAGACAGAGGAATAAACTGGAAAGAAGCAAAGGAACTAGCAGGTGATAGAAAGAAGTGAAAGAAATTCTGTGCATGAGTTAGGAGTTACTGGTGCAGAATATATAAAAATAAGAGTGTAGAGTAAAAAGTGTTAAAATAAGTAGTGGACAGTTTAAAGTAAGTGAAACCTCGACACCGTATTACGGTATAAGAGGATGGGAGAAGAAGAAGAAAGAAGAAGTATTTAAAAATAATATTTCTGATACTTTTATATCACTTAGCCGATTTCGCCGATCGGTCAAAATTTGCCCAGCTTTGGAAAAAATTCTTTCACAGGGAACCGATGTAGCCACTAAACAAAGAAGCGCCTCAATGCTAATTCATACAATTGTGGCTAAATTAATCTTCGTTGGAACCACCACTTCAGGTGATCCTCGTATCATCCAATCAGTGGTTCTTGAAGATATTTAAATCCATTTCTATGATTGCGGCTGCCGTGGGATTCCAGTCTTTTTTACTTTTTTAACCCTTTTGTCAAAATCGCCCCAAAGGAGAGAATTTTTCTGGTAACCCACATTTATATTGACTTCATCAGGGGTTGCCGATGCCGCCGTTGTTTCTGCAGGAAGCCAAACTGCAGTTAATTTGCTTCTCATAGCACTATATGCGATTTGAAATTTGTGTTCATTAAAAAATTCAAATTTTTTAAATCGTGGGTCCAGAAATGTAGCTTGGCTAACTAACTCATTGTCGCTGATATTTTTGGATCGTCTTTCTAATTCTCTAATACCCTCAACATACAGGGAGTAGAAATGCTTTATGCACCATAGGTATTTCAATGGTAATTTCTCTTATGTTATAAGAGCTGATGCCGGCCGACCGACCGCCGGCCGTCCGACCGTAAGCACTGGCGCACGCACAAGCCGATCGTAAGCACAAGTGGTGAGATCGTCAACAGCAAGCATTTGTATTGTTAACGCTGGCAGGGCCGGACGTAGGCTGGCTACCAGCTTAAGCAGGCATTTTTATTGTTAACCGTTTCTTTACGCTGGCAGGGCCAGACGTAGGCTGGCCAACGCGTTCTAGTTTCTTTATATGGAAATATTTGCTTCCCTAATTATTTTAGAGCAAACTTGTACAGAAGTTTTTTGTAGAGAAAACAATTCTGCATCTATTCATGCCATTATTTGTCATTTTACATTTCGAAAAACCGAAAAAATTAAACAAATTAGAATTACCATTTTCAGAAAAATCAGTGGTGCCTTGAATATTATGAAACAAATTGTTATTATTATTATTATTAATATTACAGATAGACGGCAAAGCCGATTAACTGCATAAAGCAATAGGTACACATAAATAAACCATAAAAAAAATTGTAACTTAAATTAATAATCTAAGTACATACTGAATTCAAATTATTGGACATATTCAAAAAAATAACAAAAAAAAATAATTTCTTTTTACTAATATACACTCAGATTAGATGATTAGATAACATTCCATTCATCGTATGCGTTTTTGAAACAATTCACTGAAGACGAGTTCACAATATTGCTGTCGAGACCGTTCCATACAGAAAAAACCCTATTTGTTAAAAAGTGCTGTCGACACAGCTTACGAAATTTTTCGCGCACCAACGTGAAATTATGTCCACGCAATCTCTCATCATTATTAATTAGAAAAATGCTAAATTGCACAGAATAATACCCATGCAAAATCTTATAAGTCTCGATTAGGTCACCTCGCAGTCTTCTAGTGCACAATGTCTGGAGACCCAGAACACTCAGCCGCTGTTCGTATGGTAAATGGCGTATGACAGGACATAACCGGGTTACTCTTCTCTGCACTTGTTCAAGAGCATGAATATCCTTAGCGAAGTAGGGATTCCAAATTGGCGCTGCATATTCAAGTTGGGGACGGATAAAAGTTTTGTAAATCTTGCTTAGCAAGAAAGGTGACACATGTTTGAATGTAATTGATATTAAATACACCACGGAGTTCACTTTTTTAATTAAGCTACCTATGTGAAGATCCCATTTTAAATCCCTTGTTATTACTACCCCTAGATCTTTTTGATAAGGCACTGCGGATATGACACTATTATTAAGCACATAATCACTGTTGGGATTATTAGAACCCATATGCAACACAGTGCATTTATCTTCGTTCAGTGGTAAACACCATTCTTCGCACCAGTTCTGCACTAATAATATGTCCGCCCGCAGATTATTCGCGTTGGTTGTAGGGTTGGCAAAAAATTTGGTATCGTCGGCAAATAAAGATACGCTTGTTTTAAACTTCGGTGCAAGATCACTAATAAATACATTGAAGAGTAAAGGTCCCAATACCAATCCTTGGGGGACACCACTCTTGACAGAAAATTTGCGTGATAATTGACCATCTACTCTAACACTGCTCGTACGGTTAGATAAAAAGTCTTTGATCCATGCTAGAAGATTTCCTCTAACTCCGAAGTGTTCAAGCTTCAGGATAAGTCGTTGATGCGGCACCTTATCAAAGGCTCTTTTAAAGTCCAGATAGATAACGTCAATTGGTTCATTGCGATCGAATGCTTTCGTCCACTCATCAACACACTGAAGTAAGTTAGTCACGACTGACCTACCAGGCATAAATCCATGCTGTTTAGTGTTGAGAACGTTGTTCTCAAGGAAGAAGGTAGTCAATTCCTTAGCTATAATTCTCTCCATACTCTTACATATTAACGATGTCAGCGATACCTGCCTGTAATTTTTTGCATCGAATTTATCCCCTTTCTTGTAAATCGGAATGACGATAGCTTCTTTCCATGCAGTGGGCACTTTTCCTTCTTCCAGAGATTTTAACATTAGTCTCGTTATAGGTTTAGCCAAGGACGTGGAACAGTTCTTAAATAATGTTGGGTGAAGC
Organism: Agriotes lineatus; assembly: GCA_940337035.1. Classification (NCBI taxonomy): domain Eukaryota; kingdom Metazoa; phylum Arthropoda; class Insecta; order Coleoptera; family Elateridae; genus Agriotes; species Agriotes lineatus. Next base: position 217,807 of record CALNHX010000900.1, read on the forward strand.
TCATCAGGACCTGGTGATGCATCTATCTCCATGGTTTCTAATATTGCACTGACTTTATCCTCAGTGATTTCAACGAACTCAATGCTGTTATTATTGCGCTCACTCTCCGAGAAATTTGGGAGAACATCCAAACCCTCGTCAACAAAGCTACTTGAAAATTCACTAGCAAATAAGTTTTCCACTTCTTGGGGCTTGGTTGTAATTTCATTGGTAGCATCTCTTAATACCAGCGAATGAACTCTTGAGTTGAGAGATTTCTTAATATATTTGTAAAAATGTTTACTACTACCGCTTGATACCAGTTTGTTCTCGTACGTGGATTTTGCGTTTCGAATAGTTCCAGTGAGCTCATTACAACTCTTTCTGTAAGCCATATAATTGCTTTGTGTTGGAGAGCTACGATATTTATGCCACATTTTTCTCTTTCTGTTGATTTGACGCTTAATCCCTTGAGAAATCCAAGGTTTATCGGAGTTATTGATGGTGATTAAAGGTACATAGTTCTCTTCACCGCTTCTGACATTCATTAGAAACGTATTCCACATCCTGTTGATGTCGTTGCTAGACCAGTTCAAACCATCAAAGTAAACATTTAATGCGTCAATTTCTGCTGCCTTATAGTTTCTTCTGGTTATTCTTCTTGTGCACTTAGATGCATTGATAGTTAGCTGGCATTTAGCTTGGATAACTATGTGATCGCTTATACCGATAGGAGGAAGCGATTGTAAAATAGATATTGCATTAGGATCTGAAGCAAATATCAAGTCTAGGAGAGACGGACTATTATCATTTCTATACCGAGTAAAAAAATTGACCAGCTGAGTTAAGTTGCTTCCAAGGATTGCATTCATAAAATTAGCCGCCTGAGAATTGCCTTCTTGAGGCGAAGGTGGATCCCACGAGAGCTCAGGAAAATTAAAGTCTCCAAAAATCAACAATTTACTAAGACTGTCACTGGCACTTTGAATGCTATTTATGAGTGCAGAAGTTTGTTTGTGATTAGTACTTGGGGGGCGATAAATGCATGCCAGATGCAATTCGACATCAGCAAACTTAATTTGGACCCATATAGATTCCGACCCTGGCGTATGAAAACGATTGATAACATTACACGTAACTCGCGCGCTGCTAATTAATTCAGAAATGTAAATACAGACTCCACCACCCTTAGCATAAGTTCTGTCACTTCTGTGTAGAATATAGCCAGAAATATTAAGAATACAGTCAGGGATGTCTGGTTTGAGCCAGGTTTCAGTTATAAGAACGCATGTTGGTTTCAGATCCATAACTACTGTTTTAAAATCAGAAAATTTTGCTGTAATAGATGCTATATTAGTGTATAACAACGATATTTCTGCTACTCGGCGCTCAATTGGATTTTTGTTTATTGGTTTTTTGTTTTTACAATCTGGGGAGTTCCCCTAATGTACTTGATTGTTAAATCTGTTTCTCCCAAATTAATTTTCTCTGTCAGCTTCTCCCGAAGGGATTTCAGATAATCACGCTGCATTTGAGTTTCATCCGCTTTAATTGTTACGTTGGTGTTAAGATTTAATTTATGTTTGTTTTTAAGAACACTTAAGGCTTGTTCGCGATTCAACAGCTTAACACGTAAAGGGCGAATCTTGTCCGATGACCCGAACTTTCCCAGACGCGACGCTTGGACTATGTTCACATCGTCCAAAGGAATAATGTTCTTCAACAATAGTTTTACTCCTTCAATGTCCTCATGCTCACGATCAGCTTGTTTTTTAGATTTGCTTTCATTAAAATTAAAAAGCAGGATGTTAGATTCCCTTTTTTGCCTCTCAGAAATTTCCTGTATGAGAATCTCTGATGTTTCGTAATTATTGGCAACACGTTCGGAATTAATGGTGTTTTTTTCCTCAAATTGAGCTTTGAGATCATTAATAGATTTAATGAACTGGTTTTCTAGGGCCGAAATCATAGTTTTTAAATTACTGAACTGCTCCATATTGGTATTGCATGAATTGCAAACAATTTTCAGCGTGTGCGATTTGGATCACGTTAGTTTAATTTCGCTCTCCGTTAATCCCGCGCAGGACAGATGGATATTCCCGCGCAGGACAGATGGATATTCCCGCGGCATGCATCGCACTGCATTGAGGATGCGCCAGCCAAACTATTTCGGCAATTCATGCATGCGCTGTTGTCTCCCATGCTTATCTAGAAAATGTGAACTAACCTTGTATTCGTAGAAAGTTTCACAAATCAGCTTTGAAGTAAGTTAACCACTTGATGTACAGCTTAATTAGTCACACACTGCTTGGTATTTAACTTTAAAATGGCCAATTTTCACAAAATAATCGAACTAATACAGAGCACAATAGTTAGTTTGCTGTTTATTTGTTTGCATCTGTCAAATTGATCTTTAAAGACTTCTGAGTTCACGTTTTTGTTATTTTACATGTAAAAAATGTATTCTGTCGATGAAAAAGTGCAAATTGTGAAATGGTGGTATGCAGGAAGCAGTTCACGTGAAATAAGTACTATGTTTGCCGCCACGTTTCCAAATAGACCATTTCCCTCCCATACAACGGTTCAAAGAATTATCACAAAATTTGAAAGGACAGGTACAGTTACGGACACCTCAAAGTGCACGGTTTTTTGTTACTATGGTTATTTTTGCGATTTTTCGGCTTATTAAATGAGGGTTTCTCCAGTGGCGTTGCTTGTGATTGTAAGAATAGGTATTACTTTTTTAATGTTTGTATTTTAGCAAAGTTTCACAAGTAAACAAACTATTCATGTAATAATATGTATTTAATAAATATGTATCAGTATTCAATTGCTTAAATTGCTACTACGCTTTGCAGTTTGTTTCGCATAGGGTTGACCAATGTTTCCATATTGTATCCTCGCAGTTCCTTCCAAGCATTTATTATTCTTTCCCATAATTCATCTGCGTTGTTTGGTGCAAAATCCCTGGTATAAATTTTTGTAGTTAAATACCCCCAAACATTTTCGATAGGGTTCAAGTCCGGACTTTTTGCAGGCCATGGTAATAAATTGATATTATTCTCATCAAACCATCAATGAACAATCCCTGCTGCATGCAGAGGACAGTTATCCTGTGAAAATAATGTTATCAATTACGTTAACGTAAACAAAATTAATTAATTAAGTAATATCTTGCCTGTTGAAAAGTAAATTGATTAGGAAAGGCCTCTCTTACAGATGGCAGCATCACATTTTGCAAAATATTGCGATAATTTTCAGCATTCAGTCGACCATTAATTCTATAGCATGCCCCAGATCCGTGAGCATTGATCCATCCCCATACGTTTACAGAGAATCGTCCACTACTTAAGGGTTGAACATAATATTGTTCCTCAAATCTTGAATTTTGTGGTCCATACACCCTTAATCGTCAATTGGTAAATGATTGAAATACCTTTTCACTGAGAAAACAGTCCTGTTCCAAAAATCGTCGATTTCATTCAAATAGTCGGTTGCAAACTGTATTCTTCGTTCTTTGTTCTCTGAGGTTAAAAAAACTTTTCTTGCAGAAGTCTCTACTGCCAACGATTTTTAATTTTGAAAATGCAGCTCTTGCTGACATGCAAATCTGCTGCGACTCGACTCAGCGACCAGTTCTCTTCCAGTTTTGTAATAGCTCGCATTTTCTCTGCTTCTGACAAATGTCTGGGAATTTTTCGAGTTTTCAGTTCTATGACAGTTGATGACAAACGTAAACGTCAAAACTCGACGTCTATAATTAGAATATCGTATTACATGCTAAAAATCTGCCGTGCACTTTGAGTTGGCCGTAACGGTACAGTAATTGAAAATTGCAAATGTGTCTTAAATGAACGGCAAAATAATATAAGGCATGAAAAAGTAAATGCGTTTAATGTCTTAGCTGCAGTGATGGAAAATCCTAATATCAGTTTAAGACAAATTGCTGAAAATTGTGACATTCGCACACATAAAGAAACATAAATTTCATTGTTACCACTATCAATGTCACCAAGAACTTTTACCACGTGATATGGAAAGAAGAGCAGAATTTTGTTATAACATGATGGAAAAAGCTAATGAAGATAAGAACTTCTTAAAAAATATATGTTTTACGGATGATTGCACATTTACTCTTCATAATGAGCCAAACAGACAAAACTGCAGAATATGGGGAACTCAGAATCCTCGTCTCTGTTTGCAAACACACACACAATATCTGCAAAAATTAAACGTCTGGGTGGGTATTTTAGGGCACAATATCATTGGCCCTTTTTTTATCGATGGAACTTTAACTGCTGAAAAGTATCTGGAGATGTTGGAAGACCAAATAACACCAGCTTTAAACGAGGCAGCCAGAGAAAATGAAGAAATCTGGTATCAAATGGACGGCTGTCCTGCACACAATAGCAGAGATGTGCGTGAATATCTAAAAGTTTTAATCATAAAGTCATTGGTAAAGGATATGCAGTTGACTATCCTGCTCAAAGCCCTGACCTCTCGATGAACGATTACTTCTTGTGGGGAAATTTAAAATCGAAAATTTACAGTGGCAAAAGATGCGAAAATCTAGAAGAATTAAGAAACTGCATTCGAGATGAGTGTACTAGAATAACTCCCTACCAATTAGCAAATGCTAAAAGAACATTTTATGATAGGTTAGGGTATTGTTTAGCTGCAAATGGTAGCTTATTTTAACATTTGTTATAAATATTTTGATTTTGTTATCAAATTAATTTATTTAAACTTTTATTTGGTGCACATGTAGTTGAAATACTTTAATATAAAAAATGTTTTTGAGTCCTAATTATGATTATTATTGATTATAAGCATTTAACTTTGTCAAAATTAGACTGACAGTTTTTAATGACAGTACTTTTCTAGCACATTTCATGAGTGGCTATTTGTTTCAATAATTTCAAGGCACCACTGATTTTTCTGAAAATGGTAATTCTAATTTCTTTAATTTTTTCGGTTTTCTAAAATCTAAAATGATAAATAATGGCATGAATAGATGCAGAATTTTTTTCTCTACAAAAAACTTCCATACAAGTTTGCTCTAAAATAATTAGGGAAGCAAATATTTCCATATAACGAAATACCTATGGTGCATAAAGCATTTCTACACCCTGTATAGCTAGTCTAGCTTCGATAGGGTTACAGTTTTTTCGCTACTGATTTCTACAGAACTTCATAAAAAAAATTGAGTATTTCTGTAACCTGTTTCAAAAGTACCCAGTCCTGCTCACTTAACGTATTGATTTCCGGATTTACTAACGAGAGGGTGGCTACAACGACGTCCTTAATTTCCAGAATTTTAGTTAGCATGTCATAGGTAGAATTCCACCGAGTTTCCACATCTTGTTTTAATTTTATTACCGGCAAATTCAGCTGCTCTTGCATAGCAGTTAATTTAGTTTTAGCGGGATCGCTTCTTTTGAAGTATTTTACAATTTTGCTTTAACTTTATCGATAGTCAATTGCATTTCGATTTTTGCCGCTTTTACTACCAAATTAACCGTATGCGTGAAACAGCTGAAATGTCTCCAATCACAGTCACGTATAACGGCTGTCATATTATGCACGTTATCGGTAACGGCCCCTGTGATTTTATTGATAATCCCCCATTCTTCAACGATTTGGTTTAGACGCGCTGCTAAATTAACTACAGTATGCTGCTCCTCGAATCTTACACAGCCTAATAAATACGTACATAGCTTGCCCTGCTGATCAATAAATTGTACCGTGCTACCAAGGAAATCGGAAGAGGTTTCGGACAACTTCCATCCGTCTGTTGTTAAATAGACTGCTGTGGCTTCTGTCAATTTTTCATGTACGCCTTCCCTCATTGAATTATAAACCCTTGGTATCAATCTATTTGAAAGGGTTTTCCTAGAAGGTAAGGAATACCTTGGGTTTAAAAGAGCCCCAAATGTTTTAAATTCTGGCTCCTTCACCATTTCAAATGGATGAAATTTCTTAACAATCATTTTTACCACCTGATCGCCCAACTGTCAGGTCTTGTTGATTGAAATTGGTTTGTATATTTGTACAAACTCTGCCACCCCTGCCTGCCAATGTTGAACTTGTGGTTGTGGCGGTCTTGTAATCGTACCTAAATAAATTTTTCCATTATAGGCGACTGAAATGACAATGATTTTTTTAAATATTTTGTTAAGCAACAAATGTAAAAATGTAATGTATAAAGTGGTAAAAGTTATTATCGTTACTACTGTCGTAATTAATATTTCTAATTGGTTTTCTAAATACTTTTTTTTTTTAATTAATTATTACCGGATCGGCTCTCAAGGGCCATACACAGTACTATTAAATTAATTTTACCTTACATATAAAATATAAATTATATACATAAAACACCATTACATTAAAGGGCTAATTTATTGTGCACTAGGCAAGTCTGTGAATATCTTTAGTCACTGTCACTTAGCAACACATCCTGTGGGAGACGTGGTTTCAATCGGAGGTTTATAGATCGTTGTCCTAGTGTGTAGTGGTCGGTAGCTGGGCAGGTTCTTAGGTTTGCCATGAATTTTTTGGTGGTGCTTTTGATAAAGTCTTGGATGTGGGCAATATTCAGTTCGTGGTGTAGTTGATCGTTGCGGATGAACCAAGGTGCGTTGGTTGCCGTTCTAATGACCTTGTTCTGGAATACCTGCAGTTTGTTAATATGTGTTTTGGACGCAGTTCCCCACACTGCACAGGCATACATAAGCACCGATCGCAGGATGGATTTATATATCAACAGGGCGCACTCAATTTTCAGCGGAGAGTTTCTATTTAGGATTGGATATAACAGTCTCATCTTGTGATGGCAGTTGTTTACTTTGGAGTTTATGTGTATTCCCCAGGTTAATTTTTGGTCAAAGTGGACTCCTAGATATTTCACAGCCTCGTCTTTTGGGTTCCATGATATGATATTACCGTTAATAATAATGGGGATTGGGTTTTGGAATCGACGGAAAGTGAATATTTTTGCGATAATTTTTGTGGGGTTTAATGTAATGTTCCAGCGGTTGAACCAATGTTGTAGTTGATCTGATGCACTTTGGAGAGCTTGGATTGCGTCGCTGAGGTTACTATTTTGCGTTATTATCGCCGTGTCATCCGCAAACATAGCTAAGGAGCAGTTATCAGGCACCGGAATGTCGTGCATAAATATGTTAAACAGTATGGGTCCAAGGATAGATCCCTGGGGTACTCCGGCTTGGATGTTCTTCGTTCCCGATACGGAAGTATTGACGATGCTGGCAAAGGTACGTTCGCTGAGATAGGTTGAAATTAAGTTAGTGATATAATCCGGGATTTGCAGTTGGATCATTTTATATAGTAGACCATTGTGCCAGACACGGTCAAAAGCTTGAGCGATATCAAGAAATAAGATGGTAGTGTATTGTTTGTTTTCGAAACCTTTAGTTATTATTTCGTGAATTCTAACAAGCTGGTGTGTTGTTGAATATTTGGGTCTAAAGCCGAACTGAAAGGGTGGTAGTATCGACTGCTGGGATATATAGGTAGAGAGTCGACCGTAGATGATTTTTTCGAATAACTTTGATAAAGTGCAGAGAAGACTTATTGGGCGATAAGATGTAGGATTGGTTTTACATTTCCCAGGTTTATGAAAGTGAATTACATAAGCGTGTTTCCAGTTTTTAGGAAAGTAACCGGTGGATAAGCAGGCATTAGAAAGAGATGTGAGATATGAAAGGCATTTTGGAGTGATATTTTTGAGAAGTATGTTTGGTATCAAATCGGGACCAGGAGCTTTTTTATTTGGTAGTTGCTGGATAAGCGAGGCAATTTCGTCTGGAGTTGTTGTTTGGATATTGGTTGCATTTAATGGGAGATGTTGAGACACTGTTTCATCTATATGGTTGTTGAACTCAATGTTATCATTACGAGTTTTGACTGCTAATGCTTGTTCAAGGTATGTACTTAGGATCTCACATTTATCTTGGTCGCTGGAATATGTAGCGTCATCGGTTCGTAGGGTAGGTATTACAGGCTTCTGATTGGTGATGCGTTTAACCGCTCGCCACATTGTCGGGTATGATGAGATGCGGTGGTTTTCGAGTTCCCATTTAACTTGCCGCGTTAACTGGTTGAGGACTATTTTATGTTTATGTTTCCTGCTTCGTTGCCACAATCGTCTGGCTTGATGTCTCTGGCGTATTATTGTTTGTATCCTTATTGGCAGTACATGAAGATGTGCTGATTTGCGATATGTTTGAGTGGAGGCTGTTCGAGCTGCTTGTTGGAGCGCTGTTGTAAGGTGATTTGTTGCCTGATCAATGCCATCGGCGCTATAGAGATTTTGGAAAGGCACTAGGTTGGTGTCGAGATGAATTTTGAACATATCCCAGTCAACGGGTCCATTAATTAGTCGGGGTATATTTTGTACTAGGGACGGTTGCTTGTTAAATGTAAGTATAATCGGAATGTGGTCAGAATCCAATTCTGCCAGTACTTGTTGGTAAATGGGATATGATATTCTATGTTGTAGGCAAATATCAAGAATATCGGGCTGATGGTTAGTCCTGTAAGGGTAGTACGTCGGTTCGTCAGGAGCTATTACCTGTATGGGAAGATCTGCCGTTATTGAGTATAGTCTATTGCCGTTTGGGTTGTTTGTTCTGCAACCCCATGCTACATGTTTGCTGTTTAAATCACCTAATATTAAGGTTGGTGAACCGCTTTCTAATAACGTCTGCATATCTTGAGTCATCAGGCGCTTATTAGGTGGTTGATAAGCAGCGATTACTATGAGCTCACTGTTGTCAGTTTGTATAATTTTGATTGCAGAAGCCTCGAGATGGTGCAGGTTCGGGAGAATATATTCTTCATGTTTAATTTTCTTTTTTATGATTACTGCGGTTCCGCCCGAGGCAATTTGCGCTCGTGTATGATCATGACGGTAAATGAAATATCCTGGGAGTGTAAATTTGATTTCCGGTATGAGGTGAGTTTCGCTTATGCACATTATGTCAATATTGTGTCTCTGTAAGAATTCGGTGAGTATTCCTTTTTGATTTATGACACCGTGGGCATTCCAATTAGCCAAATGTAGGTGGTTTATGCTTCTAGAGTTGCTATGGTCCATTGAAAAGGATTGAGGATATAAGCTGTGAGAAAAAGGATTTAATTTGTTCCATATATGGAGTGATAAGGTCAATAATTAGTTGTATTACGGGAGTGGGCTGGGAGTTTGGGATTGGGGATTGTGTATTTTGCGACTGGGAGTTTGCGAAGGGTTGTCGTTTGATACCAGCGCTCGTTCGAGGGAGATTTGGGAAACTTTGAGGCGCGTAGTGAAATTCCGGTTGGTTTTTTGGGCTTATTCTTAATGGATGTGTCTGAGTTCTCTTTTCTTTAATTTCGAGATAGTATTGGCACCCTTTGAAATTGGCCGGGTGCATTTGACCGCAGTTAACGCATTGAGGTTTGGCTGCGGGAAGTTTGGAACACTCAGTATACAAATGGTCCCCAGAGCATTTGACGCAGCGAGGTGGAAGCTTGCAGTAATTGCGTGTGTGGCCGTATCGCTGACAGCGGAGGCATTGAGGGATGTCTGTTGTCTTCCTGCGTTGTTCAACTGCCACTACACAGTGAAATAATCGCGTTAGTTTGAAAATTTCCTTCGAGTTGTTATCCGGTTCGAGTAACACCGCACATATAGGGATAGGTACTTTATCTTTGTTATGAAATCGTGTTACACTTATTATGTGAAACGACCTGGAGAGCTCGTTTTTTATTTCTTCTTCGTTTATTGATATAGGTAAATTTCTTATGATGACTGATAACTTGGATGCATCTGGATTTCGATACGTGTGGTATTTAACTTTGTGTTGATCGTAGTATAACGTTAGTTCCCTGTAATCATCTGGATTGCTGAGATTTATTTTAAGCATTTTACCTGCACATGCAGTTGTAAATGTGTGTTTTGCTAATTTTGTAATATCTTTTATAACCTCCTGATAGTTGGTGGCTTCATGCAGGAAGATAGGAGGTATTTTAACTTGTTTTGTTTCTGCAGACTTCTACACTCAGCGCATGGAATTTATTTTTGGCGATAAGATTAGTAGGGTCAAATAAGTACCGCTTGTTAGGTTCATCGGCAGGTGGAGTAGATACTGCAGAAATGTCCCGCTTTGTGCGTTGGACTTCTTGTTCCATTGGGGTAACGGCCTGGGATCCCTTATAAATTAATGTTGGAGGATTTAATATTAAGTTACCATCTCCGTTGTTCGGCATGTGGTGTGTTTAAGAATGTGAATATACGTGCAGAAGGATTGCGCTCAGGCCAGCCGGTCCGAGCGGCTGCCTTGGGATTTTATTATTTGATATTATTTGTATAGTCTAGCTTACGGCGAGATAAATTAAAGTATATTACCACTGACTTAAAGTGAGCGGATGGCACTATCCTGAACTGATAAACTGACGCTATCATAGGTCACCACCAGCGCGATGCTTTCGCTTTAACGGTTCACGGACGACTCAGTACTATGGGTTTTCTAAATACTGTACCTACTCGATAAATTCGGTGGATTCGAAATCGAAACAGTCACTTGTTCTGCTCGTGTTGAAGTCCCAGGCTGTGGTTCTGGGGTAGCGTTAATTGTAGATGGTTCATCTGATTCTTTAATAGAATTTGAAGCAGGACCTCTAACTACCGCATTCCGTCGGATGTTTCAGTTACATCAAAAAGTGATAGAAGTATAAGAAAGTGTTTCCCTAATTTTTTTGAACAGTTTATACCTGCTCCTGTAGGTCAACTATTTAGATTTTTCTAGTAATGGTTAACGATAGCAGATGGCTGCAATGTGTGTGTGTGTCTACCGATGCTTGGGGATTTTGTAAACAGTAAGTTCAGTTAAATTAATGGAAATGTGCAGCATCTCATGCGCTGCTCTCATACGCATTTAAATTCTGCAAATTTCAATTCAGTATTACTACAAACAAAATTGAAATTCAATTTTTGTATTTAATTCTTGAGCTTTGTCAATGATAGTACAAAGCGATTTGACATTACTTAAGCAACTGTTTTTGTACAGATTTTGAATCTAGCCTTAAATGTTTTATAGATCTATCAAGTTTCAAGATAGATTTGTTAACTTGATTTTTTTAATGTGTCAAAAGCGTTAATGAAGTCATTCAATAGATTTATTTTTGGTATGGCGTTGAAACTTCATATATACGAGAGGAACTAGAAAAATTATCTACCTAGCCCATGATAGAAACAATTGATAAGCTTCAGCTTGTAATGTCAAACAGTGACAAGTCTTTCGTTGTTGCATGAAAAATTTGATTCATATCCGCCAGTAATTTTATATTTTGTGGAGTGTTTTGTGTCTAAAAATGAGTCTTTAGAAATTAGAGCATCGAAGTGTAATAAAATTCCTTACAAAGGAAGGCAAAAATCCAAAAAAGATTCGCGAACGAATGATTGTGGTGTATGGAGACGATGCTCCGTCATATTTCACAATTAAATTTTGGTCAAAACACTTTCGGTGGGGACGGGAATCTATAGAAGATGATCCCAGAAGTGGAAGACCTGCAGAAGCGACAAATGTTGAAATTTGCAAGAAAGCGGAAGCCGTGGTTCTTGAGGATCTCCGTATAAAAGTCTTCACCATTGCTACAGCATTGGAAATATCCGAACCTAGCGTTTTGACAATATTGCACGACAAACTGGTCATGAGTTAAGTTTCAGCAAGGTCGGTTCCCAGATTATTGTCTCCTGAGCAAAAGCTGCGTAGACAGCAAATTTGTAGAAACAATTTGAAATCTTTTGAAGCGGACCCCGACTTCTTAATGCGGATAGTGACTGGTGATGAGACTTGGGTACATCACTGGGTCCCTGAGACGAAATTAGAGTCTATGCAATGGGTGCAGAAGGGGTCTCCCCCCCCCCAAAGAAAGCCCGCACGCAATCTTCAGCTGGAAAACTCATGGCAACCATCTTTTGGAACATGCAAGGTATTCTTTTGATTGAATATATGCCTAAAGGCTCTACAATCACTGCAGAGGTTTATGGTAACACCCTCAAAAAGCTGCGTACAGCTATTGTCAAAGAATGTCCAAATTTATTCCAAGGTGAATTGCTCATTCTTCATGACAACGCGACTGTGCATAGGGCCGCCAAACTCAAACCAATTCTGCAGGAATGCCGCATTATTGAGCTAAACCATCCACCTTATAGTCCGGATCTGGCACCGTCCGACTTCTATCTATTCAGAAACCTAAAAAAGAATCTCAGAGGGTGTCGTTTTGAAACAGACGAGCATTTGATGGAGGCAGTCAAGGACTATTTTGAGACCCAAGAAGAATCTTTTTTTTCAACGGGCATTAACTTGTCTTTTTATTTCCTCTTACTTCCATAACTTTTGTTTTATCTGTATTTCTTGTCATCCCCATGTTGTTTATTTATTCTTCCCATGTGTCAGTAATTTGTTACATCTTTAATGGTTTGTCCGCTATTAGTGTTATATCGTCTGCATATATTAGCACCTCTATCTGTATCGGTCTTAGTTCTTTGTATCGTATTGTTATTTTAGGTGTTTTAAGTTTGCAGTTTTTGAATAATTTATCCATATAGATGATGAATAAAAGAGGGCTCAGTGAGTCCCCTTGTTTTAACCCTTTACTTGTTACAAATTCTTCCGATTGTATTTCATTTATTTGTACTATCCCTTTGACCGAAGCCGGACAACTCGGCGCCGCCATCTCGGAGCGGGGCCAGCTCGGCGCCGGGACAACTCGGCGCGGAGCCATCTCGGCGCCGAATTCAAATTCGCAAACTACAGTAACTACGTAAGAAAATTATTATAGACAAATAATAAATAAAGTGATCGCCAGCCAACAAGCTGGCATCAAATGAAAAAAAAAGTATTTAGAATTTCTTGGAAAATCAAACACCGACGACCAGAGGTGGTTGCAAAGTGATTACAAACGAGCCAAACAAAAGTTGTCACGTGACTTTCCTTATTAGTAAAATATTTCATTTTTTAAGAATAATTACGAAACATGTATTTAATAGTCAAGGTAGACACACATTTTATGAAAAAAAAATTCTGGCCTTGAGATTGTTCAGTCAGCTAAAACTAACACACTAAAAATCTCATGGAAATCTTGGAAATTTCCGAAAATAGCACTTTTTGGATTTACACAATTTCGAAAAACGTTATTTTCTAACTAAGTAAAGTGCCTTTTATGTGATAAATATTTCTTTAATGTTTATTTCCCAAATCAAAGAATTTTATTTTTAACAAAGTTTTTTTATTATGAAATAAAAAACTTTGTAAAAAATATTTGTTTTTTCATAGCAGTCCTTGTTAAAAGTAAAATTCTTTGATATGGGCCTAAACATAAAAGAAAATGTAAGAGATCAAAGTTGGCCGAGGATTTTGAAATTTGGTATAGCAGCCTAGATGTCGATTCTAAACAACTTTTATTAATAACTTTTTGTCGTATTTGCTACATAAAAGGCACGCTACTCTACAGTAAAATAGGTTTTTTGAAAACTTCTAAGCCATACTTGATTTTTCAAAACTGAAATGCTGTTAGAAATTCGCCTTTAAACAAGCAGGGCTGATATAAAGCTAAAAAATAAGCTTTTTTTCTCATTTGCCACTTTTCGGAAATATCAAAACTAAAGGAGGTACAGGGTGTTAAAGTTTCAAATTAAAAACTAAACTTTGGCGCAAAGGCGGCTGGACAATTTTATTTTTGTTTATCTCTGTTGTCAAACAGTGACCTCTCAACTGGTTTCCCATTGTAATTTTCTTAATGTTATTGCTACAATAATGGCTTATGTTTATGAAAATAATGAAGGAGTGAATATGCTTATTATTTACTGGGAGTGTCGTCAAAATGCCGCTGCCGCATCGCTCTGATACGCGGAACGTGTGTGTAGAAGCGAATGCTGATAATTTTGAACATATCATTTAAGTTAGATTAAGTTTAGTTTCATTTTTGTTAAGTAATTTTTGTTCTTAATTTGAAACACTTAACACCCTGTACCTCCGTTAGTTTTGATATTTCGCAAAAGTGGTAAATGAAAAAATAGCTTACTTTTTTAGCTTTATATCCTGGTAAAAGGAAAGAATCAACTTAAAAATCACCTTGTATACAGGGTGTCCGGAAAATACGTGTACAACGGAAGACCACAAGTTCCTTTGCCCAAAATATGATGATTTAAAATGATTAACTTTTTTAAATGTTTCAACCGCCTGTATAATCACTACAATTTTTTTTCTAAATAGTTACTTTAATTTATAAGCTATTTCCTATCTTACAATATTCTAGTTGGGTGAACGGTTTAGCCACAAAAAAATATTTTCTAAATCCCTACAAGCCTAGTGTTGAGTTACAATTACCTACTGATTCAGGCTTGTAGAAAATATTTTTTTGTGGCTAAACCGTTTACCCAACTAAAATTTTGTAAGAGAGGTTATAGCTTCTAAAATAAAGTAGCTATTCTCAAAAAACATTGGTAGTGATTATACAGGGGGTTAAAAAAGATATGGATAGATAATTTATTGTGACAATGTTTTTAAACACCCTGTAATTTTCGAAATTAAGGTTTATTCCACAAAAGGCTATACTTTACTGGTACAAACGTCTGGCCAAAAAATGAATAAAATCTATCAAAGATTTTTCGACTTACTTGAAAAACTAATCATTTTTAAAGACCTCTAGCAGCTAAACTAAACAACTTTGTATATAAGTAAGTTGAGTTAAATCATCATATTTTGGGCCAAGGAACTTGTAGTTTTTCGTTGTACACGTATTTTCCGAACACCCTGTACACAGTGTGTCCCCGAATAGGTGAAACGACTCTTGTAAAAGGTAAAAAATTCTCGATTTAAATTTTCATTTTTTCGGGTTCAGCCCTGCTTGGTTAAAGGCGAATTTCTAACAGCATTTCAGTTTTGAAAAATCAAGTATGCCTTGGAAGTTATACACCTCGGCACTGAAGTTCCTTTTTATACCTCATGTGGCTTATTTGCCAAAGTTAAACTTCTTCAGGGCCTTGGTATGCAAACTACTATTACTGTAGAGTAGCGTGCCTTTTATGTAGCAAATACGACAAAAAGTTATTAAGAAAAGTTGTTTAGAATCAACATCTAGGCTCCTATACCAAATTTCAAAATCTTCGGCCAACTTTGATCTCTTACATTTTCTTATATGTTTAGGTTCCATATCAAAGAATTTTACTTTTAACAAAGACTGATATGGAAAAACAAATATGTTTCACAAAGTTTTTTATTTCATAAAAAAAACTTTGTTAAAAATAAAATTCTTTGATTTGGGAAATAAACATTAAAGAAATATTTGTCACATAAAAGGCACTTTATTTAGTTAGAAAATGGCGTTTTTCGAAATTGTGTAAGCAAGATTTCCATGAGATTTTTAGGGCCGGTTGCAGAAAGCAATGTTAAGTCTGGTGTTAGCTAACGTCGCGTCAAAGTGAACAAAATCGCATCAAATTTTGTTTACTAATGTATTAGTTACCATAAACATTTGAGATTTGATTCGTTTTTGTTCACTTTGACGTCGCGTTAGCTAACACCAGAATTAACGTTGCTTTCTGCAACCGGCCCTTAGTGTGTTAGTTTTAGCGGACTGAACAATCTCAAGGCCAGAAAACTTTTTTTCGTAAAATGTGTCTCTACCTTGACTATTAAATACATGTTTCGAAATTATTTTAAAAAAATGTAATATTTTACTGATAACGGAAGTCACGTGACAACTTTTGTTTGGCCCATTTGTAATCACTTTGCAACCACCTCTGGTCGTCAGTGTTTGATTTTCCAAGACATTCTAAATACTTTTTTTTTCATTTGATGCCAGCTTTTGGCGATCACTTTATTTATTATTTGTTTATAATAATTTTCTTACATAGTTTCTGTAGTTTGCGAATTTTAATTCGCGCCGAGATGGCCTAGCGCCGAGTTGGCTGGCGTCGAGATGGCTCCGCGCCGAGTTGTCCCGGCGCCGAGCTGGCCCCGCGCCGAGATGGCGGCGCCGAAGTGGCTGCGCCGAGATGGCGGCGCCGAGATGTCCTAGACCCCCCTTTGACTACTCTGTATAGGGTTTTATCAACTTTGTGGTGTTACTTATAAATTTTTAAGGACGTTTTAGTCTTTTTCTGTCTATGTTATCAAAGACTTCTTTTAGGTTGATGAAAGTAATATACAGCTCCAAGTTTTTCTCATTCTTCGCCTGTATTAGATTGTATAGGGTACTTATGTGGTCTGTGTTTTGTCTCTTGCTTTTGAAACCTCCCTGTTCATCTTCAAGTTTATTTTCTATTTGTACTCTGTCTCTTTTCTAAAATTTTGCTATACGAGCCCTAACCACTATATATTCGGCTATTCCAATAATTTTATTTCCTTCACGTAAAAACAGAGTTTTATGATTGAATAAAAAACGTTGTTCAACTTTTAAAAAATAAAAACCTAAAAAATGTAGAAGATATGTAATAATCTTTTTAACGGAAAAGCAAATGCGGTGCCTTAATTGTTCTCCGTCCACTCATAAAATCCTGTTTTAACGTTAGTAGAGTAAAATGATTGAAATGGCCGAATATACGAGGGAAACTAGAAAAGTTATCTACCTAACTACGAAACGAATTACATACGGTTTTTTAAATAATTTTATTTTTCAATATAATCTCCCCCAACTTCAACGCACTTATGCCATTTGTCCTTCAAAGAGTTAATGCGCGTTGAAAAAAAGATTCTTCTCGGGTCTCAAAATAGTCCTTGACTGCCTCCTTCAAATGCTCGTCTGTTTCAAAACGATGCCCTCTGAGATTCTTTTTTAAGTTTCTGAATAGATAGAAGTCGGACGGTGCCAGATCTGGACTATAAGGTGGATGGTTTAGCTCAATAAAGCCGCATTCCTGCAGAATTGGTTTGATTTTGGCGGCCTTATGCACGGTCGCGTTGTCATGAAGATTGAGCGATTTACCTTGTGATAAATTTGGACGTTCTTTGACAATAGCTGTACGCAGCTTTTTGAGGGAGTTACCATAAACCTCTGCAGTGATTGTAGAGCCTTTAGGCATATATTCAATCAAAAGAATACCTTGCATGTCCCAAAAGATGGTTGTCATAGGTTTTCCAGCTGAAGATTGCGTGCGGGCCTTCTTTGGTGGAGGAGACCCCTTATGCACCCATTGCATAGACTCTAATTTCGTCTCAGGGTCCCAGTGATGTACCCAAGTCTCATCACCAGTCACTATCCGCATTAAGAAGTCGGGGTCCACTTCCAAAGATTCCAAATTGTTTCTACAAATTTGTTGTCTACGCAGCTTTTGCTCAGGAGACAATAATCTGGGAACCCACCTTGCTGAAACTTTACTCATGCCCAGTTTGTCGTGCAATATTGTCAAAACGCTAGGTTCGGATATTTCCAATGCTGTAGCAATGGTGAAGACTTTTATACGGCGATCCTCAATAACCATGGCTTCCACTTTCTTGCACATTTCAACATTTGTCGCTTCTGCAGGTCTTCCACTTCTGGGATCATCTTCTATAGATTCCCGTCCCCACCGAAATTGTTTTCACTAAAATTTAATTGTGAAATATGACGAAGCATCGTCTCCATACACCGCAATCATTTGTTCGCGAATCTTTTTCGGATTGTTGCCTTCCTTTGTAAGGAATTTTATTACACTTCGATGCTCTAATTTCAAAAGACTCATTTTTAGACACAAAACACTCCACAAAATATAAAATTACTGGCGGAGATGAATCAAATTTTTCATGCAACAATGAAAGACCTGTCACTGTTTGACATTACAAGCTGAAGCTTATCAATTGTTTCTATCATGGCTAGGTAGATAACTTTTCTAGTTCCCCTCGTATAGTGGTTAGGACTCGTAGATCTTTACTGCTATTGGTGCTAGGCATATGGCTCTATAGTTGTTGCGCTATACATATGTCCGTTTCTTATGAATTGGAATTAATGAGTTGATTTCTCAATCTCTTGGTATTGTTGATGTTCTCCCAGCCCAACTGCATATACCTGTCAGCCATTCTATTACTTTTTGACCTTCATATTTGATTAGTTCTGGTGTAATTTCATCTATTCCTGCCACTTTCCCTATTTTCAGTTCTTTTACTGCAATCCCAATTTCTTTTGTTTGGATTTCCATTTCGTCGCTTTACATTTCTTCATCTTGCCTTAATTCCTCTTTCTCATTTTCCGGGCTTCGTGGTGTGGTTTTTCTTACTCATTGCTGTTATACAGTGATCGCCAAATAATTGGTATCAAATGGTAAAATTGAGTTTTTAGAATAATCAAAACCCTAACGATTGAAGGTGGTTGAAAAACGTTAGAATTGAGCCAAACAAAAGTTGTCACGTGACATCAGTTATCTGTCAAATTTTACATTTGTTTAAATAATTGCGAAAAATGCATTTACTGTCTAAGGTAGAGACAAATTTTACCAAAAAAGTTGTTTAAAATGTGATTTTCTATCTAAATACAAAATTTTGACTCAAAATCTTGAAAAAAATTGTAAATTTTTAGAACATAAACTGAATAAAGAAAAATCTTGTCATTTAGACAACTGTACAAAAACATTTGCAGAATTTTTGTAAAAATAATTTATTAACAGGGGTAAATTAGAGTTTTTAGAATCCATTTAAATAGGTATTAATTATCTTGAAAGGTGTTTCTCCTAAAATGTGCCTTGCATCAAAAACGTAAAAATTATGCGAACATATAACTTTTCCGTAAATAATAAAAAATCTAAAGGAATAACTAATGTTTTCTGTTGTTTTTTCCAACAGCAAATCTTTAAGTTCTTCAACTAAAAACAAATTAAAATTAAGTCTTGGTATGTGAAATTTTGAAAAACATTAAAAAATAAATCTTCCTTTTACAGTGATCTTATAATTAGCCAAAAATTTGATTTTTAATTTTTAAACGTTTGTCAAAATTTTTCAAAAATTAGAAATATTATGTTGACTATTCAATTCACCTGTCATCTGTCAAAAAGTAACCAATGAAAATCAAGAATTCTGACGTTTCTTGACCAATCAAAAAAATATCAGTGGATATATCTTCCTAGAAGGTATTCAAGTGACTATTTTTAACAAATGCGATTTTTATTAGAAAAAGTCAATATTGGTGTTCTGTTACTATAGAAATTGCGTAGTTTGTTGCTAGATTTACTGAAAACTAATTTGAAAAAGTAGTTTGGTTCATTAAATAGTCCCTCGAATACCATTCTTAGTCAAAGTTAAGTAGATTATTTTTGCGGTGGTATCACTACTCATGTCCATTGTGCTTTGGATTAGGACTCGTGCTATCGCACTCGTCCAAATCGTACCAAAGCGCAATGGACATTTGTGACACCACCACAAAAATAGTCGACATAACTTTGACTACTCATGGTATTATAAGTGAATATTTTTGCTGTGGTATGTCCATTGCTCTTAGGTTCAATTAGGACGAGTGCGTTAGCATGAGTCCTAATCCTAAGCGTAATGGACATGAGTAGTGATATCACCACAAAAATATTATACTTAATTTGAGTAAGAATGCCATTCGACGGACTATTCAATGAACCAAACTACTTTTTCAAATTAGTTTTCAGTAAATCTAACAACAAACTATGCAATTTCTACAGTAACAGAACACTACTATGGACTTTTTCTAATAAAAATCACATTTGTTTAAAATATTCACTTGATTACCTTCTAGGAAGGTTTTTTTTAATTGTTCAAGAAACGTCACATTCTGCATTTTTATTGGTCACTTTGTGACAGATGACAGGTGAATTGAATAGTCACCATAATTTTAAGTTCAATTAAAAAATGTAATAATATACAGGGTGTGTATTTAAAAAAGGAGTTAATAAAAAAAAACAAAAGAAACCCATTTTAGAAATATTCAACTGGAAAAATCACCTATCTTACATCACTACACATTGAAAATGTAAAGTTTGAAAAGAAATGCTAGACCCGTTTTTGAAAAAATAAAAAAAATACTGAAAAGTCACAAGAGTAAACACCATATTTCCGGTTATGCGATTTTGTTCAAAAGCTTGCTGTCGCATCTAGATAGTACACAAAACTTATATATGAAGTTTCAACGTCATACCTCTTTTTGTTTTTGAGATATTCTGTTCACACACAGACACACAGACAGACAGACCAATGAAAAAAAATATGTTTTTTGGGTTCAGGGGACTCTAAAACGTGAAGATCTGTTGAAAACTCAATTTGGAATTTTTGGGGTGACTCCAATACTTCCTTTATTGTAAAAGGAGGTAATAGAAAAAAATCTATTTTTGCAAAAGTGAAAGAAGAAAGTTGTTTTTTGGTCCTGAGATGATTGTTCAGTAAGCTACATGCTAAAAGTCTCATTGAAATTTCTGAAAAATATCACTTTTTGGATTTTGACAATTTCAAAAATCGCCATTTTCCAACAAGACAAGCACAAATTATTGCAGTAAAAAATTTTCCCATTGGATGGATTAAGGTCGCTTTATTATAGACAATTTTATTGCAAATAATTTTATTTAAAATTTATACTAGTGCGATTGCATTTATGTAATACTTATAACTATGTACAGACTGGTTAAAAAACAGCTACATCTAGTTGGCTTTGAAATTTGTTTGTTTGTAAATTTGTATGTGCCGCTATATTCTTTATTGTTCTCGAATTAGCCAGAACTGTCACTAATTAAACATCAATTTTTGACAAGAAGACTACTCACGTTGAACAATAACTAATTAATTGGTATAAACAACAAAATGCACACTTTACAAGAACCGCCCCGTGTTACATGTCCCAATTTTCACTTTTGTAAAGGTGACAACCCTGATCTGGCAGGACATACTTCACTAAACTTAATTTTCTGACTTTCCTTTAATGCCGAAACGGTTGCTGTCTTCACAAAAGTTATGTAGTTTGATAAGATCTTTCATATGTTTAATTTGGGCTTGGCCGCGATTCATTGAGCGGTTGCGCCAAAAATTGTAAATTTGTAAAAATAGTTGAGGTCGAAAGAAATACTGTGACTAGTGCCAAAATAATAATTACCTTTAAATTAACTAGCTTGTTCTTCCAGTATTGTAACATGTGCGTTTGTTTTATGTTTCAGTTTCGAGTTCCAGCCTCAGTCCCTCTTACAGAATTAGCAAGTCCCCCACCAACTTCGCCCCTTTCCAGGAGCGAGAGAGAACAGGTTCCAAGTATCATACGAGCTGTGCCACCTCCCATTCAAGTCAACCGCCATTCACGAAAACTCCAAGCACTAGCATACCCAAGAGAAGATCCAACATCCGACATTGGAAGCGGAAACCACAGACGTTTGTCCAAACTGCAGCTACTCAGACGACTCCTGCTATGGATGAAACGAAAAAAAGCTCAAAAGTTTCTACGCAAACCGTTGAAGATGCGCAGCAACCACAGTCAGTAGCGATTCAAAACCAGCACCACAGTGATGAGGACGGAGATCGACGGACGGAGAAAAGTGTTCAAGATCGAGAGGTGCGAATATCAGAACCCCTTGTTGTCCAGACTGTGTCAACGAAATCGCAGCCTTCAGTTGGTGATAGTACAAAGTTGTGCACGTGCTGTGGCTGTGCTGAGCATGGCAAGCGAGCATGTGAGATTGTTATTAAGATCAGTGAAGAGGGACAGCCGGAGATTTGCCTTAGTCCAATTCAGCTTACGGATAATAAAATTACCGTCACCACAGCGGACGTTAAAAAAATAGATGATAGGGAAGCTGTGTCTAGACCGAAGTCAAGTCTTAAGAAGACGAACGTGGAGATGTCAAAGGCAAAACAGAAAGTAATGTTGGACAAACCAAAATTCGAGGATAAACAGAAAACAAAAGCAGTTAGTAAAGTGGGGAAACCCAAAAAACACACGTCTTTCCAAAAAAGTGGATTGTCATGGCGGGAGCAGTTTAGTCAGAATTCCTCCAACTCCAGTACTTCGTATTACAGTCCGCCTACCCTTGAAAGAGCACAGGTGCAGCCTGTGGTAGCAAAGCAGAAAGTTACTTCGCATTATAGTTCGCCTACCCGGGCAAGAGCACAGGAGCAGCCTGTGGTATCGAAGCAGAAAGTTAAGACGGATTTGGTCAACATTTTGCTGAATAAACCTCAACAGGGCAACTTGCCCGATGTGCACCTTTGCTCTGACCCTGGTGACGCTAGCAGCACTCTCAATTCGTATCTTTATCAGCATATCAAACGATTGCTGATGATGTCACGTGGAAGCATCGACGAGTTGGGCGTCAGCTCCGCCAGCGATATGTCCACACCTAGTTCGAGTGTTGTCAATGTCCAACCCAATCTGTCTTCGAGTGAGTTGATGAAGCACCTTAACACGAATATTTCCGACATAGAACGGTATTTAAGCTGTTCGCCTGACGGCAGTCACATTCACTATAATACTTCTGAAAGCACAAGCAGTTTCAAAAGCGACACCAATTATGCACGAATCCAACCGCGTGACGCGAGGCAAATGACCGTGGAGGAGTACACTGCTGAAAACTACCCCGGCGTCTTGGTGGCGTACAATAAACTAGCGGAGAATTGCGCGAAAAAGATAGAAAACCTAGCTGCAATGATTGAGAAGGTTCGCCTGGACAAGCTCAGCATGCTGCAAACCCATGCGAGCCTTAGTGATAAGGAGAACTTAACTGAGTACTTGGAGCTGCCGACCGAATTTAAGCAACAGGAGTCATCAGACGAGCACAAATCCAGTCTGTCAGACGCCGAGCAGGAAGAGCTTGTCCGTGAGCTCTTGGAAATAGATTACAGCTTTGCTGAGAAGTTGAAGAAGATGTCTGCCGCTGACATTGCCAAGAAGCATCCTCTAAGTGTAAGTGGCAGCAGCAACACCAGCACCACCACCACCAATGTTGCTGAAGAACAAGACCCCATAGATGTTGAACTAATTCAGCGGTTTAAGAACTTGCTAGAAAGTCATAAAGCGCCTGTTAAGGCTGCAGATTCTCCCAAACTCTTTGTTGTTACTGAACCATGCAATGTGGAAACTGAAGACAAGGTGGCACGGGAACAGAACGTTCCATTTGTGCCTTTATTGAATGACATTCCTCGTTTGCCGAAGTTTGAGGAAGTACCAGATAATCGGAAACCCTTCAAATCAAAGCCACCTCCATCGAAAGGCCTCAGTATAGCACGGCGGTTCAATAGCGAAATCAATACTGTGCCACATGAGCTTTCTACAATTGTAGAAACCGATTCAAGTCGTCCACTCCGGCCTAAGACTCCGGAAAATCAGGAATTGACCGGCATTACAGAGGGAAAAGTAGCTCCAGTCATTATTACAGATCCGATTGTGGGAGCCGACAGCGTTATTGCCAAGCCTAAAACGTCGTCTAGTGATAGTTTACCTGACATTTTAGTCGAACTAACAGATACTGCCAATAATCAAGTAGACAATAAACAACAAAAACAAGCTGCGAGCCGGGCGAAACAAGGGCAGCAACCGACTACATCGGAATTGGTAAGCAATAGCCCTGCAAGCGAACTGGAAAACATCGAGTCGGTGCTAATAGGAATGGGGATGGGATGGGCAGTAGCAACTCTTCGGAAGACGCAGGAGGCTCTAGCACTGACCTCAAGTTCGAGCAGCTCCTTAGATGTTGCTGTCACGCAGAAAGAAATAAAGCTGACAGATTCTGGTAGTGTCAGCTTGAAATTGTTATCAAGTTCCACTACAACGGAAGATTCAAGCGCTTTCTCCCCGTTTTCAAACGAATTTCAGAATATATCGGCAATTCGAGGCTCGTCGATGAGCCAAGAAAAAACTACTGTGCGGACCTCCACACCTATACAAAGTAGTAAATCGACTGATGATAAATTGAAGAATGACTCTCAACCGAGTATTACAATAATGGGTGAGTCGGCAGTAGTATCTTCGTTTTATAGTTTAAAAGAACAATCATCAATTAAAAGTGGAACTTCTGATACTTCCAAAAGTAGCACAGAATTTCAGAATATATCAGCAATTCGAGGCTTGTCAGTGAGTCAAGAAAAAGCTACTCTGCGGACCTCTACACCTATACAAAGTAGTAAATCGACTGATGATAAATCGAAGAATAACTCTTAATCTCGTATTTGTATAATGGGCAAAAGCTTGTTGATGTGTCAAGAAAAACCTACCTTGCGGGCCTCCGCACCTACACAAAATAGTAAATCGACTGATAATAAATCGAAGAATTACTCCCAGTTGCGTATTGTGATAAAAAATAAGCCGGAAGTATCACCATTTTATAGTTTAAACAAACAATCGTCAATTAAAAGTGAAACTTGTAGTGAAACTACTAGTGGAACTATTAGCAGTATCGTAAAATGAGGTAATTTGAATCGATTTTAACAGATATTTGATATCTGTGCAAAAAATACACATCTTAGGATCAAATAAAAAATCTCTGCGGGCTAAAGATACTCAGAACTAAACCTTTTCAACACTACTGCAAAAGGTATGAAGGTTAATTTGAAAAAAAAAATAACTACGTTTTCCAAATAACCAGATGGTGGGGGTTATATGGAACGTTTATGAAAATGCTCAACCAAAGCTCACATTGTATTCACAATTCTATTTAACCATACTTAATCAAGTGTAAATGCATCGATTAAAACATTTATAAAAAAGTTATTTCTTTTAAAACTTAAAAGTATCAATTTGATTAAAAGAAGCTATGTTATTTTGAGTACAAAAAATGAAATAAATTCTGTGATGAGATTACGGATTAAAAAAAAATACTCATAACCTAAACTGTAACTAATTCCACTGAAAGAAGGAAGAAACAATTTTTTCTGGCGAAAGTGGTTGATTAACAAATTTTATGTCAATGCAACAGTCAAATAAAAACCTTCCTTCATTATTTTTAAGTGGATGAAGAACGTTATTTGACCAAGCATTGTACCCTGTATGACCACACAAATGACATCTGGTAGGACAATTTATTTGTATTGGTGACGATATCATAAAAGTATCTGACAATTTTTGGTATGTTCTAATAATTTTTTGCTAAAAATTCAAATTTCACAAATGTTTAGTTTACCTGTCCAGCTTAATGGAACTCCACAGAAGCAGTAATATAACGCTTCCACATTTTCGAGCGTAAATGAGACTTTCTCGTATTTAAAAATTAAAAATTTCGTCGCAAGAAATAATTGCTTCCAGTTTAACTGTTGTGTATTCAATTCTCATAAGTGTTCTGTAGTTCGTTACATTGCAGCCAGCATAATTGTATGTTAGTTTCTTTTACTCCTCTAGGGAGCCATTGGGTCCTGTTGGTGGCTAATACTTGTACTTCCCCCCATAAAACTCCCATGGTCTCTGCTTTTTTTAGAAGCGATTGTTTCCATGGTATTCTGGGCTCGCTCTACTCTCTTGCGCGTTCCGTTTTAGTTCATAACTGAATGATACCAACCACGTCACGCCAGTATATGTGTGATATTATTCTCAGACACTTATTTACTAAGACTTGTATGCTGTGGGATATTCCTTTTGTTACTTTCCAACTCTCGCAACCATAGAGTAGTAAACCAACATAAGTGGAAGTCAAAAAATATTTCCTGGATTATATTTATGGCACAAATTTCAAAAAAATGATCCTTCTGATTCATTTTACCTGCTGCGTTTCATATTACCCTATTCTACGGTACTTAGATTTTTATATTTGTATACTATTGTAACTACTGTATTTATTTTTAAATCGTGTATATGAATATTTCTAGATTTAATTATGAAGTATTTTGCTAAGAATAAAAACTATTTTTATATAATTTTCTTTTTATTTGGGGCGAATAAACGGTATCATGTGATTTTTTTATATACGTTCGGTTCAACGACATGTTATGGCAGTAGATATACAGTAGAACTGCTTAACAAGTGAAATTTTTTGTTTAACGACATTTTTACAATTAAATACGAATTACACAAGTACTTAACAGTAATTATTGTAATGGAATAGCAGCACCACGTTGGGCGACCATTAATATGGAATGGTGCCTTGGCTTATTATATTTTTACAAGCCCCACAGTTAGTTGCTTCATAATTATGTAAAAGCTAATAACGTTGAGACGCCTTTTATTTAATTAAGTAATATTACCTCTACTATTTTCTTTCAAATTAACTGATTTAATTTGAAATTTTATATATTATTCTGTTTAATAAATGTAATGCATTTGAGACTCTTAGGGCCGGTTGCAGAAAGCAATGTTAAGTCTGGTGTTAGCTAACGCGACGTCAAAGTGAACAAAAACGAATCAAATCTCAAATGCTTATGGTAACTAATACATTAGTAAACAAAATTTGATGCGATTTTGTTCACTGTGACGCGATGTTAGCTAACACCAGACTTAACATTGATTTCTGCAACCGGCCCTTAAAAGGGCTGGTTCGTTAATCTAGTTGTCTGTTCTTTGATATTCTAATTTTATAATGACTTAATTATTGATTGCTACTAAATGTCAGTTTGACTTTAAACAACTATCAAACAATAATGAAACCAAAAATGACAAATATTCTTTCTACTCACAAATCAATGACTCAATTCACTAAAGTAAGTACTGTGTTATATTTATTTCACTCATTTAATTGTTTTTTTTAATTATTATTCTTCTATAGAACGAATTAAAACCAACCTGAATTCCTCTTATTTTCACTGCTAGTCACCTCAAAACACTACTGCTCCTGAAGTTCACAGCTCAACTTATTGACAGACCAGTCTCGATGCTCCTCCAATCGTCCAACAAACTCCAACCTGTTAAAACCCTGGCTGCTTGCAGATATGGTCCTGTTCCTTACACTCTTGTATGCTACTGTCACCCTAACAGCTTTCTGATAAGTTCCCACTAACAGATGGTACCCAAACTAATCTTCTATTTTCCCCAGCTCATACTTTGTAGTAATCAACCAAATAGATCAATTCAAATTAATCAGTCACATCAGCAACTTCCGTCAAATGATCGACTCGTCCTCCATACAATCACCAAATCCAGTAATTAATATAAATTATTCCTTGTATGTATTAAATCATCCAATTCCATTTAAATATTATTATATTCTTCTTCCTTGTATCTAATTAAACTGCAACGGTACTAGCCCTCTGCTAATTAGGGCTAATAAATTTAATGAATTTCCTTCAGGTAGCTTGTCAGTCGGAGAATAATTTAGTCCAGCCAGATATACACTCGAATATTAGCAAGCAAACACTAGGATAATGTTAAACAATTTAATTATAAGTTTCAGTATTTACAAACATAGGTTTTGTTCTTAAGAAATCAAATAAAAGTATTCTACAATGCGTTTAATTAATTAGGATGGGCATCCAGTCGCCTGTTCTTTGTATCGAAGGTCCGACGGGCCGCCCTCTGCAGAAATCGACGGGACGCCACTGACCGCGAAGTCGATTTGCCCAAAGTATTTTGCAGTGGTACCAACTTCTAGACTCGGATGTCACCTTCGGTGTTGGAACCTCGTGTAACTGCAAAGATAGGTTAATTTCGAATATTTTATGTTTTCGCCTTACGACTCCGTGTCAGCGGTGTAATCCTCGTGGATACGGTGGAGTGTTTGTATGTGTTGCGGCAGGAAGAGGCAGTTGACGGCGCCAATCCAGCTGGAGCTCCTCTTCGTGGTGGCGATCCACGGCCACGATGTTGTCGCCGATCCTCCAGGTTACGATAGGGGCTGTTTAGTACGGTGAGTACAATTCTGCAGTCAAACAGAAATTAAGTTCACTCTTACAGTGGCCTTCTGGGCCAAGCAAATCGTGTGTTGGACGCTGGATTTACTTTTGCATTGCCAAATTGACATATGAAACGGCCTGGTTTGTTAAACCCTCGTTTCGAATACGCCGTCCAGGAAATTTTTGGTATAACTAATTATTAGCGTCCTCCAGGAAATATTTCAATAATTATTAGCTCGGGATATTTACAAGTGTTAAATTTAAACAGCGAAACGGTTTCAATAATTATTAGTTCGGGATATTTACAAGTGTTAAATTTAAACAGCGAAACGGTTTCAATAATTATTAGTTCGGGATATTTACAAGTGTTAAATTTAAACAGCGAAACGGTTTCCCATTTGTGGGCGTCGTTTCTTAAAGCTGTTTATTTAGGGAACGGGTTCAATTAAAGCTTAGCTCGGAACACGGTCCCCAAGAATGGAGGCTTCGGGATCAATCGTAGCTACGGGAAAATACTAATGACAGGACAGGTTAAATTCTCTCTAAACGGTCGGATAGGATCAGGATTGGGGATGAAGGGAGGGAAGGATACTGGAATGTATGCGGATGAATGTATGAATGAAGTCTCAATGAAGTCTGCCGAGAAGCGGCTTTTATAGCTCCTCTTCGTGTTTCGTGCATCAAGCCACCACCTCGGGCCTTCTAAGTGGGAGGCAGCGCAATACGTGGAGCAGGGATCTCTTGATGACGTAGCCGGCCGCGCGTTGCGAAAAATTCAAACTTGTAACGTAGAAATCGCTAGGCTGGAACGCGCGAATTGGTTTTAATTCAGTAAAAACGCGTTTCGACTGGGCGAATCGTTACAAAACCATATTCCATAATCTCTTCAATGACTGTATATACTTTATTTCATAATTATATTTTCACTTATTTTCACCTCGTAGATTTGTTAATACGAGGGCGATTCAAATTTGACCTGCATTTTATTTTTTCTGGTCGAAACAAACTACAAATTAATATTATAGCTACATCATTTTTCTAAGTAACAACACCCCTTTAAAATACACTTGTCCCATCGCTCCGGTGGCTTCTGTATTCCCGTCTAAAAAAAATATTTTGGTTGACGACGTAGCCAATTTTGCACCGGATTCTTCACTTCCTCATTAGAGGCAAAGCGCTTGCCTCCCAAGAATTTTTTAAGGGGGTTAAGGAGATGATAGTCACTTGGGGCCAAGTCCGGACTATGTGGGGGGTGAGGCAGCACTTCCCAGTTCAATTTAACGTGACAAAAGGTCATCGCTTTCATACTCGTAGCAAAGCCCGAGTTCTCTGCAAACCTGTAGTCGTTTCTGCTGTTGTTCCGCGGAAAATTGTTTTGGAACCCACCTGGCGCTAACTTTACTAGATTTAAGCTTGTCGTGGACAATAGTGTTAACACTACCAACACTGGTGTTTGCAATCCCAACAATTCCCTTCACAGATATTTGCCTATTGCTCCGGGTCAGTTGGTCAACTTTTTGAATATTCCCAAGATTCACAGCAGACGCTTGACGGGCAGTATGCAGCAAGTACGACACGCGTTCACGACCATCGTGGAAGGATTTACACCATTCAAAGACTGTTTTGAGTGATAAACACCCTTCTTCAAACTGTTTATCAAATCTCTGATGAATATCAGTCGCTTTTATACCTTCATTGAAAGGAACCTTAATAATTAGACGTTGTGCAAACAGAATTTGACACTTTGTTGCACGACATTCTTAGTATAAATGACAGTATTGACACAATCAAGGTGTAGTGGTTTATGGCGTTAGCTAACATGCCTCGATGAATGTAAAACCGCTTTACAGTATCTCTACAATTATGTTCATAAAAAAATAAAATGCAGGTCAAATTTGAATCACCCTCGTACCTTTTTATTTATATTATACCAAATTATTCTTGCAAATAAAGACAGAATTTCAAGTTTTATTAATTCAAAAGCAGTTTTTCCAAATATGTACATAATTTTAGTTTGTTATTTTTACTATCAATTAAACAAAATTACTTTATGCTAGTTACAATTATTACTACACTCTTTTAAAATTAAATGATCTGATTTATACCTACTACATTTCTATATTCTAATAGTAAGCATATTTGTCACATGTAACATTAGCTTATCTTTCATATTAACTTCCACAACCATAATTGAATACTCAATTGCTATAATTTTCAAAATAAATTCTAAATTGTCTCAAATTTAACTTCCATTACTCAATTTCAACTTAACAAACAATCTTATTCAAAACTTCTAAATTTGATTATATTAATCTACCAAATTTATTTATTTTAATTTTTATTTAATAACTGACCTTTGAGTATGATAATATTATATATGTTGCAAAAATTCATTTATTCTATTGGGTTCAATTTCAACAAGTACGTAGATGTTCAGTAATTTTTTTTAAATTTCTTAATACCACTACAATTTTTAAAATTATTAGATAGTTTGTTATACAACTTAATACACATATTGCGATGAACTGCCTTGTTATTTTGAATGGGACAGTTTGAATAAATAAAATTCACCTTTGCCCCGACGTTGGGCGACATAAATTTGCAATGGCTCCCCTATCTGGTGCCTGTTTGCAATTATTTATTTATTTTGGTATAAAAATAATATAAGTTAAAATTACGGGCAAAGATCCTAGTACACACAATTATCGTTTTATATTTTTATACTGTGCTCAACCTTTGCCTGTCAGTAAATTAAGGCTGGTTAAAATGAACCGTAATAATTAACTGCACAAATAAAATGGTTGAATGCCCCTCTTTCTCTTTATTTGATTGCAATACCAATTACGCTAGCTCTCAGCAAACACAAAACTTCTTATCTCATGGGTTGGGTTCATAAACGGACTATATTCTCAAATTTTAGGTTATTTGTCTCAACGTAGCTCGTTTTCTTGTTATTAGTAGATAAAATTCACAATCTCGTAAATTGACAGATGAACACAAAATGGTTTTTGCTTAAGCGTAAAATTGAATGTTTAAAATCGTGAAATACAGTGAAAATGCGTCAGGTACTATTTGAATATTCCCGCTTGGCAACTATTAAAACATCGCCTTCATTGTTTCACAGGATGATGTCAAACTCGCCTTGATTGTTATTCTCAGGATGACGTAGAATGCACGCCGATCTTTCATTTGTTTATGAAGCTCGATTCTGGCTGATTTTGCCAAAACCTGGTGATGCCGTTCGATTTTTGAAAACCACGAAGTAATTGGACTTTTGGAAGAGCGCTAGGGCTCTTTGGTAAGCTTTAATGTTTAATTTAAGTAGTTTCCCGAACGCTAACAGTTAAATTGAAGGCAAATTCCTACCTCGTTATATCCTTCTACGCTGGCTTCGGAGCTGGTCGCAGTGACGCCGCCGGAATATCTCAGGCTGTAGCCACTCTCCTGGATGCCGGTGTTGACGCCGACGTTCTTGCAGCCCTGGAAGCTGACCCTGATCGGTGACCTCTGGGTTCCGATGGTAATTTTGGCTGTAGTCGAAGATCTTAATTTGCAGTTCGATGGCTCCCAATGTCCTCAAGAGGTGATTTTTGCAAAATGTAAATTTTTCGATGCGGAAACTGCTGCAAACGTTAGCACAGGTACTTCACCACTTGGGCAATAAAATGGACCACTTTTATATTTCAAAATACTCGTTTATTGTTATAAAACATTAATTAAATGTAGAGCACAAATTCAGCAAACTTTCAATTAATTTAATTCAATTGTTCTCTTTGTTAATGACAAAAAAGCATCATGTTGCTAAGATACGGTGTCATTCTACTATTAATTGGAAATTAGGTTTGATAATATTTACCTCGCCAGAAACTATGTATAACAGTATAGCCAAAGCGATACACGAAGCTGCCTATGAAAGTCTGGGAACGAAGGAACCTCATCAAAGAAGAAGAAGAAACTTTTGGTGGAATGACGACATAGCTAAGAAAGTAAATGAGAAAAAGAAAGCATACGAAAAATGGCTGACGACTCATGACACCGAAGATAGAAAATATTATTCCAGACTTAGCAGGGAAGTGAAGAAAAGAATAATAAAATGTAAAAATGAAACTTGGGACAGAAAGTGTGAAGAGATCAGTAGTTACATTGGTAGTACCAAATCAAGAGAAGCGTGGAAGCTAGTACGCAGTTTTAGAACTAACGAGAAATGCAACACGAATCTACAATTGATTAACGAGGACAAGTGGAAACAATACTATGAAACATTATTAAGAGAAGATAGGCTAGAATTTAAAAATAATGAAACCTACCTGAATCCCAGTGAAGATTATGTAGAGAAGATAACATCCGACGAAGTTGAATTAGTAGTCAAGAAACTAAAAAACGGAAAAGCACCTGGACCAGGAGGAGTAAATGCAGAACTAATAAAAGCTGCGCCAACCACCTTGTTCGAATTGCTCGCAAAACTTTACAATTCTTGTTTATTCGGAAATGAAATGCCAAGTGATTTTAAGAAAGGGATTATTACCAATGTATACAAAAAAGGAAGTAAGGACGATTGCACCAATTATCGAGGGATAACTGTCCTGTTCTCTATAGGTCGCATTTATGGGAAGATCTTAAAATGCAGATTAGAAACAGATATAGAGGAAGTAGAGGAACAAAGTGGTTTTCGTGGAGGCCGATCCTGCATTGATAACATCTTCAGCATACGACAAGTGACAGACAAACGATTAGCGCATAACCTCGAAACCCATCTAGTATTTATTGATTTACATAAAGCTTACGATAGTGTCCCACTCTCAAAACTTTGGCAAGCTATGAAAGAACAAAAAATAAAACACACACACATACAAGCTATAAAACAACTCTACACAAATAATACCAGTTCAGTCAAAGTTGGTAAACTGTTAACATCTGAATTTGAAGTCAGTAAGGGGTTAAGACAAGGATGCTGCTTAGCCCCCACACTTTTCAAGATTTATCTCAACGAAGTGCTCAAAGAGTGGCGAAGAAAGTGTGCAAATATGGGGATTAAAATAAATGACGACATGCTTTTATCCTTGCTTTTTGCAGACGACCAAGTCATATTTGCAGAAGACGAAGACGACGCTTTCTATATGCTAAGAAAACTAGATGAGGAGTATAGGAAATGGGGCCTACAAATAAACTATAAGAAAACTGAATATATGGTGGTAGGAGGAAGAGGCAGAGATTTGACAATGGAAAATGGAACTGTGGTAAAGTGCTGTCAAAGCTACAGATATTTAGGGGCTATAATATCGAGTAAAGGTGGAAGCGAGGAAGAAATTAAACACAGGATGGGAAAAGGTAGAATAGCAATTCGACAGTTACACCCGATAATATGGAGCAAAAATACAAATAAAAACGTGAAAAAGAAATTATATAAGGCAGTAGTGGAAAGTATAGCAACCTATGGCGCAGAAGTGTGGGAAGTAAGCCAAAGAAACAGAAAGAAGTTAAAGGCGATGGAAATGGAATTCTGGCGACGTAGCTGTGGTGTGACAAGAATGGACAGACTTAGAAATGAAGACATTCGAAACGAAATGGAAATAAATATAGATATAGCCGATGCGATTGAAAACAAACAATTAAACTGGTACGGCCATATGAGAAGGATGGATGCGGAAAGATGGCCTCAGAAGATATGGCATTGGAATCCCTCGCAAAGGAGAAGAAGAGGAAGACCAAAACTGTCATGGAATGATGAGATTCGACAAGCCATGAGTAGCAGAGACCTACAAGAAAACGAATGGCAAAACAGACGGAGGTGGAAACAAGGATGCGAGAAACGCCAAACGGTGTAACCCCACTCGCATTTATATATATCGAGAGATAAAAAAAAAACTGTTCCTCAGCGGGCTGTGGAAATTCAAACGTGTGAATAATAAGTTGGTGACACTGTACATCAATGTCAAATTCGAGGTTACAGGTTAGGTTTTCTGTCAGTTTTGACACAAAATGACGCAAAACCTAACCTGCTAACCTTGAAGTTGACATTGACGTACAGTGTCACCAACATATTATTCATACGTTGAATTTCCACAGCCCGCTGAGGAACAGTTTTTTTTGGATCTCTTGATATATATATATAATATTTACCATAAATAGAATAAAGTTTGATTACATAAATTACAATCTAACATTTTCTTAATCTAAAATATTGTCTTTTTGCTTATAACTAATATTGTTCCATAGCGTTGCACTCACAAACGTTTTTAAATTTCACTGCTCTGCTTTTGCACTATGTTTTTAATTATTAACGCACTGATATTTGAGTTCCGCACTTTTCACATTGCTTGCTTCTTTTCTGTTGCCTCCATTCAGGAATAGCTTTTTGCAATGTTCTAGATTTTTCTTCATCTTGCTCTACCCTTCAGCTTGCTCACAATTTTCACTGTCCTTTGCTTTTATTGATTACTACGCTCCTTTTTAGGCAAGTAACAACCTTTTTGTGTTAATTACTTTTGTTTGGTCTGGCTTTACATGTGCACAAACCTATCATTTTAATTATATTACTTTATTCACAAGCGAAATTTAAACCCTCTGAAATATGCTTTGTCTTTGCGTGTCTTGATCCGACTAATTAGTGTTTCTCGCATTTCATATTCAATGCAGCTAATATTTTTATTTTTGTTTAAAATTGCAATTATAAAAAATATTCTAACTCTGTGCTTTATTGACTTGGTTGAATATTTTGCACTGCGAACAGAGCCAAGTTGTGGGCTTAATACCATTTTAATATATAACAGACTTTTTTCTGCTTAGTTTAAATGGTGGACAGGATAAAGTAAGTTTATGTTTCTTGTATTATAACTATGCTCAATTTCACAATTAATGTTTTTTTTTTAAATGGCAGTCATAAATGCATATTGCACATACATAGTCGTTATGTTTAACTGTTTAAAAACTCCACAAAACTTAATAATAGTTATTTGTGGTACAGTGCAACCTCAATAATCTGGACCTTCATTATACCGGATTCTTCAATAATCCAGCCAAGCATTTCAATTACATTGTGTATTTTACAGTAGAAAGAATGCATAAAACAACTGAATGCGTCAATATTATTCAAAGACTCAAACTTGAGTATCCAGACCATATAGGTAATGAGGAATGATAAATATTGCCTACTACAGACTATATTAAAAGGTAAATGGCCGCCGCCCACCAGGCCGAAATCGAATATCCTGGCTCAAGAACTTCAGAGATTAGCTCGGATTAACATCGATAGAACTTTTTAGAACAGCAGTGTCCCGGCTGATGATCGCGAATGCTCTTCGCCGAAGAGCACGCACGTGAAGAAGAAAAAGATTTTACAGTCGGGATTTGATAGTACTTGGTAATCCTGATCTGTATTTTTAGACGTCTACGTCATCGATCGTGAGGGATTCCCCTAACTTCTTAAATTCGGCCAGATCTGGGGGGTTCACATAAGTAGTGTGTGTCTTTGTCTTAACTGCTACGTATCGCGTCTGAGGATTAATAATTGCTTAGCTGTAGGTTGTTACATAGTATGTACATATGTGTTATTTTATGTGTTACATAAGTATATAATATTTTTTATAATAATAATAATAATAATATTTATTTCAGAATATGTACAACACACTGTAAGCTTTACAGTGAAGAACGTCGACAAAAACACTTTTTCTTAATTAACATAATGTCACAACTTTTAATTGAAATATTCATCTAGTGAATTCCATTTCAACTAATAATTTTTTGACCATTTTTTTAAAACTTTTACAGCTGTCTGAAGTTTTTATCTCATTTGGTAATTTATTAAACGATTTAATACATCTATAATACGGCTCCTTTTCAGTCAGAGTCAATCTGTAAATAGGGTAGTTTACATTCAAGGATCTTGTCGAGTAGTCATATTGAGGTTCTTCAGTTCCAAATTTTTCTTTATTTTTGAAAAAAAAAACATTAAGCATTCAAATATGTATAATCCATAAATCGTTGGGATGTTTTTCGATCTGAACATACCTCTACATGACTCACGGAACGCCGTTTTGTTTATAATCCAAAGCGCTTGCTTCTGTAAAACATAGACTTTTTGTATATCTGTTCTTCCTCCACAAAATATTATACAGTATCTTAAAATTGATTCAAAATTTGCATGGTAAATAGTGAGTAAAGTTTTTTCATTCATATATTTACTAACTACTCTTAGAGAGTAGCAAATCTTTTTTATATTGCTTGGTTTCTCTATTTTAGACTGCTTTGTACGAAAATAGATCAACTTGGTTTTTTCATTATTTAGTACTAATCTATTTCTGATCAACCAATCACATGTGCGCAGAAATAAACTGTTTCCCATCTCCTGAAGTTCATTTACTTGCTTTGCACGTACCAATAAGTTTGTATCATCCGCAAAACCAGATACATTTCCCCTCGAACTCGCCACGTCATACAAGTCATTCAAATAGATAATAAACAGAACCGGTCCCATAATACTACCTTGCGGTATTCCTACCGTGATTACTCTACTTTTTGATTTACCAACTGCATCTCTCTTTTTTACTATTGTTATTTGTGTGCGACCTTCCAGGTACGATCTAAACCATTTCAATGCATTCCCTCTAATTCCATACTTTTCTAGTTTTATTAAAAGAAACTCATGATTCAGCCAATCATAGGCCTTTGAGAGGTCCAGAAATATTCCTAGAACCATGAAGTTTCCTTCCATAAAATCCAAAAGCTTTTTAGAGAACTCATAAATTGTCGTTTGTGTAGATCTACCCTTCAGGTACCCATGCTGATTCGCACTGATAAGGTTACAACTTTTCATAAAGTTTATTACACGCCTCCACATAGCTAGTTCAAATAATTTAGAAAAACTTGGAAGCAGACTGATTGGTCTGTAATTCTCAATCCTTTTAGGATCCTCTTTTTTATGTAGTGGTTTAATACGTGCAATCTTTAGACTATTAGGATATGTACCATCTTTAAGGGAACAATTTATAATATGGCACAATATTTCTGCAATATCATTTATACACATTGTAACAATACTTGTGGGGATGTTATCTACACCACTTATTATATTTATTTGCTAATATAATGTAAAACACTATTGTATTTAAACTAAACACACTTAAATAACAGAATAACAATTCGGGTGCCACAGCGATACAAGGCCGGTCGGGACTCGGCTCTGGATTGTCGACCCTGGACATGCTTGCTGCGGGACAAGACGGGCATAATGGGTTATGTTATAAGCGCAGTGGTATATGCGCCTAATAGATGAACCGCTAACACCACTACTGTGTTTATTTTTTAATTGATTAGAGAAATCCATCAATTCCTTCACTGACACCTGCTTTAAAAACATAGATTGATTGTTTTCTGATAAACTGCATACAAATGACCTATCCTCCATCGTCCTCAACAATTTTGGTACTACAGCATATACCTATAAGTTAATAGGTATATGTACTACAGATACTAGAAAATTTTTATATGTTTCAGCTATTTCTGATGCATTGCCTTCTATTTGACAATCCGTATTTTTATTAATTTTACCTGTGATTTCATTACATATTGACACTTTTGTTTTTGTTATCTGATTTTTTTATTCTATTTTCATAAGATGTAGCCCTAGCCTGTACCAGTAACTGATTATACCGTGTGCTGAATGCGGGACGCACCATAGGGATTTGCATAGTAAATTCTTTATATTAAATTATTTGCTCACCTCATTATTTTAGAGCTCAATTGTAAATATATTTTTTGTAGAGAAAAAAATACTGCATCGATTCATACCGTTGCTATCAATTTTTCATTTTCAGGAACCGAAGGAATCAAAAAATCAAACTAGCATTTTTACAAAAATTAGAGATGCCATGGAATCATTGAAACAAGCCAATACCAACGCAAGTGCGTGCGGAGCGACAATGTGTGTTGTTTGTTTGTTTGTCATTGATGTTTGACGTTTGTAATTCATTATTAATTATGTTCTGCTTAATGTGTCTAAAGTACCTAGACCTTGTCCATAACAAAAATGGTTTTATAGTGGACGTTCGTTAAGTAAGCTCTTTGTTTATTGTAAAATATCCGTATCCGTAAATTCCAAACAGTGCAACTATTAATAGACTGATACATTAAGTTTAAAACTACAGGCACGTTATTAAATAATTGTAGGTGCAATCAGGGCCGTTCCTAGCTACTTGGCCACCTGCGTGAAAAATAAAATAGCCCCCCCCCTCCAAGCAATTAAAAAACATATTTACGTTAAAAAAATTATTAATAACAATTTTATAAAATAAAATAAAAAGAAACACTACTATAAAATAAAATTGTACAAATACAAAAAAAAAAACAAAACAAATACAAAGTTTAATATCTTAGAATTTAGCTTTTCTAGCTTTGACAGACGCAAAAGTGGTCACAAGGTTCTTGACATCAATTGCTTCTGCCAAGTCT
Source organism: Agriotes lineatus (assembly GCA_940337035.1). NCBI lineage: Eukaryota > Metazoa > Arthropoda > Insecta > Coleoptera > Elateridae > Agriotes > Agriotes lineatus. Next base: position 255,960 of record CALNHX010000900.1, read on the forward strand.
CTCTCTATAGATATAATAGAAAGATCTGACAATCTTTCTTGCTTCATGGCCGAGCGTAAAAAGTTTTTAATTATTTTTAATTTTGAAAAAGACCTTTCTGCTGACGCAACTGAGACAGGTAAAGTCAGTAGAAGTCTCAAGGCAATTGCTGTATTTGGGAAAGTCGCAAGTAAATTATTTGTAACAATGTAGTTGAGAATTTTAGATGGTGTTTCAACAGATTGGAAATGTAATTTTAAATTTTTTAATTCATCACTTAATTCTACGGCGTTTACATCATCCTCTTTTCTGACAGTGTCTTCTAATTTTAAGGATAAATCTGTACAGTGTTTTTTCATTGAATTATCGTCCATAATAGGAAATTCATAAATCACTTTGAAATTGTCACTGTAATGTTGTAATTGTTCAAAACGTTCCTGTATAGATACTTTGGCGGTATCCAAAATAGTAAAATAAAAATTAATCTTACAATTCAACTTTGGGTCAAGTATAGGCTCATCAGGGGTTTCATAATCAAATTGTCTAATATTTTCGACGTGGACGAATTATATTAGTTGGGGGAAATTCCGTTGCTATATCAAGTTCTTCTGTAGCCTCTTCTATAAACGCTTCAAAACTGTGGTCATTTCTTTTCTGTTCCAAATAATCTACAAAATTTTTTAACGCATTTGAACAATCTTTTAGATTTGTATTCACACCTTGAAGCATCTTACTGACGGAATTAATTTTAGACAGAACATTATGCCAAATGAATTTAAAACTATTAATTTTTAAGGCCAATGCTTGGACTTGTTGTTTGGTGTTAATGTCGCGTGATTTGTCATTTACAAGTTCTTCTAGACCAGTGGTCGCCAACCTGTCGATCGCGAGCTACCGGTAGCTCGCGGGGGCAATTCTGGTAGCTCTCACAACGATTTTAATTTAAAAAATACAAAATCAGAGAAGCTTCCTAAAATTCCACAAAAAAATCTAATTGTCATAATATTAAACATAAACAGCGGCAACGTTGCGGCGAGCGATCTGCCGCTGACGCCATCAAGCTAGAATCGGCTAGAACCGACCAGCCGGACCAGTGCGTTAGTGTTCGAGAACGATCTGGATTGCTTTGAACGGGATAAATACGCACGGCGCGGCGACATTGCGCTTAGTTTAAAACTGAACGCGTAACCAACGTCCAGCGGTTGGGTTAGTAGTGAACAACAAAAAATAATATTATGGCAAGCAGTTGTAAGAAGGTAAAGACATACCACTTTCATTCGGAATGGGAAGAACAATACTTTTTTACAGAAGTTAAAGATAAAAATGTGTTTGTTATGTAATACTTCGGTCTCCGTTGCTAAAAAAGGAAATATTGAGAGACATCATAAAACTGTACATTCTAATTTTGAAAAATCATTCCCACTACATTCTGCCGCCAGAAAGGAGAAACTGAAACAGTTAAAAAAGCAGTTAATTGGACAACAATCAATATTTTTAAGAACAATCGACAAAAATAAGGCTGCAACTGAAGCATCGTACCGTGTGTCCCAGATAATTGCACAAAAAAAGAAACCTTATGAAGACGGGGAAATGATAAAACAGGCGTTTTTAGAAGCTGCTGACTCGTTATTTGCCAACTTTAGAAACAAAGACGAGATAGTTTCAGCTATAAAATCTATGCAACTTTCTGCTAATACAGTGATGAGACGTGTAGAAGTAATGAGCAATGGTATTTTTTTACAGTTAAGAACTGACTTAGATAACTGTGTTTATTTTTCACTTCAACTGGATGAATCAACAGATGTCGTTGACACTGTCCAGATGGCCGTGTTCGTCAGGATGGTTTTTAGTGATTTTACGATTAAAGAAGATCTTTTGAAGTTTATTCCACTGAAAGGACACACTACTGGACAGGAGTTGTTTTCTCATTTAAAAAATATTATTTCTTCCGAGAAAATTCCAATATCGAAAATGGTAGGCTTGACAACCGATGGCGCTCCAGCTATGGTGGGTTTTGATAAGGGTCTGGTGGCGTTATGTCGTAAAGATGAAACTTTTCCGCAAATTCTCTCTTACCACTGCATTATCCATCAGGAAGCATTATGTGGAAATTTCCTGAAACTAAACAACGTTATGAAACTGGTGGTAAAAATTGTGAACAAGATTAGAGCTCAAGCGTTACAAAGAAGATTATTCAAAACCTTGGCCGATGAAGTTGACTGTCAATACGGGGACCTACTCCTTCACTCTGAAGTCCGATGGTTAAGTAGAGGACGGGTGCTGAAACGTTTTAATGATGTCCTATCTGGCATAGTTCAATTTTTCAAAAAACGCGATGAACCGACTCCGGAACTAGAAAATTCAATCTGGCTTAGAGATTTTGGTTTTCTCGTGGACATTACCGAGAAATTAAACGAACTTAATTTGCAGCTTCAGGGGAGAGACAAAGAACTAGCAGAAATGATTTCTGATATAAAAGCATTTATCAAAAAGCTGGAGTTTTGGGAACAAAACCTAATTAACAGCGATGCCAAGCATTTTCCTATTCTTTCAGAAAAAATATCTCAAAATCCATTAGAACCCTATGACAGCAAATATCATGTAGAAATAGTTTCTACCCTGAAGAATAACTTCAAAAATCGTTTTAAGGATTTCAACGAAATGGCTTTAGTAGCGCAGTTTGTTGTTTCACCCTTTATGGAAATTGATATCCAACAGTTTGCAACTTGTGTTATGCAGAACTTTGGCGAAGACATCGCTGCAACAGAAATGGAAGTAATTGATTTTCAAAATGATTTAGCCTTAAAATCGTTAGTCTCAAGTACCAAATGTATCTGGCCTATTGTAAGTAAAGACAAATATTCAGTTCTATGCCGTGTTGCCTTGAAAGTGAAAGCATTATTCAGTTCAACCTATTTGTGTGAATCTTCTTTTTCCAATATGAAGTTTATTAAGAACAAATATCGCAATCGACTTACAGATGAACATTTGGATAATTGTATTCGAATGGCTGTATCAAATTATACCTACTGCAAACATTAAAAAAATTATCGATGAGTCTGAGTGTCAGCCTTCTCATTGAACGTGCTTTTTTATTTTTCAATGTTTATGTTCATGATAGTGCGTTACTTTTTTGTTGTTATTATTAACTATTTTTAAATCTTACGTGACATGCCGTTGTGGCTGGATAAAAGTTTGTGTTTATTTTTCAAACAACTTCGTTTGGTAGGTAGGAATGTAGTTATTATTAGTACCTATGTATTATGTATTACCAGTCAAATAAATAGTAAAATAAATACATATAATGATAAATTAACTGTGGATTATTTCATTTACGTTGCGTTACGTGGCTTCCGTGTGGGTAGCTCGCTGTTTATTCCAAAATTAACAAGTAGCTCAACACATTGAAGAGGTTGGCGACCACTGTTCTAGACTATCATAAATTTTCCCTAATTGATATCGCAGAGGTGTAATAGCTTTAATTCTACTTTCCCACCTAGTTGAGCTAACAGCTTTTAATGTGAAATTTGGTACATTAGTTTTAAGTACATTCCATCTATATGGCGAAGAAGAAAAATATGTATATAATTCTTGTATAAGATTAAAGAACTCCGATGTTTGCAAGGTAACATTGGCAGAATCATTAACCACTAGATTTAGGGTATGAGCAGCACAAGGTACAAACATTGCTTGAGGATTGATATTTAAAATTCGGCGTTGCAATCCTACATGTTTTCCGTGCATATTTGCACCATTATCATAACCCTGTCCACGCATATTGTAGATATCCATATTAAAATCTTTCAAAAGTTTTATTACAAAATCGTATAAACCCTCACCAGTCACATCAATAATAGGAAACAATCCGAGAAAATGTTCACAAATTTTAATTTGTTTATTATCATCTATTATAACAAATCGAACAACGAATGAAATTTGTTCGGTATGACTTGAGTCTGGGGTTGAATCTAGAATAATTGAATAATATTTTGCTTTTGACAATAACTCCCTAATTTGTTCTCTGATTTTATTTGCTGTAAGTGAGATCGATTCATTTTGTAATCTATTTCCTAAATAATGAGGCATACGTTTATGTGAAATTTTACTGATTTGAATATTTTTTAGATGTTCTGAAAGAACTGCATAAAATTTTGCAAATGTTTCAATCGTCTTCAAAAAGTTTCCATTGTTTGATTCGAATAATTTATTGGATGATCCACAAAATGCTAAACACTGTCCTGCCAATAATAATATATTTGCAACAATACGTTCTAAAACATTACACCAATATTGTTGTTTCAAATTAAAAATACGTTGCTCTTGGTGATCGATTGTTGTGTAAGTACTCAATCTTTTTTCTAATTCAGTCCATAATTTATAATTTTGAATATGATCAGTTGATCGTTCGTGTCTGGATAAATTATTAGAAAGATGTTTCCAATCTGAAAAACCAGCATCTGTTAACTGAATATTTTTGGTCCCAAAAATTTTGCAACAACAGCAAAAAACGCAATTTAACTTAATGGAATAAATTAGCCACATACGAGGTATTTTTTCACCATTTGCTAATGTTTGTGTATAATAATGAACCGAAAAGCGCCCTTGTTCTGTTAAAGGAAATGAAAATTTTTTTACTTGTGTAGGTCCCATTTTTACTAATACTTCAATTGTTGAATTATCAAGTGATTTAGGCCATGAAGCTGGATCTTCTAAACTCCCACTTTCAATGTCCTCTGGTTCTTCTGGAGTACAAGACTCTGCCGAAGTCGATGGAATCTGTGGCTCTATGGGGACGACTTGCTGACTGTTAGGCGTTGAAACAAAAGGATCTCCAGCCGTGCTTCCACTTTCTTCCTCTGCTCCAGGAGTTTTCAAAAATTGTTCTATAGAGCCCCGCAACTTCTCTTTTTCAGTTTCTTTAGACAGTTGTCTTTTTCTGTAAGCGGCTCCAGAGAGTCTTTTAGTTCGTCGTCGTTCCGAGCTTGACATCTGAATAAATTTAAAAAAGTTTTGTTTTAATTTACTTCTAGATTACAGTCTTAATAGACTATCAAAGCAGCTATTACGTGAAAATCATATAAATTAAAAAAACGTATATCAATAGCTTACCTTTAATAACCAGGCTCTACAACACACGTTTTATTATGATGAACTATGATAGAAGTAACTGAGTAATATAGATCTTTAATCAGTACCACAATATTTTATTTCCATATAAGGGCACAAAAACAACAATGGGTCTCAGTATTTTACACCTACATATTGCCTCCACCATTCACAAATGAACGCATTTTTTTGTCGGGTGATATTTATACCCTCGGTAAAATACGTCACCCGGGGATTTACTTGAATTAGTACGAACCAATTCGGGACTTCACAAGAAAGATTTGATATGAATTTACAGATTCCTATCTTAGTTTTTTGTCGTATTTTGGACATTGGTTGATAGAGGGTGCTAATTATTTGAAAGGGAAAAATGAAAACACAAATTATTGGTAATAGTTTCAAATTTATTATTGATTTTGTGTTAAAATATCTGTAATAAAAGCAAAAAAAAACAAAAATTGGGATTTCGACTAACAATAAATTGGTGTTTGTTTTTTGTTCGTCGTTTGCATTTTTCAGAGATGTTTTATTCTCAAATTACTTATTTTTTTAAATTTAAATTTGTATAAAATCGGTTTCCAGCGGCCGCCACTTGCCATCGGCCGCCTGCGTGATGGACACGCAACACCCCACCGGTAGGAACGGCCCTGGGTGCAATAATGAGGTTAAGAACGAGAAAAACGACAATACGTTCAATCTTTTGATGGCAGTGACTGGATGATCGCCCCGCGCGCACTTGCGTTGGCATTGGCTTGTTTCAATAATTCCATGGCATCACTGATTTTTGTAAAAGTGCTAGTTTGATTTTTTGCATTCCTTTGGTTCCGGAAAAGGAAAAATTCATAGCAACAGTATGAATAGATGCAGTATTTTGTTCTCTACAAAAAATGTATTTACACTTTAGTTCTAAAATAATTAGGGGAGCAAATAATTGAACATAAAGAATTTACTATGCAAATTCCTATGGTGCGTCGCGCAAGTCAGCACCCGGTATATATTTTTTTACATTTCTATAAGATTCCTTAAAATCTTGATTTTACTATGTTTTCTTGCATTAAAAAACTTCTCAGCTTGTTAACAATAATACGTTCCATGCATTTACAGGCGATACATGTCAGAGAGATCGGACGATACTTAGCTGGATCCAACTTATCCCTTTTTCTTATAAATTGGAATCACCACACTTTCTTTCCACTGCTGAGGTAATTTTCCTTCTTGAAAGCTTTGGTGCATGATCTTTGTCAGTGGGTGGCTAAGTATTGGTGCAGTATTTATAGAAAAATTGATGAGATTTCGTCGGGGCTCGCTGCCGAGTCTACCTTCTAGTTTTGTAAGATTTCTCTGACTACATCTTCCCCGATGATTATCTCGGAGATTGCAATTCCAACTTGTGGGGTTCTGTTGAGGATGGTGCGGTTGTTGTATTCTGGCTCTTGGAGAACGGTTCTCTCAAAATGATCACCGAATACATTGGCAATTTTTGTTTACTGGGTCGTTAAGGTTTCCTTTGGATCTCTTAGCACAGGCGGGATGGATATAGAGGAGGCAATGTTTTGTTTAACATAGGCATAAAAAGCTTTGTCACTGCTATCAATAATGTTCGATTCAAATTGTGCTTGTGCCCTTCTGATTTGATGTATGCAGTCGTAATGACTAATCTTGTGTAATCTTCGTAGGTTACATTATTCCAGACTTCCTTTTTCCTTAAAATATTTCGTTTAATTTCTCTCGTTATCCATGGTTTGTTTGTGGATCTTTTGTTTGATCTCATATTTGGGGTGTTCCTTTTCACTGCTTCTTCCAGAGTTTTTCTGACCTCTGTCCACAGGTTGTCAATACAGGCTTCTTGTTCTTTAGGGGTCGCAATATCGGTCCCTTTTACCAAATCCGGTATTTTTGATATTGAAGTTTTACGAATAGCAAAATCTCGAAATTTTAAGAGCATAGAAATTTCCTCATGGTTTGTAATTTACCATACATCCACATTTGAAATTACATTGTGTATATTCATAATTTTCCTTAAGCATTTGTTTACAAAGGTTTGGATTTCTTTTGTCTGTTTGTTGTTTAGAGCCCACGACTCAGATCCATATAGGAGTACATTAATAATGTTTGATGGGAAGATACGTTGGTATTTTTGAGAGTTTGCTTGATGCCCAGATCCTTTGTAGCATTTTAAAGGAGTTTAGCGCTTTGCATATCCGTGCTTTTATATCGGCTTGACAACCTCCGTGTTCTTCCAGTATACTACTGAGATAAGGTTTATGGCATTTTGTAACTTTTTCCCGTCCACTTCTAGTTTTGCCGTTTCTATGTGGGTGGTATTTAGTGTGCATGTCTTTTTCCTATTTATCTCAAGTCCTATTTCCCACGTGTTAGCTTGTAATAAGTTTAGATTATTTTGTAGATGGTTTTTGTTTTTGGTTATTAGGCATACATCATCTGCGTATTCTAAGTCTTCTAGTTTCATATCCAATCTCCACTCGAGCCCTCTCCTGTTGTCCATCGATTTCTACATTACCCAATCAAGCATCACTAGGAATAAGAGTGGTGATAAGATACAGCCCTGCCTCACCCCTGTTTCTATTGCAAACGTTTCTGTTCTCCTTCCATTGTATATTATGCAAGCGCTGTAATTCTCATGGAGCAGTTTTATTATTCTAATGTATTTTGCAGGAATTTCATATTCTTTCAGTATTTGCCACATTTTTCCTTTGTCTATTTTGTCAAAAGCTTTTATGAAACCTACAAATCCCATGTAGATTTCCTTTTGCCATTCATTACATTCATCTAGGATTATTCTCAGAGTATTTATGTGGTTTATGCAGGTTTTTCGCGGTCTGAATCCCGCTTGGTTTTCTCTTAGAACAGCCAATGTTGCCTCTTTCAATCTTTCTAGTATGTTCTGTCACCTTTTTTGGGTAAAGTTATAATCATTCCTACTGCCCATTCTTTGGGGATTGTTTCTTCTTTCCATATTTTGTTTAGTAGTTGGTGTCAGGGCCGTAACTAGGTATTGGCAGAGTACGCCCCCGCCTACAGGTGCAAGCAACCAGGGGCGCCAAAATGGCAGTGGGAAAAAAATATTTCTTTCATACTAATGAAACAAAAACAAGTCAAGGAGTGGTCAATTTTACGGACAAATTAATTTGTAATATTAAGGATTTTACCCTAAATAATGCTAATTATAATCATGGGAATTGCTCTCAATCTGGTCGACACATTACATTCCATGCTAACGATCATTTTCTAAATTATAACAAATTACGAAGTTTCTAAAGTCAATTATATGTCAAGACAGAGTGTCTCTTACACATGATCTCATTTGATACAATATATTTAAAAATTTGCAACAAAAAAAGGAAGAAAAACTTGTAGCTAAAATAAATACAAATAAATTAAACTTTTAATGTTAGGGGTGTTGGGGGAGCTTCCCACTTTTCCTTTATATGGAAATTTATGGTTGCAGGCTCGATTCGATATTTTAGTGGACTGTATGAATTGTAGGTTTCACTGAATTATACACACGTTGAAAGGCCGGTAATATGTTACTTTATTAGCAATAAACAACACATTGAACATTTGAACATTTACAAGGAATTAGCTTTCGAGTGCGGACCGGTTCGCATGCTGCCACGTTGACAGATGGAACGTAAGTGAGGTGAACGGCGAGGCAAAGCCCGCTTGACAGTCTACTGCGCACAGTATGAATTCAGAATGCAAGAGAGGCGGCAAAAGTTTATAAAGTCCTTAACAAGGGGACAGGTACGAAAAGTATTTAATTGCGTTTTATATTTTTTATTCAAATTCCCATTATTTTGTTTGTGTTTCTAATAAAACTGAAATCGTAAAAGAAAACGCTTAGTAATGCAAATTACATTAATTCACAAAGGGAAAAATCGCATTCGGTGGGATACGAACCCGTGTTCTTAGAGGGAATCTGATTTGTAATGCGAACAAACTGCGCCTGACCGGCAACAATAAAAACGTGACAGACGCAGACAGGCAGACACGCAGGCCGAACACGCATTACACCTTTATAATAAAGCACAACACTACATGCCATGTTAAACCGGTAAAAGTACCAAGGCTTTATTCAACGGTTTACTATTTTCTGGTTTTGTAAACAAACTTTTCATTACTTTTAATAGGGATATTATCGCAAAAAACAGTTATTTATTATGCCGATTGGTTGCGTTTTTTAAAACTACGAGCATAAGTATATTTCATCTAATGATAAAGGTTTATTACTAGCTTTCTGAATGCGCGCAAACGCTACGTTTAACTACACCCTTACACATCGATTTTCCGTCTTCGCCGCCCGATGCTAGTTCAGGTGGCATTAGTGGCAGGAAGATTTGCGCCACCTCACACTAACGCGCGAAACTTTAAATTCGGCATGCGCCGCAGACTACAGTTAGTTTATATATAAGGAAATAATATATGTTTTGTTGTATTCATAATATAACATGTACTCCCGTTATTAGAATTATTGTTTTATATTTTTGTCTTTATTTAATTTTATTTATATTTTATTTTGTGTTAGACGCGTTTTTGTGTTGTATTAAAATGATGAAACAATAATTGTACTGACCGGGGGTGGCCGTCCCCCTGGCACCTTCAACTTCAACTACTGTTGCAACCCGTATAGAATTAGTAAGTATCTGATGTCTACTGATCTTTTACATTACAGCACTTACTTTAAATCGGTAAATCCGCTCGGCTGCTACCCGTCTTCGCGGGATCCCTAACCGGAACAACATGTCTTCACTCTCCTTAATTATCATGTAATCATCCATCATGAGCAAGAACCTCTGGAATCTATTGTTTGCTGTAGTTTCCAAAAAAAGCTACCAACATGATGAAAGCAACTAACACGTGCATTCTACAGGAGCTATCATCTGACGCATTAACTAAGAATATGCATAGCAGCACATTGTTGCAACTCTTCCTATTATAATTAACTATTGCTTCGAATAATCGCATACGCCAACAACTCCGAAAAATAGGACGCTTTGACAAACATACGTCGCGCCAGTGCATGAACTCCAAAAATTCTGCCCCGATTGGAATTCTATCCCTAACCAGCACACATGCTTCGACGCGGTACATTAGTTGTACCTCTACTTTTGTTCTATTTGTCAAGATTGCATTATATTTTAGGGTTAAAAAATTTCCAGAAATGGTAAGCATAGAACCAAAACTTAAAACTAATGCACCTTTACAAACTACCAAATATTTTAACCTTAGCATATATTATTTTAACAGTTAGTTGTTTTATTTTTAAAACTTTTAAATTAAAATTGTTGGATTTAGTTTTGAATATCTACCTATTCGTTTTCAATATACATCATACATACATACTGAAATAAATGCAGAAGTCACTAAAATTAGTATTTTATGTCACCTCTATCCTTAGTGTACTGAGGGGCGCAAAAATGTTGGCTTGCCTACAGTAACGTTTTGCTTAGTTACGGCCCTGGTTGGTGTAGAATTTGTATGTTACCGCTCCTGCTTTTATTAACTCGCGTGGTATATCATCCGGCCGGCTGCTTTTTCAGGTTTTAACATTTTAATAGCTTGTTCTAGTTTTTCTCTTGATATTTCATTTGTGACTGTGACAATTTCTTCTGGTGCTACATCGTTTTCTCCAATGCTGGTAACGGCGTTTATTGTTCTGATTTTTGAGTAAATCTCTTTGAAGTGTTCGATCCATCTGTTGGTAATGTCTTCCTGTGATTTAAGCATCTCTTCATTTTTGTTCTTGATGTTGTTCGTGGTTATGGTTTTGCTCTCTGCCATTTTCCGTGTGATATCATATATGGTCTTCATGTAATTTTTCCTGACAGCAGCTTCTGCTTCTCTTAAGATTTCTTCTTCTTGATTTCTCCTATCTTTTCTTGCGCTCTTTTTTACTTGCTTGTCCATGCTCCAATATTCCTGCTCCAACACCTCTTTCCTATCTTGTGTTTTAGAAACTAATAACTTCTGCTTTATTTTACCTGTTTCTTCAATTAATTATTTTGTATTTGCGGATAGCCACGGTTTATTATTTCTTTTCTTTATGCCAATTATTTCTTATGATGGGCTCTTTAATATGTTTTTATATTTTTCTCATGTCTCTTCTACACTTGATTTTTCAAATTCTATCTCATGGTTTAGTTTTTCTTCTAGTTGCCTGTTGTATTTCTCCAATATATGTTTGTTTTTTAGCAACGGGGTATTGTATCTTACCCTTTTTTGTGTCACGTGGTAATCGGTCTTTATTTTAATTCTTTTAGTTTTGCTCTTACTAATGAGTGGTTGGAGCCAATGTCCGCTCCACGCATGGCTCTAACATCCAACAAGCAGTTTCTGTGTCGTCTATCTATAGTTATGTGGTCTATTTGGTTTTGAGGGTTCCCACCCGGTCCGATTCAAGTAATTTTGTGTATTAATTTATGTGGGAATATACTGCCACCTATCAGTAAGTTATTCATAGTGCAGAAATCTAAGAACAATTTCCCATTTTCATTTTGCTTACACATTCCTTTCCTTCCCATAATTTCTTCCCGTCCTTCATTTTCGTTTCCAATTTTTGCATTCATGTCGCCCATTAGAATAATGATGTCTTGCTTGTGACTTCTTCCTTGCTTATCATATACTTTTTGTAGTTGATCATAGAATTCTTTAATTGTGAACCTTGTAGTATCTGTAGGTGCATAGATATTGATTATTGTGATATTGAAAAATTTTGCCTTGACTCTTGCAATGATTATCCTTTCAGATATGGCTTCCCAATCTAGCAACGCTTTTTGGCTGCACTACTTAACATAAACGCCATGCCATATTCGTGTGTTGCGTTCTCCTCATCTTTCCTGGAATAAATTATTGTAACACTTCGTTCTGTCAGTTCGCCCTTACCTAGCCATCTTATCTTGCTTAGTCCTAAGATGTCTAATCTGTACTTAGTAATTTGATTTACTATTTGGGTTGTTTTCCTGCTTGCATACAGAGTTGTTACGTTCCAGCATCCAATAAATTTTACTGATTTTGTATTGATTACTGTTTGACTGCATTGTTTTATATTGTACCCTTTTGAATTTCCATTTATATTTAAATTGTTATATGTATCAAATCGTTGTTCATTAGCGTGGCATGGTCATCATCTTTTGTACGTGTTGGTATGTTTATTAGTGGTTTTTTGGCGGCTGTTCTTCTTTTTAACTTCCACATTCCTCTTTTTTATTTTTAGGCTGCCTCTCTCTTCTTCCGTCCACTCATATTGCGTGTTATTTACTTTTAATTTTCTGTAGCCTACTTGTGTTTTCTTACCGCCCTCTCGTTCTTTCCTTGCCACCTTTCTGATTGCTGCCTGTGCTCACTTTGTGTTAAATCGTTGTCTATGTAAATCCTATTCCTCCCTAGTTTTGCCTTATTTCTCATTATCTCTTGCTTCTTCCTGAAGGACGCTATCTTTGCTATAACTTTTGTTTTTCCCTCTTCTTTGCTGATTTTGAAAGCTTCATTGACCTTGACGTTTACTTGAAGGTTGTCTTGGATAAATTTTCTCTCATCATAGGTTAGGTTCCATCCTTGTATTATAATATTGTTTTTCTTCTTGTCTATCTCTTGCTTCTCTAACCTGATCTTAAGGTCTTGTATTTCTTTCCATAATCCCATTTTATCTTTGCCTTAGTCTAACTCTTTCCTAGCCTGGTTTTCTTTAATTTGCTGAATGTCTTCCCTCAGGTTTTCTATAGAACTATTGTTCTTCTTGATTTCATCGTTACAATTCTTAAAATTGTCGTTCATTTCACTTCTCATTCCCTTTAACACTTTTAATACCTCTTTCATTTTTCCTTTCCCAGCTGTGTCTTGATCTTCTCTTTGTTTCTTTGTTGCTCTGGGTGTTAAGTTCGGCTTAATAAGAAAAGTTTTTATGTCCTCAATACTTGATCTTTTATTTCCTTTATTTACTGATTTCTTGTCAGGTGTCCTAATTAATCGTTTTCTTGCTTGTCTGGAATATACCCTCCTCTCTTTCTAATTCTAGAACCTATGTAAAATGTCCTTTTTATCTATATTTCTCTATATCAAAAACATATCTCCCTTTCAAGTTTATTTGCAGGTATTTTGCACTTTTGTTTTTACTTTCCAATATTTATTTGTCACCTGTCTTTACTATTTAACTATATATTGGTTTGTGTACTCTTCTTATAATTTCTGATGTCTCTTGACTATTTTTTCACTGTTCTACACAGCACCAAAATCACAACACGTTGATAACCGAACTGCAAACGGCAGTCCATCGTTTGCTCTACTCTTATCTTATATAGAGGTACTCTTTTACTTATGTGCAGGCAACAATGTACTTGTACATTTAATATAGATGGTCATGGTATACACGAGGTGAAATCTTCTTCCTACAAAGTGGACCTGCCTTAGCTACCCACGGCCTCCTGGATTAATGCGAGACTGACGTCTCTATGCGGCCCGCTGCATTTTTAGTTCAAGACGTTTTTTACTTTCTCGCATACGGTAGTATAGAGAAAGTATTGTAATCGTAAAAAAAATCGACTTCGAGATTTTGACGAATCTTGACGTTTTAGACCTACTAGAGTCCGAAAAAACCATTTTTCGAATTATGTCTGTGTGTGTGTATGTGTGTGCGTGTGTGTGTGAACACGATAACTTAAAAACTAAATAAGCTAGACCCTTGAAATTATGTACATAGTCATTATTCAAAATTTGTAGATTCCTGTCAAATTTTGAGCGAAATCGGTTAACCGGAAGTGGCACTTGACCTAAACAGGTAGCGGTACTTATTCAAGTAAAGTACCAGTTTGCTTCGAGATATTTGAACAAAATTTTGTACATACATTTCTTATGGAGAAAAACTACCAGATATTACATTTTAGTATGATCGGTTAACCGGAAGTGGCATTTTACCTAAACAGGTAGCGGTATCCATTCAAGTAAAGTACCAGTTTGCTTCAAGGTATTTGCACGAAATTTTGCACATACATTTATTATTGAGAAAAACTTCCAGATATAAAATTTCAGTATGATAGGTTAACCTAAAGCGGCACTTTACCTAAACAGGTAGTGGTTACCTGAAAATGTAATTTTATCGCTGTATGTATATACATTGCAATAAACTTTTCAAATTTGCTAGAAAACAAGGCGAATGCGAGAAAGTCTAGGGGAGCACACTCCCGATTTTTATAATTTGTAGAGGTGCTACAGTTTGTTTTGCTTGTGAGCCTGGTTGCTTATTTACGTATTACAAGGCATACAATAAGCATTAACATATCTTTTAATGAATCCATGAAATACTACCGTTCCTTTTAAATTAATTTAACTATAGCTAAATATTAATTATAATGTTAATAACGAGAATAAAACAGTATCTAGGTGAACAATCAATTTAATTTCAAAAGTTTTCTTTTTTAGTGCTAACAGAAATACTCCTTTTTCAATTTTTTTGTGAGCATAAATTGCAGTAATTTACTACGACAGGAGGAACCAGTTTTTCTATTACTACTTTGCAAACAATATTAGAATGAAAATTACACGAAAAAATAGAACTATTAGAAAGATCATGAACAAAAACTTTCTTTAAAATTAAATTAACATTTTCTTTCGGAAGGTAAGGCAAAATATGTAACATGATTTGTGTCATATATATAAGGGATACAAATCGATCACTCGGATAATGTAACTTTTTCCGATCTAGATTATAAATAAATTCTAGCAAAGGAACAGTTCTGTCAGTTGTCTTATTATATAAAGTATACAAACATATTTCACATTCGACGGATTCTTCAACTTTCATTATTAGGTATCTGCATAGAAAAGCAGTAGATGCTGATTCTATTTGAGATGAATTAGAATCATCACATGTAAATGAACTTAATTCTCCTAGTTTTTCAATTTTTGTCTCGTCCAAAGTAACAGTAATATCGTTGTTTATTTACATTTTGTGTGATTGTAAATTTTGCATTGCTGGTATAGTCAACAGTGGACATTGTATTACTGTTGTTTACGTTTTTAATTAGACCATTTTTCAACATTTGCCTGAGAGCGTATTCAGCTGCATTGCAGTCTGTAAGATCATTGGGACGACCGCGCTGTTGAATATTAGCAAACACCGATTCTACAGCATCAGAATTGAATCTTCTTGTTAGGACATAATAAAAATTAAGGTCGCCAATCAAATATGAGATCACACATATGTGCTTCTTGCCGTGAAAATCAAAGCTTCATCAGTCTCTTTGGTTAACCCGTCCATACCTGCGTCTGCTGAAGTGGGCAGAATATTTTTAATATACAGCGGAAATTCTTCTTGTAATCAAATCAGGCGTACATCGTTAATATCGGTATAAAGAGCAGTATTAGGATCTTTCTGGTGAATATGTTGAGTTTTGTTACTAACGTCATGAATTTGAAAAAAATTATATATATTTTCCATGTATTTGACTGTTGCAGAGGAGTCCCTGAAGTGAGAATATTCTTCACCACCATGATCAGCAATATAACGCAGGGCCGCTAAAAAACCTTCACTTTTTCTAAATTTGACGGACAAATGTGTTTTTTAGTTAAATTTCTAACTGGTCTAACTATTAAATCTTCTTGTAGATCGACAAGTTCTTTTAAATAATTGGTAGAAATTACCCCATCTGATGAAGCCATGTCATGATCTAAAAATAAATTTCTGGCATTTTTCAACGTGTAACAATAATCGAAACTTAGAAAAAGTTTGAATGCAGAATTATAAGAATGAGGAACAACATTCGGCAGCATGCTACTTCCAAAATGCTTGAAAAGTGCAACATGGTTTTTATGATTATCTCCTACAATTCTTATGGCTATAAATCCACATTCAGAGGGTAATCTTAAAACGTCCATTGTTAACTTATACAATTCTTTGCTATTTAACTTGCTGGGATGATATAGGTACTTTGTAGAAAGTCCGTGGATAACAAAGCAAAGCAATTGATTTGCAATTACAAGCTTGATACCAATTTTATCATCCAACGTAGTAGGAATCGTCTCTATGCCAAATATTCGATCTTCTGCTTTTGAATAATAAACCACC